>CM065639.1:21920929-22520929 GCA_033220585.1 Dipteronia sinensis
TTAAATTTTAAAAAAAAAAACCTCAATCTTCAACCCATACAACAACAAATCAATAAGTTGCAAGAATTTAGAAGTATACACAGTTTCTCTATCATTGTTTTCTTCTCTAACACAAATCCACCCAAACCACCACCAAATCCAAACCCAAACAATTTACTCCACACGCACATCAGAAGAGAGGAAGAGAGAGAGAGAGAGAGAGAAACTCGCGACTAGGGGTGGTCACGGAGAGGAAGAGAAGAGGGTTCGTGGCATAAGGAGAAAAAGATGAAGGCTGGTGTGGCGGCGGTGCCAAACGTCGGCGGGTCGAGCTCTGGTCTTTGACGGTTGTGGGTTTGATGGCTAGGATTTGGGTGGTATTGTTTGATGTTGAAGATGTTAAACATGAATAGATGTTAATTATGGGGTTTAATGGTGATGATCGGTGAAGATGATGAAAGAGAATTGAAAATTGATGATGTGGTTTGATGATGTTGAAGATGATGATGGTGTTTGATGAGAGAGGCGACGATGAGAGGAGAGAAAGAGATAATGGTGGGGTAATGGTGGAGAGAAAGAGAAAAAGTTAACTTTGTTGTAAATTAACTAAAGAAATAAGCAAAAAGGATGGAAAAGAAACAAGAGAGAGACATAGACGAGAGAGAGAGCTGTGGCTTCATTGCCTTTTATTGACAGAGTATCAGTTGAACAACAACACATTTACAAGTGAAACATGGTAATATTTATAGTGCTAAGAGTAGAGAAGCAAGTGGAGTGTGAGTGATGATGAAACCAAATCGGTGAAGCCAAGTGGGTGATCAAGTTGCAAAGAACATGATGAAATAAGTGGGGAGGCGGTGAACTGAAGGTAAGTGATTTGTGGGAGATACTTGTGTATATATTTTGTGTATTGTACACAAGTGGTAAAAGCCACTATATTCACAACACTCCCCCTTGGATTTATACCACTTGTATTAATATTCTAGAAAAAATCCAATGAGATAAAATCCGAGAAAATTGTGTACAATGATCTCTCTGGATCCAGTGGGGTTGGACATTAAAAACTATCTCATTAAAAACCTTGTCAGGAAAACCCAGTGGGATAAAACATGATCGAAGGGAAAAAGAGTATAGTGTACATATGTCCAAATTTATTGTTTTCTTCAAAACATTTCTCACATTTATACTTTGCTAGGGAAAACCCAGTGGGATAAAAACCTGAGCAAAGATATTCATTGATCTGTCGGATCAAAGTAATATTTATGATGATCTTTTGGATCAATGTAAAATATATACGATGATTAGCTAGATCAAAGCAATATTTACAATAATCTTCTTGATCAAGACAACATATATATGATGATTAACTGGATAAAGTAATATTTATGGTGATATTTGTGGATCAAATGATTTTTGGGTGTGCTTAGAGAATTGCCTCATTAAAACCTTATCAGGAAAACCCAATGGGATGAAAAACCTGATTGAAAGGAAAAAGAGTACAATGCACATATGCCCCAAAAAATTAATATACTTTATCTGATATGCTCCCCTGGTGGGACGCTCCCCCTGATGGGACGCTCCCCCTAATAAAAGTTCTTTTAAAGCAATCTTCTAGATTGTTGAACTGAAGCACACTGATGTTTATTTCACGAAATGAAATAACAACATAAATGATTGGAGGGAGTATCAGCAAAGACTTGCTTTATGGAGTAATATCCATATGGAATCTTTTCAGAATTATTTTTTCAACATATTCTGATTGATGGACAAGTATTCCATTTGATCTATGCTCGACCTTCAGGTAGAGACAATGTTTTCCTTCTCATTTCTTTATGAGGACACATGAGTATATAATTGATTATATCCATATCTTTATCAGATATTAACTGAGACGGCTATACCACATCCGTTCAAATTGTTTTTAATCCATATAAGGATTTTTGTATGTTCATCAAATACAGATCACGAGATCTCGATTTATATGCTTCTAGCATTTTAGAATCCTTCAGGATTTATAAATATCTGCATTGAGTGAATCATATAGATAAATGATTGCTATGTCTAAGAGACATATTTCAAGCCTTTTAAAGGCAGCCAAATCCTTCAGGATTTTAAATATCTGCATTGAGTGAATCATATAGATAAATGATTGCTACGTCTAAGAGACGTATTTCAAGCCTTTTACAGGCAGCTAAATTCATCAACAACGTAACCGTATTCATCAGTTGTGAATACCAAGTTTCTGTAAGAAACCTCGCATTACGAGTCGTGCCTCATATCTCACGATCTCGTTTTTTCTCATTACATTTCCGTATAAAGATCCATTAGTATCCAACTAGTTTGACATCTCCAGGTGTCTGGAGTACTATTGATCTAAACACATTATTTTGGCTTATGAAGTCAATTCTTCTTGAATTGCTTCTTTCATCTAGGTCAATCATGCATTTTATCTACAATCATTGATATTATGAATATCATAATTATCTTTTATAATTTCAGTAGCGCTACTGTGTATATTAGTATAAAAATACATCATCAATGATTGTTTCCTTATGATTCCACATTTCTCTCATATGACTTTATAGAAATTTTCTCAATTTCTATACTTTTGTATCTCTATTGAGATTTCTTCCATTTCAATGGATTTAGTCATTTCATACACTCCGTATGGTCTATAGAATTTCTCTCAATTTCTATATTCTTGTATCTCTAATGAGATTTCTTCTATTTCAATGGATTTAGTCATTTCATAGACTTGTGTCTCTTTTAGATATATCAGACTCTTATAGAGTTGATTTAGAGAAAGTGGATTTATTCATAACTCGAGTTTTGTTTACTCTTGGGATCCCAATAACAATACCTTTCAAAAGGTTTATAAGTTTATGATATGCATCAGATTATTTATTTGTTGCATTTTTCTCTGATCGTTCTTCAAGAACAATCACCCGGCCGGGGTTTATGAGATAACAACTGATAAAATCTTGTTACCTTTAATATACCAGGTAACAGATTAATAATCATCTGATGATCAATTACCTTTCGTATTTGAGAGATACGAAGATTGAAATGAGACACATATATGTATAGAGAACCGAACTGGTATCTCTATTTTGTATATAAGTAACTTTACATTTACTTTTCTCTTCTTGATAAACTTTCCATCTGGAAATTAATCAATATAATAATCTGGAGATATTTGATAAGTGATTCCCCTGATCCATTTTGATTATGATTATATCTGAAAAACTGATAATCAGTACAAGTAATATGGAGATGTTTGATAATAAACAAACATATGATCATCTCGTAGATGTATCAATTAGAACCATATAATAATTAGATGGATCATTTAGTGGATGAATATGTCCATATATATCTCCTTGAATTCTTTGTAAGAATGATGAGAATTCAAAACCAATTTTTAGAATAATATGGTTTTACTGCTAGTTTCTCCTGTGAACATACAGTACATAAATACTCACTGGATAAAGAATCTTCTAGTTCTTTATTAGATATCCATGAGTATTTTCAATGATTATACTCATCATTGTAGATCCTGAGTGACCAACTTTTGATTCATGATTCATAACTACATAAACATCTACACTCTTTATAATAGTGTTTTATAATCCAGATGATAAAGCACGCAGCTTTTCTATAATAAGTTTCTGGCATGAATCATGAGGAGTAATGCATATATATATATATATATATATATTAAACATTCTCATTACTCATAGTTTCAATATGATATTCATTCCTCCGTATATCTTTGAAACCAAGCAGATTCCCTTATATTCTGCTTGAGTGATATAAAGTATCATTGATACACAATTAATACCATCTGGTAATAAGATTTTAGCTTTTCTAGAGCTTATAATCAGATCTGCTGGATCTGGTCTGGTATTAGACTTATATGTCTTTGAACAAAGAATATTTCTTTAAGTTCTGCTCGAATAATATCAAGTATCACTGATACATGATTTAGTATTGTTTGATAACAATATCATGGCTCTTCCAGAGCTTTCTATCATGGCTCTTCCAGAGCTTTCTATCAGATCCGTTGGAAGTGATACAATATTAATATTTACTCAAATCAAAATCAAATTCATAAAATATATCTGACTCCGCAGAATTGTATGAGATATTCTTTTATGTTCTGCTTGAATAATATCAAGTATCACTGATACATGATTTAGTATTGTTTGATAACAATATCATGGCTCTTCCAGAGCTTTCTATCAGATCCGTTGGACGTGATACAATATTAAAATTTACTCAGATCAAAATCAAATTCATAAAATATATCTGACTCCGCAGAATTGTATCAGTTTTTGCACTCTAGGCAAGACATGTATTTCCCTTCTGGGAATTTTATGGACATTATGTGTAATTCCATTTTATATCTCATCTGAAATGATAATAATCTTTTCAATAGGTTTATTCTATAAACCTCACCTCTTATCATTCACAAACATCCACTCCTGGGTATGTTTTGATATCTCATGAATTTAAATATAATCTTTTCAATAGGTTTATTCTATAAACCTCACCTCTTATCATTCACAAACATCTACTCCTGGGTCTGTTTTGATATCTTATGAATATAAATATATCCAAATTTACTCTCTTGATACTGTTCCTTCATGAGCAAGTATAAAATGGATAAAATATCCTTTACAATCTCATTATATGTGATATTAGGATCTTAAATCCTTTTAAGATAATCACAGCATCCTGCTGGATATATATGAAATGGATAAAATATTATTTCCAATTTCATTATTCGTTAGGATCTTAATTCTCTTCTTTATGATACTCACAACATCCTACCGAATGTATATGAAATGGATAAAATATTAATTCCATTTTCTTTATTCGTAAGGATCTTAAATCTCTTTTATAATATTCACAACATCCTACTGGAAGTGTAGATCCCCCCCTTTTTTTCTCCAATGAATGATACGTTAGGATCTTTAAATTTCTTTTAGGATAATCACAGCATCCTTCTGGATGTGTAGCTCATTCTTTCAAATAAATGATATGTAAATATATCACTTGACATATATGAGATAACTTCATATTATGAACGTGTTTGAAACCCAAGGTTCCAAATAATGAAGTATGACATTCATTTATATAACACTGGATACAGAACTCCATGTTTCATCGGTTTTCAAAACCGTACCGTATGGCATGTATATAACACTGGATCCAGATCTCCAGGTTCTATCAGGGGTATAACACAGCTTGATATGTTGCATAAAAATAAACAATTTCAGGGTCATAAGAACACCTTAGACACAGCATAAGCCAGTCCAGAGACACAACATAAGTCAGTCTCATATATTACATAAAAATAAATGGTTTCAGGGCCAGAAGATCACCTTACAGGGCCGTGAGATCACTTGCGATGTGCATAAAAATAAATAGTTTCAGGGCCATAAGATCACCTTACAGGGCCATGAGATCACCTGCGATGTGCATAAAAATAAATGGTTTCAGGGCCATAAGATCACCTTACAGGGCCATGAGATCACCTACGATGTGCATAAAAATAAACGGTTTCAGGGCCATAAGATCACCTTACAGAGCCATGAGATCATCTGCGATGTGCATAAAAATAAATCTAGAACTATTACATATAATTTCCGTTTGACGGCATAAGCCATCTTGTCCGTTAGGATTTTAAATCCTTTTTATCATATTCAGAGCATCCTTCTGCATGTGTATGAAATGGATAAAATATTATTCCCATTTCATTATACATTAGGATCTTAGATTATTTTTATGATGCTTACAACATCCGATTGGATGTGTATATTTCTCTGAATATTTCTCTGAATATTGCATCAACCATGTAAATAATATTGGATCCAGATCTCCAAGTTCTGGATATTCCATCGTGCCCGAAAACAGAGTTAATAAAGCTTAAATAAGTGAAAATCATACTTACAAGCGAAATTAGCTTAAACAGATGGCACGGTTGCATCCGGAACGGTCGAAATAGCTGGAAACAAGTCCAGTTCGGTCGAAAACGGGTGAAAATTGCACCGAAACGGGCGAAAAACATTTCTGGCTGATATGGTGCTGACGTGGCGCGACTGCTGACGTGGCAGGCCTCACTGGCTGACGTGGCAGCTGCTGCTGACGTGGCGATGATGTGGCACGCACAGTTCGCTGACATGGCAGATTGCTGATGACATGGCGCTGACGCATGATGACGTGGTGCTGACGTGGCAGTGACGTGGCGCTACAGTGTCGTCTTCAACCTTGGAAAGCTGCTGGAAAAACTGGAAAAAATTTCAGAGTTGACCGAACTTTGACCCCATCTAGAGAGTTTGTTAGAGCTCCGTTTGAGACGCGGTCAGCGGCATCGGAATCGTATGTCCGAGAGGAACACAACGGTATCCTCCGAAAAGCGATTCGAGCACTTCGAAATTTCTGTACTCAATCGAAAACTCAAAAATCAAAACTAAAAACAGTCCAGAACTTTCTCTGGAAGTCCTAGACTAGATTCGTGTTGATAACGTGTTGTAAATCAACTAAAGAAATAAGCAAAAAGGATGGAAAAGAAACAAGAGAGAGACATAGACGAGAGAGAGAGCTGTGGCTTCATTGCCTTTTATTGAAAGAGTATCAGTTGAACAACAACACATTTACAAGTGAAACATGGTAATATTTATAGTGCTAAGAGTAAAGAAGCAAGTGGAGTGTGAGTGATGATGAAACCAAATCGGTGAAGCCAAGTGGGTGATCAAGTTGCAAAGAACATGATGAAATAAGTGGGGAGGCAGGTGAACCGAAGGTAAGTGATTTGTGGGAGATACTTGTGTATATATTTTGTGTATTGTACACAAGTGGTAAAAGCCACTATATTCACAACAAACTTTTTGTTTTTGTGTTTTTAATTAAAAATTAAAAAATTAAAAACAGTAATGATAAAGTTGATAAAATATTTTTTTAATTAAGAGATATAGGTAGTCTAGTCTTTTAAAGGTAACAGTTAGTCAACAGTTAAGTTTGACCTAACGATAGGGGATGTGAGTGTTAATTAATGATAAAGTTGTTTCTGAGTGCAATAGGCCAAATCTTAGGGAGGTTGAGTACAATTTGCTCAGTTTTAAATTTAGGTGAAGAACGTATTGTCTAGGTAACGGATTTGAATCCGTTTTACAAACAGATGTGAGGATAAGATAACAGATTTCTGTATTTTCACAAATTATACAACTGATTCATACATAGTGATTTATACATTGCTTACAATATATGAAGTAATATTTCACTTCACATATGGCTATACTTTTAAAATATATTATATAGATAATTTTGTTTAGTACTCCAATTCAGAGAAAATAGGTTCGGTTCATACCAGATCAATAAGGATTACAATTACTATACAAATACAAAAAGATTAGTTAGGTAATAATTTGAAATTAAATTATACGCAGTAACAACAAACCATGTAAAACAGGAAACATGAAAACATTAATAAATGGATTATAAAATATTTTTCCATTATATGGAAACTCTACTTTCAAAAATATATATATATATATATATATATATATATATATATATTATACCGAAAGACAGAAGTTAACCATTGACATCACCATCCATATAAGAATATTTAATATCTTGCGGAGTTTTAAATCTTAATAATTAATCGCTCCTAATTAAGGCTATAGTTTCTTCCAATATCCTATAAATAAATATAACCATCTTTCTAAATTTTAGATGATCAAGCAAATAAAGACTTAAATAGCTTCTTTCTTTCTTTTCTTTTTTGTAATGAAGCCACAAGTTAAATTTGTGATAGGTTTATATCGGCATTATATATGATAGAATATAGATTGTTGACATGCCTTCTTCGTTAATCGTTACCAATAATTGGCAATGATATCTACACAACATGGTAGTTGGAGTTGTATCATAATTTTTTGTGTTAAAAATATGGACTTCACATTAAAGTCATGTAAAATCAATACCCTATTAGGGCTGGGCATGGTCAAGTTTGGTCCGGTTTCAATTAGGACCGTACCAAACCAAAAATTTCCGTATTTTGAAAATTGGATTGGTTTGTACCATACAGTTTTTCATACCATACCAAACCAAATTATATTAGTTTAAAAATATATACATTCATTCACCCCCTTAGTTCCCCCTGTAATTCTTCATATTCTGCAATCCCCCCCCCCCCCCATATGGTGAGATTGGATTGCATTTGTAATCACTTGTTTTGTATTTGTGACGCTGCCTTAGTTTTATTTCATATAAAAAAAAAATTATCATTATTCAATACAAAACAAATGATAACTTCATAAAGCAAATAGAAAAAAAAATTCAATTTCATCTAGTTCTTTTGACCCCCCCCCCCCCCCCCCCCCCCCCCCCCCCCCCTCATATGGTGAGATTGGATTGCATTTGTAATCACTTGTTTTGTATTTGTGACGCTGCCTTAGTTTTATTTCATATAAAAAAAAATTATCATTATTCAATACAAAACAAATGATAACTTCATAAAGCAAATAGAAAAAAAAAATTCAATTTCATCTAGTTCTTTTGACCTTACACAAAAGTTGGTGGGTTAATAAAATAGACGATATAATAAATAGGGTTTTTTACTTTAATTTTTTATTTTATTGATCTATACTGTGGAATAAAAGTGTATGTTAAAAGCATTCAGTTTACGATATGGTCCGGATTCGATAAGCTTGGACCATAAACCGGACCAAACTATACGGTTTATTTAAAAGTAAAAACCCGAACCAAACCAAACGGTTTGGTTTGATTTGGTTCGGTTCGGTTCGCGGTTTATAGGCTTTTTTACCTAGGCCTACCCTGTATTTCACATTTTCTCCTCTTATGCTTTTTCTTATTATTATTATTATTATTATTATTTATTACTTTTTTATATATAAAAAATACTAATAATCCTGAATTAGATTATCTTGTCATATTAGATCAATCCGACTCTAAATTCAAATTCTGGATATTGATTCCTAATTTATAAAAGCAAAAGAAGTAGAAAATCTTACATAGATTTGATCCACTATTATTCTTGAAAAAATTGTACCATATTATTTACTAATAATAATTTAACTCACTAAAAATAATGTTAGACTGTCTAAATTATTGACTCAAATGATGTGTTATGCGAGTTATAACAGCCATTAATGTGTTAGCTAATATTTAGAATTCATTTGGTACATCATCTGAACAAATAATTTGGACAGCATAACATTATTCTTTAACTAAAATTAATTCACTTTAATCATTTTCATTTTTCTTTTCCTTTTTTTTCCAAATTAATAGTCAATAAAATATTTTATATACATATGATAATAATAATGGGTGCCGATATTGACACCCATAAAAATTATTAGTACATCCATATTTTATTAAAAATTTTAATTACAAAAATATTCTAATAGAAATTTACCAATAAGGATAAATTACTTTAATTAAAATAGAGCTTCCCCTTACAATCGACAAATTATCTATTTACACCCCAATTTAATTTTTTTGTTAATGACAATTTTAACCTGAATTAAAATTACTAAACAAGACAAAAAAAATATAAACACACTCCAAACTAATTAAATTATTAAAAAAAAGAAATTATCTCTCTTAAATCATTAGATTAAATATTATGTATTAAATTCTCTTTCATAAATCTGTTATTACCATATTAAACACTCTCTTCTAATTATTCTCTCTCCCCGTTTTTCAAAAACAAAATTCATACAGTATCTCCATACTTTTTCGATCAATCTTGGATTAATAGTTAAAAGAAAAAAAAAACTTATGAATATTTTGGTTATTTACTAACAGTCATACATATATAGTTATTTTCATGTCGGTACGCACTGATAGAATTATATAAGGCTATTGAATGTGAGTCACTCATTTATAAAAGAGCTTTGACAAGTGCATACATACCAAGTCAAAATATATAAAATGAGTGGCTCATATTCAATGTCCTTATATAATTTCATCAGTTCGTACTTATGTGAAAATTTATATATATATATATATATATATATATATATATATATTAAAAAGTTAATGCAAATACATTGTTTTTCAAAAAAAAAAATAGTTATATGAAAACTTGATTTTTACAACTAGATTCGATTAAACTCTGAATTTCTAAGACTAATGAAAGAATTACAGTTCTCTAAACAATCATATACCTACAAAAGTCATATTTTGTTTTTTTTTTCTTTTTGAAAAACAGTGTACTTGTTTTTTGAGTTTTTTTTTTTAATATATACATATATACGGTTCCTAAAAATCAAGTTTATTTGTAAGTTTTTTTTTTCTTAACTGTTAGCCCTGCTTGAGAAAGAATGAAGATAGAAAATTAGAGATATGTATTGGAGGAGAGAAAGTTTAATATGATAATTAAAAATTTATGAGAGAGTGTTTAATATGTAATATTTAATCTAATGATTTAGAAGAGATCATTTATTTTTTTTAATAATTTAATTTAAAAAAGATTACTTCTCGATAAATGCAAAGGCTATGATAGTTCGTTTTAATTTTTATTAAAATAACGAACTTTTATTAAAATAAAATAGAGTGTCTTTAGAAGAAAAAATTTAAATGGAGTGTCATTAGAATTGGAGTGTCAAAAGTTAAAAAGGATAATCTTGGAATAAAATGAAGTGTCTTTAGAATTTTTTTTTAAATTTAAATTTTGAAAATGGAATGTCTTTAGAAAAGAAGTGTAAAAAGAAAAAATTAGATTGTCAAAAGAAGCTCTCTAATTAAAAATACACAAAATACTATATGCACTCATTAATTACATCAATATCTTCAACTATATTTCTTTATTAAAAAAACTTACCTTTCTAAAAAAACTTATGATAAACCTTAATTTTTACGATAAACTCTAATTAGTTATGAACTCTATCAGTAAACAAAATAAATTTTTTTCAAGGATAGTCGTAGATATCAACAAGTTTTTTTAGTGCATATCAATAATTTTTTTTTTCCTTTTTATAAGGTTCCTACATTCGAGATTTTTTCCGAAAGTAAATTGAACTATCATTAAAAGAGGATATGATTCCAAAAATAATATAATTTTTTAATAAATTTGGTATGATAATAATTTAAGAGAGTTTATAAATAATATGTATTAAAATAAATATATTTATTTCAATAAAAGTACTATTGGCATCAGGATGGATGTTTATAATAATATTTATTTTTTAAATTTTAGACATAGACATAATTATAAAAATGGATATACTAATAAGTTTTATAGATGTCAATATCCATACTCAATAATGATATATCCATAATATTCGCATATTTTAAAATATGAATATTTGTTTTTTTTAATGAATTGAATATTTAAAGAGTTGTATTATTGGCATACCCGCTACTGATCTATTCATGCCCCACTTTTTAAAATTTTGATTTAATTAAATAAAATTAAATGTTTTTATTAAATTTTTTGTTTTATTTCTAAAACTACCCATTTTACTTAATTTTCAAACTTAATACATACCATATATGATCTATCTATCTCTAATCTCTGTATCAATATACATCTCTCTCACCTCCATTGATTGATTTTTTTTTTCTTCTTATTTTTTTTTTAGTTTTTTTTATTCTTCTTATTTCATGATGGAAAAGAAAAAAAATAACATAATACTGCAACACAACGACATCTTGATATCATTCTAAAGAAAAAATAAACCTCAAACTTATTTCCAGAGAATGAATTGTTTCCAGATTTTTAATATCATTGTCGGTCAATTCTTGTTTTATGTCATTCTTAGACAATTCTTGTTTTATGTCATTCTTAGACAATTCTTCAAGATATTTGATATCGTTCTTGGACAATTCTTCCATATTCTTGACATTGTTCTCAAACTCTTCCATAATATTTTATATGTATGTAAGAAGTAGATTTTAGGGTTTAAGAGTTTTTTTTTTTTTGAAGAAACAGATTACTGGGTTTTTTTTTTTAGAAAAGAAATGTTAGATTTTAATAGATTTACTTTGTAGAAGATTTCTTTTCCAAATTGTATGTCTCTTTAAGTAATTTTGATAAAGAAAAAAAAAAGAATATTATATAATTAAAAAAATGGAGCATAAATAAACCGGTAGAGGTGTGCCAATAACACCACTCTATTTACAAACATTTCATTGATAGTTGTGAATTGCAATGCAAAGTCATAACATTTATTGACATTAAAGAAAAAAACAATAAAAGTCACGAAGCAAATGTGCAATGGATGTTTTTTGCATGGTTGACAACAAAAACGTTGCAACATGTATTTATAATTTAATGCTGGTATAAAACGCAGGAAAATCTAAGCAATCTACTTCAATTCTTTTTCTGATTATGCAATAACATGATATAAGGAGAAAATCTCCAAATTTGTTTTTCCTATCTAACAAAATACAAAACATGAATTTACAATGAACTCAAATGATGTTAAAACTTTTATTCACAAAAGAGTCTGGAATGGATCAAAGAAAATTTGGTTGATTCCGATGGAATCGTCAAAGAAAGAATCCTTCCTTAGTCTTCCTTTCATCTTTCAGAGTGTAGAGAGTCAGCAGTTTAGTAAGAGAGTAATCACCATGTTTGTGACTTCAATCCCCCTCTCTAAAGATAATTAGCTTCAGTGTCATATCATATCATATCACCTCTTTAACTTACAGTGAAGGTATGGTCAAACCAATGTATCAGCTCGGCGGATGTTGAACTTACAAAGAGGGCAGGTTGCATTTATGCGGAGCCATTTGCTGATGCATCCGCAATGGAAATGATGGTTGCATGGTAATGTATGCAGCTCCACCCCATCTACATACGGACAAAGGCAAATGCAGCAATCCTAAAAAGTAAACAATCCAAGTTAAATTCCATGCATCCTGCCATTTTTGTTACTTTGGAAGTGGTAAAGACTGAAAACTTAAAAGAAAATAAATAATTTACTTCATACTCAGCATATCTGAAACACTCATACACATACAATAACAAACCAGTTGCATTAGTGATTAGTCTAACTATAAAGATTGATACGGAAAATGAAAGTAAATTGGACTAACTCGAAAAATAAGCAGCAAGACTGCTTTTCTGTTTTGGGTACTTGAAACTGCTAATTTGAAAACAAGATATTAGACTGTTAATTTTTTATCATCACCAAAGAATCTGACTATTATTTTTTAGTTCCTTCAAAGAACTTTTAGAGTTCACTACATTTAGCATCCAAAAAGGGCATTTCCTTTCTTTCCACTTTAATAAACTAAACTCAGCAAATATTGTAGCTGGTTTCTGCCTTGACATGCTCTAGATATCTAAAAATTTGTCTTGTTAAATAATAGCTCTAGTGAAGCCAACACCAAATACATATATGTATCTTCTTGCGTATATTTGTCGTTTAACTTCGTAGTGTTATCAACCATAGAAAAAAGAATACGAATGTCAAACAAGAATAATAATCTTCTACTTTTGGGCAAAAAGTTATTTTAAATAAAATTAATTTTATACCCACATTTTAAAACTAATGAGATAATATGTTTTGAAAATCAGGAGTATTCAGTTAAGATTCCCTCTCTTTGTTTTAACTTGATGGATAAAAACATCATTTGAATTAAACATATTTTTATCATTAGTTTTAGAATGGGGGTATAAAAATATATGATTAAAATATACTTGTCTCAGAAGTAGGAGATGATTGTACTTGCCTTCTCTATTTTCTAATATCACCTACTAACCATAAACTAATAGCAAAATAAATATGATGATTCAAATAATATCAGCAAGTATATAAATCAGACCAAACTGAGAGCAGATGGGTTGTAGAGATGCTCACAGAATCCTCCGGATAAAGAGCAAGTTCGTTATTGGAGTTACTGCTGCCTGACTCCATTCCTGTCCCAAAAGCATCTTGCTTCTCACCATTTTTCATTGTCATCAAAGGGCTAGCCAACCGATACGTATACTTGGGAAGACTCCTAATATCATCTTCACATGCACCTTTTCTAGTTGCAACAGCATAAGCTATTGCTATAATTGGGATGAGGCAAAAGATAGCAAGGAAGAAGCTAAATGCCATCACGATGCAAAAAATTATAAAGAACACGTCAAAGGCTAGAAAGACAACCGTCAACCTGCAATTCGTGGACTGAGGTTCATCAGTGAGGTCTAATATGTCTGTAAATAATGTACTGCATGACCAAACTCAATACCTAATGCTGCTTAGTGGGTGAGTATACTTATATAGTGCTGTCAGTAAATTAACAGTTGTAGTGACTATATTACTCCTAGTTTTGAAGGATCATGAAACAATAAATATTTAACCAAGAAACTACTATTTCTCTTTATTGATACAAATAAAGGTTCGGTAGTTCAGGTATCTCTACATTTTTTCTTTACTTGGGTGGCAGGTTGGGGTGGAGGAAAGGAGGATTGCTCATTCTGTGAATTCCTAGCAGTTGGAAACTCGGAATTAAACAGGTAATGGTGACCTGAAATCCCTTGAGAAGAAACAATCACCAGCAAAGTTTAAAGAGGTTTATGCATTCTCCAGCCACATAACCAATATAGTGTCATGACAAGTAGTACAAAATTATAAGACCTTCATACATGCTTTTGAATAAGATAATTGATACACTCCTTGTATTTCGTAAACCAACCATAGCCTATTGCAATATATACACTTGGTAAAAAGTGTTCACACTATTCCCAAATTTAGAGACTTCTGTAGGAGCAAATGAAAGAGGTTCACCAAAGTCCAAACATCTTTAAACTTTATTGTCCATTCTTTTGTGTCTGTTCAAATTTTATTGACAATATGTTCTGCATGTTAATTGTTGTTATTGCAGCAAAAAGGGAATTGGGAGAAAAAGAGGTTAGAACTAAAGCAAGATAATTCCTGAGACTCAACACATTGTTCTTACCAGTACAGACGAGGAGAATCCTGTAGTAGTGATTGGCCACCCACAACAATCCAATAGAATCCCATCATCCACCAGATGGATGAAACAATTGTATTTATTGTCTCCAACTTTTTCACAATTCTGAAACATAGACATAGGATTAGATGAAACATTTGCTACAGGTAAGCTTTTTTATTATATATTCGACGCTGAATTATGGAAAGGGTAAAGGGAAAAGATAACAAGAAAACATGCACGCTTGTGAAAAATCAGCCCTGCAAAGACCAATCTTAATAGGACGGGTATAAGAGTAATCAGGACCGGTGCTGGATCCTTGTCCATCACCTTAGAGAAGGAGGAAAGATGAACATGCCCTGATTCATATATATTATTAATTTTATATTTTTGTATTTATTAAATACAGTTAAAAATAAATAAAAAGTGTCATCCAAAAGTTGTCAATGGAACCTTAAGTGGAATTCTGACGATCTTTTACTCTGGTTACTGATCCTGCTTCTCTTACCTCTTACCTCTCACACTCACACTCTCACTCCATATCGTTAATCTTTTTCATTCTTTTATTATATTGATTTTCATTAATTTTCTATATCCTTCATTGTCATTTCCTTCTTTTTATATAGTTGTAAAAAGATTAACACTTTTCTAAGTGGATTCAAGGAAAACATATTTTGTTGAATTTTGCCGAATTCCTTGCCACTATGAAAATAACTGTAATCCTTGAGTCTGTGTGGAATTAATGTGGGTTCTCAATATGATTTCAAAACTAAAGTTTTAAGAGTAATTGTAAAATATTTATGAGAATAAAAGAGAACTATTAACTTGTTTACTACAATTTTACTTGAAAAGAAGAAGAAAACAAAAGGCTAAATCATGTTTGGAGAGTTATCTTTTCTATAAAAATCAGTATTAGTATGTATTTTCTTCTTTTCTATTTTCTTCAATTCCTCACCTTGCCTCCTTTCTAGGCTTCTAGCAGGGAAATAAGTTTGACTAAGAATCCCCACCAGGGGAGGAAATAGGAGCAGGGTTGGCTTTACCGGCCTTACCCTGCCTTGTTTAGCCACAAACTTTATATGGTTGCTGATGAATCAAAAACCAAATCACCTAATAAATAAATGGATATAACTCCAAATACAGACCTTCAACAGTTCAACTACAATGACAGTCACAAATGGTTTCAAAACATCATCCTCTCCAATTCTAATATTATAGATGTTAATAGCTTCATCAAAAAACTACAAGATATACTAATATATTATCCAGACTCCAGTCCTATATCTTTAATTCAGTTGTCCCCAACTCTGGATTTTCCTCGAAAACCATACATCAGTAGAAAATATGGGCCTTGGAATCCCAAAATTGTTCCTAGTATAACAAAATTCACCAACAATTTCATTCCATGTTCCACCACACAACACACAATCTACATAACCATTTGCCCAAGAGAGCCCTTCCAAGAATCAGTAACAGACCTTGAGTTTTGATCAGAAATTAGACAGTTTTTCAAATAAATTAATGTCACAATTCAACACATATAATGCCCTTCAAAGCTAAATTTACTAACAAAATTATGACTTAAAAAGAATCAGATTATATTTTATACAAACAAGTCTCTTCTTTTGACTTCATCTACCTCATCATCATCAGAATATTAAGAAAAAAATAAACAATTTTCTTTTACAAAACTAAAAATATTGAAGTATGGAAATAATAAGCTCACCGACTGTGTCTCTGAGACGGTGAAAGCTCATTGACAGCCACACGATCACCAGAAGCAGCAGAGTTTTTGTTGGTGAGATAGTGAAACCACAAAATGCCCACATGCAAGAGACACTGGAAAGCGTACCCAGAAACCCAAACCCTCAAAGGAGTGGAAGGTCTCTCTTTAATAGCCAGTAGCATCACAACCATCGAGACCACCACGAACGCCAAGTTCCACATCACATCCAGAAACACCACCGGCTTCGAGTACAACTCCGAGGAGCCCGAAGAAGACCCGCAATTCTCTCCTTCCGTCGGATCACCCCCGCAGCTATTCGATGAGTGGCGCGTCAGTGGGAGTGAGAGCGTGGTGCTTAACATGGAGTGCCGCCACATTGAATTGTTGATGTTGTTACCGTTGGAATTCAATGGTTGTTCATCTTCCATTGCTGGGGTCTTTGGCTAGAGAGAGAGAGCGCTTGTTGCAGCAGTGAGTTAGATTTTGGGAAAGTGGAGGAGTCAAAAGATAGTGTGTGTGTGTGTGTGTTGAGGCCCAAAACGGTGTCGTATCAGATTGTTTGTTTGAGTAGAGGTTAGCGTTGATTATTGGGTGGGGTCAGGTGCAGTAATGCCGCCTTGATTTTTCCTTTTCTTTTTTTTTTTTTAGTTTTTTTCGAGTGAAAAAAAAAAAAAAATCTTAACCAGATATTTTGTTTAGGGAAAATTACACTAAACCCCTTAAGGTTTGGACAAGTTACACTTAGATGGATAAGTTTCTTTATAATACACTAACAGCCCCAAAATTTAAATTTGACTTTAAATATACCTAAAATGCCCTTAGTTATATTATTTTATACTTTATTTTTTTTACCTTTTAATCAAACACTTTATAAAATTTAATAAAATAAAAAAATTAAATAAAAAATATGATTCACTAAATAAATAAATAGTTTAAATAAATAAACAGTTTTTTTAATTAAATAAATAAATAGTTTTTTTAATTAAATAAATAAATATTTTGAATAAATAAACAATTTCAAAATAAATAAATAAATGAATAGTTTTTAAAAATAAAATAAATAAATAGTTTTAAAAAAATAAATAAATAAATTTAAAATATAAATAAATAAGTGAAAAACTTAAAAACATTAAATTTTTTAAGGATATTTATTAATAGGGATAAGAAACTCTAAATATCTAAACTTTTACTGTAAAGATGATGGTGAGAGAAGCTTTAAGATTCTCAACACTTCTTAGATATTTAGAGCTTATATTGTCTCTATTAATAGATATTCTTAAAAAAAAATTAATTTTTTTAATTTTTTCACTCATTTTTTAAACTATTTATTTATTTATTTATTTAAAACTATTTATTTATTTAAATTTTTTAAAACTTTTTTTATTTAATGTTTTAAATTATTTATTTACTTAATGTTTTAAAAAAAATTTATATATTTAAATTTTTTAAACTATTTATTTATTTAATTTTTAAAACTATTTATTTTTTTAAAACTATTTATTTATTTAATGAATCATATCTTTTATTTAATTTTTTTATTTTATTAAAGTTTATAAAGTGTTTGATTAAAAGGTAAAAAAAAATAAAGTGTAAAATAATATAACTAGGGGCATTTTAGGTATTTTTAAAGTCAAATTTAAATTTTATGGGTGTTAGTGTATAATAAAAAAACTTATCCATCTAAATATAATTTATCCAAACTTCAAAGGGTTGAGTATAATTTACCTTTTTATTTAATACTTATGTGTCATTAAATTACAAAAAGCCTAAAAAAAAACAGTACATAAGAGAATCTTGATTCTAGAGAGGTCGTTCACGTGAATAATCTAGTGAGAATACTATCTTTGACACTTTTTTTATTTATATTTTAAAATGGTCATGTTATATCAACTCAAGTTTAATATATCTTTAAAAGCTACTATTTGATTTCGAAATTTCATATACTTGACCTGTTAATGTTTTTTTTTTATAAAAAAAAAATTTATCAATAGGGTATTTTAAAATTTTTAAATGTATAATTTTTAAAATATAATTATTTTTCCAATTTGGGTCAAATACAAAGAGGATTTTTTTGAAAAATAATGTTAAACATCCCAACTCATATCCTAACTAGTGACGTGTCAATTGGTGAGTTAATACATGTGGTAAGATAAATCATTATTACTATATATTCACTCACCATTTGGCACATCATCTGCCACGTAAATTGAGATGAAAAAGTTAGGATTTGAGTAGGGATGTGTAGGTTTTTTGAAATTACATTTGATGTTTTATAAGAAATTGAATTTACAACACTTTTCACCCAAAAAAGAATTTACAACACTCTAGCGGTAAAGTTTTTCAAAAAAAAAAGGATAGTATTATTTTTCACTCTAACTTATGAGGTATTGGTCAAAATGCACCATCTAGTTTTAGTAATGACTAAAATACACCCTCTAATTTCAGTTAATAGTCCAAATGCAACCTATCGTTACTATTCCGTTAAAATCTTTATTTTTCTGTTAAGTCAGTAAGGGTATAATAGTAATTGGAGTGGTAAAATTAATAAACATTATTAAATTAAATCAACTCTCTCAAACACCACCCACCCACCAACCACTGATTTCTTATTCTCTCTTTATCACCATCCACCTTTCTCTCTCTCTCTCTTTGATTTCTTCTTTCAATTGCCTCTCATCATCTTCCCCACCATCATTTCCACCCATTCAATCACACACCACCCACCACCAATTTCTTATTCTCTCTCTCAACATCTACCAATCTCTCTCTCTCTCTCTCTCTCTCTCTCTCTCTCTCTCTCTCTCTCTCTCTCTTTTCTTTGATTTCATCTTTCAAATGCCGTCGCGAGATCGATTTTCCCTCTCTCTCTCTTTGCCGGCGTTGGTGGTGGTCTTCTAGGTGTGAGGTTGTGCATGTGTTGGTGACTGGCCGACTGGGTGTGTGCTTACGGTGGCTGGGTATGTTACTTGTTTTGATTTTTTTGCTTACTTTTGTGGTAGCTGGGTATGTGTGGAGAGTGATGATGTTGATGAAGATGATTTTTTAGGTGTTAGGGACTGGGCGACTAGATACTGATTTGGATTTTGGAGAAGATGATCTTTAATTTTTTTTTTGTCACTTTTGTTATAAGATTCCAAGGGCAACAAGGTAATTTCGCAACATATAGATGTCAGAACACCACTTTTCCGTCAAAAACTAATGGTATGGTGGAAAATGGTTAATACCAAAATAAGAGGGTGAAAAATGGTTAATACCAAAACAAGAGGGTGGAAAATGACTAATACCTTATAAGTGAGTAGGGGTGGGCACTAAGTTCGAAACCGAACCGAATCGAATCTAACCAAAAAATGGTGTTTGGTTCGGTTTTTATAAAGAATTCGGTTTAAACCGGTTCAAAAAGCTAAAAACCAAAAAGTTTTCTGTTCAAACCGGTTTTGATTTTTTAAAATTTCCAAAACCGGTTTAAACCAATTAAACCGCATATAAAAGTGAAAAAAAAAAAAATTAAAAAAAAAACCCTAACCTACTTTCATTCTTTGACAGCCACAGCCCACAGACTTCTCTTCTCTCATCTCTACCTCTTTGTTCCTCAACTTAGTTCCTCACATCTGATCTGCTCAACATCCGACTTGCTCCGCTGCCGGTCTCAACTCTATGTCTTTTTTCCACAACATCGAATCTGCTCGTACAAGGTTCTTCAACACCCAACTCTTCTTCTTTTTCTAATTTTCTTCTTATCTTTTTTTTTGGGTTTCACATCTGATCTGCTCTTCTTCATCTCCAGCGAAAGCTTCAACGAGGCAAACCTTCAGGCTGACAGGAAATCATTGAAGAATCTAAAGATAGTTGATTGGAAATCATAGAAGGCTTCAGATCGTCCAATCTGTTTCAAAAAAGGTTAGCTTTTCTTTTTTGATTTGGTTAACAAATGTCCAATCTTCAGTTCTGTTCATTTTCTGTCTTGAAATGGATTTTTTACATCTGTGGTTTTGTTCTTTAGTTGTCATGTGGAGATCGATGTCTCAAACGCGACCATCTTGGATCTCTCTTACTTGCCAGTAATTTAATTTTCTATGTTGTTTGTTTGATTCTTTTAATGAAGATCTGGATCTTGAGTTTCTAATTCTTTGTTTTTTTTTCTGTTTGATTTGATGTTTATGCAGATAACAGATAAATGTAGGCTTATTCTCTACAGGAACCTGTTTTTAGGGCTATATAAAATGTTGAGCTATGTAAAGATGCTAATTGAGGTAACATAAATTTGGGATGCAGAAGGATAAGAGCCTAGTGTACTGTATTACAAATTTGAAATCATTGGTCACATTTACATTCTCAATTAGTGTTTAGCTTGATTATTGGTTGAACTTTTCAGGTTTTGAGTATTTGCCGAACAATGTCCAAATTTGGAGTTCCATTCTAGTTTATGGTTTTGAGGTGGTTTTAGACAGAGAACTCAACTAGAAAATCTACAACAAGGCATTGATGTTTTAATTGCCATGCCTGGATTTGGAGTTTTTAATTTAGTTGTAATTTTGATTTGGAGTTTGGATTTGGATTGTAATTTTGATTTGGAGTTTGGATTGTTATTTTAGTTGTAATTTTGATTTAAAGTTTTTATTCTAATTGTAATCTTGATTTAGAGTTTGGATTTGTTATTTTTATTGTATTATTGTAGATGGTCGTTCTACAATTAGTGGGTTGGATCAGCTTTTGGTAGGCCCACACAGCCTATCGGTTCGGTCAACTCGTTGAATCATCTTCTCCAAGGAGATACCTGCAAAAAAGATGAAAATCGAACAGAAACAAGAGAAATGATTATGGGGGTTTATATTTTGGCCTTAGATTAGCTTGGGTTGAGCGTTAAAGATGAATCTTAGAAGCGAGATTGGATGACAATTTTCAGTGATCGAAGAAGTGATTCCGGCAGAGTTTCGGCTAGCTTGATAGCGTTTGATAATGGTTATTTTCCAGAGAGCTCTTATGTTGAGAGTCTCGTCTTATTTATAGAGATGGGAGGGGCTCTCAACAACTTTTGATCATGGCTATCCCTGGAATCCCTCTTCAAGATCGTGATCACCAGATTTTCTCTCTAAGATCACGATCACGATCACATCTTGATTTTATCAATTTAAATTGATAACAGTGGTTGTTTAACTGAAAAGAATCAGTCAACAGTCTGGGTCGACCCGGAATACTTGGTCTTGATCCAAGCTATACACGATTTTTATTGGGCTTCAAGCGTAAGAGCCCAGAGGCCATTTTTGGCTAACACAGTTTGTCCCCCACTCTCTGAAGTAATAGTCTGAATTTAGAGAGTATTTTTTATTCAGGTCGTACTCATGCTCGACCGTAGGTCGTTCGACGTGGTGCGTTCAACGGTCGATCGACGTGTGTATAAGAGATCAACTGCTTCCAGGATCATAGAGAAAATGAATCGATAGTTCATTTCCTAGGGCTGATGTGGTGGCAATTTTGGCGCTAACTTAAAACTTTTAGGTGCACTTATCGAGACAGGTTAAATTTCAAAACTCAACTTTGTTTACCCTGGTTAACCATTTACCATCATGATAACGACACGTGGCTTTAGGTCAAATCCTTGGGTTAAAAAATCAAGTTATTTAAATGCACTATTCCTCTTTCCTGCTTCATCATTTCATATTCTCAAAAGCAGAAGTTTTTCTTCGATAGTTGCTCAAAGCTTGTTCGAAGGCGATTTCTTATCAGATCGTTGTCTTGTCCAGGCAGTTTTCCCGTCAAATCATCATCGTTTTTATCCTTCAGGGTGAGTAACGATTTCCTCTTTTCTTTTACCTTTAGTGCAACACCTAATGTTGTTTTGTATATAAGAATCGTATAAATACCCAGAAATGTTCTGTGCGTTTTTTCGCTCTTTACTTTTTAGTTTCGAAATTCATCTGTCAATTATATTCTGTGTTTGAATTTTGATATGTATTTATCGTAGATATCTTAACAATGTTTTCTAGTCGATCGACATAAATTTCTTAAGTCTTAGTAGAGCCACGAAATTCCCAGATTTATTGTTTAGAGACCCTAGGTTTTGATCTCTAAATCTTAGGTTGTGATCTCAGATTTAGTTAGTAAAACTGACTTGAGTTTACTGCATTTATCAGTTTTTTTGGAGATATGTCGAACGACTCTTCAACCTCAGAACCATCCTTCACCTGGACGAATCTTGGTTCGAAGGATGATGTTGGAGGTATCGAGGTCGACTCGTTAGATGTCGATCGTCAAATAACAGTAGCAAAGCCAACAGAAATAGTGATAGATTCATCCAGGATATTAGAATCTGGTGCTGTATGCGCTATTGTGCAAAGGGATAAGTCTCCAAAATACATAGATGTTGATGAGCCATCATGTTCTGGTAGACCGCTTGGTATTTTGGCCGGTGATAATCCGGGAAGCGTGCTTACTGAAGCTGATATGGATGGTATAAGAATACATAGATGTTGATGAGCCATCATGTTCTGGTAGACCGCTCGGTATTTTAGCCGGTGATAATCCGGGAAGCGTGCTTACTGAAGCTGATATGGATGGTATAAGAACGCTCTATGGGATTCCAGTGAGTGTCGTTCTACGTGCTCCAAAAGAACATGAGCGTGCAGACTGGGATATCCCTGGTTGGACCTGCTTTTACGAGTACAATCTTCGTCAGGGATTTAGGTTTCCTGTTCCTTCATTGGCTCGACGTCTATTGGTGTACTATGACATAGCTCCTGGCCAGTTGATGCCCAACAGTTGGAGAATACACATAAGTCTTTCTGTTTTGCGAGAGAAATATAATTTACCTTTTGGGATAGGTTCTCTTTTGCATAATTATTATCTGAAGGAACATATCCACGAAAAGGGTCGTTATTCACTGATATTGAGGTCGAATGCGAAGCAAATTATAACAGATCTCACAACAAATGACTGTAGATGGAAAGACACATTCTTTTTTGCTAAGGGTTTATTGATCGATGGTCCCTTTGGGAATGAGATGTACGACTACCGGAGGGTATGGAATCGTTATGGTGAGTGTCGTTCCTAGTGTTATCGTTTAGATCTCTTAGTGATTACTAAGTTTTGACAATTTTTTATCCTTGTAGAGCTGATAAATGCAAAGAGTAAACCTAGGTGTGAAGATGCCGTTAGTCGTACCTAAAAAGTGTTAGCGATTCCTGCTGAGAACGAAAGTTGGAAAGTGTTGATGGCCGAAGGTAACCTTAGGCCTAGTACTATTTGGATTCATTCAACATGGAATGTGCCCCGAACTCCTTATCCTTTAATGAAAGACTTAGTGTCGTTCGTAATGATTAGGAAAGGAATTGAGATTCTTTGTGGTACACAATTTCTGACTCCCATAACTAATGCTGAACGTCATTTCGCAGCCAATTCATTATCAAGCATGAAATTCACCATGCCTAATCCGGAAGAGGCCTTGAAGAAACAAAGGGAAGCTATGGCAAAGAGAAGAGCTGCTGCTCTTACGAAGAAGAATGTCGAGGAGGCATCTAAAGAAAAATCAATTATCCCTGTCGTCGAACAACCTTTGGAGTCCTCCCCGGAGACATACCCTTTAAGGCCACCCAAGAGAAGGAGGACCGCTGAAGAAAAAGGCAAGGGGAAGTAAATCGAATGTGGGTCGAAAGGTGCTTCGACCGAAGTAGTTAAAAATAAAGCAGACCTGACTTCAGTCACATATCCGAAGGAAGTCTCTGTTTTCAAAGAGCCTGACAGTTTTTTGAAGAAGTCGAACGACCTGTTGTTCTCAATAGATGGAGATCTTTTGAAGGGAAAGACCACATAGGGGATGATGGATGCAAGCCTTATTTCTACTTTTCAGGTATTAATTGTCTTTAATGTTTCTAGATTTGTCGTGCGATCCCTGCTAAAAATATTTTTATATGTAGGCTTTCCAGATGCAGCTGGCTTTGAAAAATAGACATTTGTCAAACCGGAAGAAATGCTCTGATCTTCAGAAGGTGAAAGACAGTCTTAAGCGGGATCTTGAGTCGACCATCAGAGAGAAAGAATTGATCGAAGAAAAAGCTAACGCTCTAGATACAGAGTTGGCTAAGTCCAAGAACGAGATTGTCGATAGAGATCAAAGGCGAGCGAACGCTGATGCAATTATCGCCGAGAGAGATCGGCAAATAGTAGAACTTAATGAACTGCTTACGAATATCTCGGTTAAGGCTATGTGTGCTGCCAGAGTCGACCTCTCCAGGCAATATCTTGCTGGGGAGCATACAAAATGGGATCCCCAAGCTGAAATTGCAGACTGGGAAGAAGCCGAACGTTTTGAGGCTGAAAAGTCACCTGGTGATGGGCATGATAGACCTGACACCGGCTCCAAAGATGCTACTGTTGTCGACTCTCTTCCTCTACTGGATGATGTTGATCCTGTTCAGTCGACTCAAGATCCTGTTCAAGACCAAGCAAAACTTTGAAATGTTTTCTTCGCAGTTATTAATTAATTTCTTTTTATTTTTTTATTTTGTTGAACGAATTGTCCGATGGGACCTCTATTTCGTGATCTAAAGAATTTTATTTTGTTATTTTCGCATTTGCGTTACTCATTAACCGAACTCTTTTGATATTCGAGTTGTATGGTTCGACTGGGTCGAAAATCGCTCAACTGTTTGCGTGTTTAGGATTGATTCGACTGTTAATATTGTGTATACTCGTTTATAAAGTCAAATCATGCGTTTATAAATTCAGTTGATACGACTTTTACAACAATACCGCATTCATGCGTTTATAACTTTTCAGTTGATACGACTTTTATAACAATACCGCGTTCATGCATTTAAAGAATTTTAGTCGACACGACTATTACAACAATATCGCGTACAGGCGTTTATAGATATTTAATCGACATGACTGTTATAACAATATCGAGTACAAGCGTTTTATAGAATTGTAGTCGACACGACTATTAGAACAATATCAAATACAAGAGTTTATAGAATTTTAGTCGACACGACTAATACAACAATATCGCGTGCAAGCGTTTATAGATATTTAGTCGACATGACTGTTATAACAATATTGCGTACAAGCGTTTATAGAATTTCAGTCGACATGACTATTACAACAATATCGCATACATACGTTTTATAGAATTGTAGTCGACACGACTATTACAACAATATCACGTACAAGCGTTCGTGATTATAGAACGACAATTTACAATTATTTGATGTAGTCATCATTATTCCCCCAACTTCTCGTAGTAGGAATACGGGAAGTTGTAGCAGGTCTGGAGTTTGTAACTGGCGAAGTATAGATGTCGAATAGATTCTCCTTGAATGCAGGATCTCATTAACAAAATCTGTAATAGGTATGCAATAGCTTGCCAATCGACAGCTTCAAGTATTAAGTAACTAACTCCTTTGCAAAAATTGTTATTAGTGAGCTCAGGTTTGCACTTAGTTGCAACTAGTGCGTCATCATTGCCCTTGTAGATTGACGTTAGTTGATGAATCGATAAATTTAAATAAATAAATACTATTGAAAAAATAGTAGTAGAGTATTAGAAGTGGTACTATTTTAGATGTAGAGCGTTCCAGTTGTTGTGTACTTCCCTACCGTCTAGGCCTCTGATTTTGTAGGCGCCTCGACCTTTTACGTCTGTTATTTCATACGGCCCCTCCCATGTTGGACCTAGCTTTCCTACTTCCAGTTCTCTTGTATTTTGGAAAACCCTTCGCAGTACCCAATCGTCGATTTTGAACATTCTGATTTTGACGTTTTTATTATAATGTCGAGCGACTTGTTGTTGGTAGGCTTGGATTTTTAAAGCCGCCCATTCACGACGTTCGTCGAGGTGATCCAATTCGTATCTGAGTTCTAGACTATTCTGTCCTTCGCAGGGGCTCTCGCTTCGAGCTGTGAATAGCTGGGTTTCGATTGGGATGACTGCTTCTGAGCCGTATACGAGCAAAAATGGTGTTTCTTCTGTCGAACGACGTAGAGTTGTTCTGTATGACCATAGGATCTCTGGAAGTTTGTCGGTCCATTGGCTTTTTTCTGTCTCGAGTCGTTTTTTCAATGTATTTATTATAGTTTTGTTTGTCGACTCTGCTTGGCCATTTGCTTGCGGGTAGCGTGGGGTTGAAAAGCTCAATTTGATTCCATACTTGTCGCAAAAGTTCTTGAAGTCGAAGGAAATAAATTGGGACCCATTGTCGGTCACGATTTCTTTCGGGATTCCAAACCTGCAAATTATTTGTTTCCATACGAAATTGCGTACCTCTATATCCCTTATGTGTTGAAAGGCTCCTGCTTCGACCCATTTTGAGAAGTAGTCTGTCAGGACGAGCATGTAAACGACTCCTCTTGGTGCTGTTGGGAGTTTTCTATAATATCCATTCCCCATTTCATAAATGGCCAAGGGGCCGAAATTGAGTTAAGCGTACCTGGTGGAAGGTGGGACACTTGGGCGAATCGTTGACATTTGTCGCAGTGTTTAACATGTTTCTAGGAATCGGATCGCATTGTCGGCCAGTAATAGTCAGCTGTGATTGCTCTATTCGACAAACTTCTAGCACCGGAATGGTTTCCACATTCTTCATAGTGAAGGCTCTTTAGTACGTCGTACGCTTCTGAAGGTGACACACATCGCAGATATGAACCTGTAAAGGACTTTTTATAGAGCTTACCGTATAGCATGCAGAATTTGGCTGATTTAGCTTTGATTCTTCTTGCTTCGGATCTGTCGTCTGGTAGCAAGTTTGCCTGTAAATAATCCACTATCGGGTCCATCCAATTTGAACCATCGTCGATTGGCGATACATTTTCTTCCTCATGTATCGCTGGTGCAAGTATATGTACGATGGGTATTGTCTTGGGACCGTCGTTTGTCGTAGTCGACCCTAAGTTGGCGAGGGCGTCTGCTCGAACATTTTCCATTCTTGGTATCTACAGTATGGAAAATTGGTCGAATGTCGATTCCAATTGTTTTGCCTTAGCCAAATATGCTGCCATTCTTTTGTCCTTGGCGTCGTACGTGCCGTTCATTTGTCGAACGACAAGTTGTGAGTCACTAAGAACTTTGATAGTTTTGATACCGAGGCTTCTAGCAAGGCTTAGTCCAGCCAACAGTGCCTCGTATTCTGCCTCGTTGTTGGTCGCACGAAAATTGCAGTGGATTGATTGTTCAAGTTTTTCCCCTTGGGGGGACTGTAGCACAATACCAAGTCCGCTTCCCTTGATGTTACTGGACCCGTCGACCGACAACGTCCAATTTCCTTGGGTTGTGCTTTCTTCGAGGTTCATAAGCTCCTGCTCAGCCTGTATTTTTTCGTTATGAGTAAAATCTGCTATGAAATCGGTGAATACCTGAGATTTCATCGTTGTTCGCGGCTGGAAAGAGATGTCGTGTTCGCTGAGTTCGACCGCCCATTTCGTCAATCGACCTGAAAGTTCTGGTTTATGTAATATATTTTTAAGTGGGTAAGAAGTACGTACCAAGATCAGATGACACTGAAAGTATGGCGGTAGCTTTCGTGCAGCTATAACAAGTGCCAATGATAGTTTCTCCAATTTGTTGTATCTGGTTTCTGCGTCGAGTAGGGACTTGCTTACGTAATATACCGGGTGTTGTGAACCATTTTTCTCTCTAACCAATAATGCACTAACAGCTGTGTCGGACACTGCTAGGTACATGTATAAGGTTTCATTTTCTTCCGTTTTTGACAGTAGAGTAGGTGAAGTCAGATATCGTTTAAGATCTTGTAGCGCCTCCTCGCAATCTTTGTTCCATTCGAACGCCCTGTTTTTCTTAAGGATGTTAAAGAATGGTTGGCATCGTTCTGATGATTTAGAAATAAATCTGTTGAGAGCTGCTACTCGACCTGTGAGTTTTTGTACGTCCTTAACACATTTTGATGATTCGATTGCTTTAATGGACCGAATCTAGTCTGGATTGGCTTCGATTCCTCTTTGAGTCACCAGATAACCTAGAAATTTACCAGAAGAAACGCCAAAAGAACATTTTGTAGGGTTGAGTTTCATACCGTATTTGTCGAGTATGTCGAACGATTGTTTCAAGTGTTCGATATGTTGTCGAGCGACGAGTGATTTGACCAGCATGTCGTCGATGTATACTTCCATGGTTGATCCAAGCATTTCTGCAAATATCTTGTTGACCAATCTATGATATGTCGCACCTGCATTTTTTAAGCCGAATGGCATAACTTTATAACAAAAAATACGTCTTTCGGTGATGAACGCAGTTTTTTCTTGGTCGCTCTGGTGCATCAGAATCTGGTTGTAGCCTGAATAAGCGTCCATGAAACTAAGTAGTTCATTAACTGCTGTCGCGTCGACCAGCATATCAATGTGAGAAAATGGGAATGGATCTTTGGGATATGCCTTGTTGAGGTCTGTGAAATCGATGCATACTAGCCATTTTCCGTTCTTCTTTTTTTACTACCACGACGTTTGCCAGCCAGTCAGGATATTTCACCTCCTTGACTGATCCGACATCGATCAGCTTTTGGATTTCTTCATTTATGATTTTGTTTCGTTCTGTGGCGAATTTCCTTCTCTTCTGCTTTACTGGCTGGTGGTTGGGATCGACCTGTAGCTGATGAACGATAACGTCAGGGTCGATTCCAATCATATCCGAATGGGACCAAGCGAAGCTTTTTCGATGTTCTTTAAGGAAATTGATTAGCTGTTCTCGTAATTCTTCTGGCAATCTCGATCCAATTTGTACTTTATGCTCTGGTTCGTCTGGGTCGATCGACACTTCGTCAAGATCTTCGACATTTGGCTCGTTATTTGTCGACTCGACCTTCGTTTCCTGTAGTTGTTATAATTGCTCCTTCCTTTTTTTTCATTGCGTTTTGATAGCATTCCCTGGCTGCCAACTGTTCACCTTTAATTTCACGTGCTCCCCATTTAGTTAGGAATTTAATCATCTGATGGTAGGTTGATGGGACTGCTTTCATTTCGTGGATCCAAGGTCTTCCCAAGATCGCATTGTATGGAGACTGGCAGTCAATTACTAAAAAGTTGATATACAAATTCACTCCTTCTGTATAGACTGGTAGTACGATTTCTCCGAGTGTTGACTTTTGTTCGCCACTGAATCCTGTTAGGACTGTCATTCGGCGACTGATTTTGGATTCTTCGACCTGCATTTCTCTAAGAGCCGAGTTAAATAAAATATTACAGGAGCTACCATTGTCAATCAAAATTCTTTTAGTTAGGCAATTAGCAATGTGCAATGAAATAACTAAAGCGTCATGGTGAGGAGAAAACAAATCTGATTTATCTGTTGACTTGAACGTGACAGTTTCGTCGATATCGTTTGGACGGTTCCTGCCTGGCTGAATCTCTGCATTTGATACCTGTCGAGTGTGTCTTTTGGCAGATGAATAACTTACTCCGCTAACCTCTGAGCCGTCTGCTATGTAATTAATAATTCGTTCTTGTTGAGGTGGTGCCGGTGGTCCATCTTCCAGGTTTGTCTGTTGTTTTTCCTCACGTCGAAGGACAGTTTGTTTCCCTTTGTCAGTTAGATACTCTAGTAAGTGCCCTCTTTTCAACAACTCTGCTACTTCAAGCTTCAGGGCAACGCAATCTTCTGTTCGGTGTCCGTGGTCTCCATGGAATTCGCATCGAAAACGGGGGTCTCGATGTTCTGGTGGTGCATTCATCTTTCTTGGCCATTTGACCGTTCTTCCCACTTCTTTCATTACTGCTACTAGGTCGATTGGTTCTATACAGAGGTTGAATTCTTGGATCGGGGCTCGTGATCGACCTGTTTTAGGGGGGTTCTGGTCATGTGATCTTCCGCTGTCGTTCCCGTTATAGCAGGAATTGTTGCGTCGATTCCCTGTTGGATAGGGTTCGATTCTTCTATCGTTTGATCTTCGGTCGACTCTATCATTGCGCCTAATGTGGTTGTTTGATTTAGCAACGTAGTTCGCCTCATCTTCCTCCCATTTAATCTGTGCCCATGCCTTCGCTAACACGTCTTCCATCTTCTTGCATGGGTACTTGGTAAGTTCCTAGTATAGGTCTGAATCGAACCGTAACCATTTTCTGAAGGCCGAAATGGCTGTCGATTGGTTGCAATTTGGGATCTGCACCTTTTCTCTGTTGAATCGTCCGACGTAGGCTTTCAGGTTTTCCCCGCTTCTCTGGGCAATCGTGTATAGGTCGTCCGACTATTTTTCCAGTTTTCTGCTGCTTGCAAATTGCTCCACAAATGTATCTGTTAACTGCGCAAAAGAGGAAATCGAATTATTAGGTAAGTTTGTATACCATTGCAAGGCTGGACCACCAAGACTGAATCCGAACGCCTTGCACATGCATGCTTCTCTGAGGTCGCGTGGGATTGCTGCAGTGAACATGCGTTGCTTGTATTGCCCTATGTGGTCGTCTGGATCTGTTGTTCCCTCGAACTGTTTCATGTTGGGAAAGTTGAACTTCCTGGGCATTTCCACTAATGCGATTGCGTCGACAAACGGTGAATCTACGAAGCTATTCGCGGTACTTTTCTTTATAGGGGTTGGTACTCCCGGGATCCTATGAATAAGAGCCTCCATTTCTGTAAACCTGCAAGAGAGATCAGGGTCAGCAAACAAATGTAATCCAGAGTCTCCGGTTACCAGGTTCGGTATCGACTGCAGCGATACAGGGGTTTTTAACACGTTCTCCTGATGCTGCTCGATGATTGGGACTGGCGCTGGTGGCACTCCTTGTTGGGTTTGTGAATCAGGTTGGATTGCCTCAGCGCGTGTTGTTTGTGTCTCGTTATGGCTTGAGCCTTGATTGTTGTTCCCCAAAGCTGAGGGGTTATCTACGTCTGCGTTCTGCTCCACGTTGAGTATTGGGATTGGAGGAGCTGGGGTTACGTTGTTAGGTACTCCATCAATGATGGCTCGCAATTCAGCGTTACGAGTCCAGACTGCAACATTCTCTGCCTCCAACACTCGTAGTCGTTTGGCGTTCGCAGTCATCTGGGCAGTCAGAGTTACGATCTGTTCTTCGATGTTAGGAACGTTTTCCTCTCTAGACATGTTGAGAACGTCTCAAGCGATTCGACTGATTTGGTTTTCAAGCTGTAGTGGGCCCCACGGTGGGCGCCAAACTGTAGATGGTAGTTCTACAATTAGTGGGTTGGATCAGCTTTTGGTAGGCCCACACAGTCCTATCGGTTCGGTCGACTCGTTGAATCATCTTCTCCAAGGAGATACCTGCAAAAAAGATGAAAATCGAACAGAAACAAGAGAAATGATGATGGGGGTTTATATTTTGGCCTTAGATTAGCTCGGACTGAGCGTTAAAGATGAATCTTAGAAGCGAGATTGGATGACAATTTTCAGTGATCGAAGAAGTGATTCCGGCAGAGTTTCGGCTAGCTTGATAGCATTTGATAATGGTTATTTTCCAGAGAGCTCTTATGTTGAGAGTCTAGTTTTATTTATAGAGATGGGAGGGGCTCTCAACAACTTTTGATCGTGGCTATCCCTGGAATCCCTCTTCAAGATCGTGATCACCAGATTTTCTCTCTAAGATCACGATCACGAAGATCACGATCACGATCACATCGTGATCTTATCAATTTAAATTGATAACAGCGGTTGTTTAACTGAAAAGAACCAGTCAACAGTCTGGGTCGACCCGGAATACTTGGTTTTGATCCAAGCCCTACACGATTTTTATTGGGTTTCAAGCGTAAGAGCCTAGAGGCCATTTTTGGCTACAACAATTATTATGTACTGTATTTACTGATGGTTTTTTTTTTATATCTTTGAAAATTGAACTGTATGTCTGTATGTAATGAAATGAATTTACTGTCTATCCAATTTGTGTTTATTTTAATGAATTATAAATTAAATATTATTAGTTATGTTGATTTGGATTTTTTTTGGGCTTGGGTTTGGGCTATTAAAATTTAAAAATACTTATCAAGCCCATTGTGTCCAAAACCGAAATGAACCGAACCGAACCGATTAAAATCAGTTCAGTTCAATTCGGTTACCATATTTTTTTGATTTAAACCGGTTCAATTTTGGATAAACCGAAATATTTTCGGTTAAGTTTGATTTTGCCCAAAACTGAACCGAACCGAACCGAACCGAACTGCTCCCACCCCTATAAGTGATGGTGGAAAATAATAATATCCTAAATAAAAAAACACAACGATAAAATTAGGACTAATTGCACAGCCAACCCCTAAGTTTAGATGTAATTGTATGTATATGTAACTTTTGCTTATAATTGTACAAACATACATTGCCGTTAGTGAGGGGCTGTTTAAAGTTAATTGAAGAAGGGTAAGAATAATTTTTACCGTAAAATGATCCATTCCCTTGTGTCAGATTGAAATGATTAAAAAAAAAATTAATCATCAAAAAAGGTAAATCAACTTTTGTTAATAATAGAATATTAAATATATTTATTTCAAAATGTAGAATAAATATATTAAAATATTTTTAAAAAAGTTAAGAAAAGATCTGTGGTGGCCATCTTTGAGATGAAGCACTGTTCCATCTCACAAATGGAGCTGAAATGGAGAAAGGCTCATGACCGGCAGTCCTCCTAATCAACGATAATTTCTGTAAGGTGAAAACGATAGTCCAACCAAAAAGCAACAACACTAACACTATAAAAAGAAAAGAAAAAGAGTGTGATGTCTTTAGAGAGAGAGAGAGACTAAGAGAGTGTGAGTTTATATATATAAGCAGAAAGAATCTGTAGAGGAGAAAGTGTTAATGAGTGAGATCTGTTAATGTGTCCATTTGTCTGAGTATGCAATTAGGTTCTTGTGTGATTCTCCTCATTGTTTCGATGGTGGTCGGTGGCGGTTCTAGCGGTGGTGGCTGCAAGCAATGGTAGGTGTTGTGTAGATGGGTTCAATTTTTCAATTTTTTTTATGGATCAATTTTTGAGTTAATGTTAAAGATTTTGTTGATTTAGATGTTGTGGAGTTTGATTTGAATGGGTTTTTGGTGCTGTGGATTTCGATTTCAGTTTATATTTGTGTTGTAATTTGATTTCTGTTTGTATCTGTGTTCGGATCTGATTTCTTTTTGTATCTGTGTTCGATTTCAAGAATTTTAGATTATTTATTATGGAAATTTAGCTTTTGAATAGAATTAATTGTGTTTTTTAATATATCTGGGAAAGAGTGGTTCTTGTAAACCCTGATTCTGGGAAATGGGAATTTTGGCTGAACATAGAGATAACAATCTCCATAAGATATCTATGTTTGATTTTTTATTTTTTATTTGGTTGAAGAAATAAATTATTGTTTTGTTCTCTCATACTGAAAAAAACATCTGAGAATGATGTGTATATATATATATATATATATATATATATATATATATATTACATTGATGGAGAAGAATTTTTTATGAGATAAAGCTTGTGAAAAAGAAATATGAGTTTTTAATTAACATTTTATCAAACAAATCAATTAGTTAAAAATAATCAAACAAATCAAATAGTTAAAAATAATAAAATATATACTAGGGTTATTTTGGACTTTTCATATGGAGAAGAGAGTCAACCGTTAACTTTAACCGTTGACCACAAACGGTAGGGGAAGTTTGTGTAATTATGAGAAACAGTTACATATATGTGCAATTACACCTACAATCAGGGGTGTTTGTACAATTAGCCCGTAAAATTTTAAAAAATTTAATGCAACCTGTAAAATCCAACAGTGTGTTTAGGATCTTGTTCTGTTGTTCATGCAATTGTTGATTATAAAATATTTATTAACACTAGACAATCCAAAAAATTAGTCTAAAATTCAACCTAAATGATATGGTAAGTGATTTTTTCATTAACCACAATTCATTTGCTATATCATTTGAATTGAAATTTTAGTTAATTATTTGGATTTGTACACTATTACTCTAAAAAATTCTGTCTAAAAATGTACGTTTCCAAAAAAAAAAAAATTCTAATTGATTTTTTTTTATTTTCCCCTTAAATTGGTGGCAGTTTATAAAAATAAATAATCATATTTCTTGTGTTGTATGTCTATAACAACTCTAAGTTAACAGTACTAAGAATAACAATACCCTGAGATAAGTTTCGACGTTTTATTACAAACATATTCGCCAGAGTTAGAACAATGCAAGATAATTGCATCTTTTCTACCAATACTAAATTTTCACCTTCAGCACTGAGGTTCGATGATGAGTTCCTGACCAAAACGCTGACAGTGTATGCATCATGATGGGAGATGCACCATACATATGCTGATGATATGCATTGAGAGCATGACAGTTTCTCTACACCTCCAAATAAATATTTTTAAAAGGGGTATTATCACTAAAGTCCCTATTGTTTCATGAATTGTCATCTTTTTAAACGTTTTTGCTATATTAGTCACTTTAGTCCCTTTATTTTTTCAAAATACATCACTTTAGTCCATTTGACCAAAAACTAAGGGTCAACTATAATATAATATATATAAATACAATTTTACCCTTGATAGTTATTTTTAAAAATTTTCTTTTTAGTCCCTCTAGTTTCAATAATAGCTGGTCAATCCTGAAAAAATAAAATGCTTTTATCAAGGATTGAACCTTCAACCTAGTAATTAAAAACAACTACATCTAACCAGTTGAGCTATTCTAGTTTATTGTTGAGGATTTTTTGATTTAAATGTATATATATATATATATATATATATATCTAATCTGTTTATATAATTTAAATAAACTTATATTTAATAATAATAATAATAATATATAAAAACATATTTATGAAAATAAAAAAGAAAATAACAAAATAAAAGGAAATCCAAAAAATCTAAAAAATCAAAGCCTGTATTTTTTTTTCTTTCTTTCTTTTTTTGGATTTTTTTTTCTTTTCAAAAAATATATTATTTCAATTTGATTAAAAAAAAACCTAGAAAATCAAAGACCCGTAAATTGAAAAGGGAAATAAATCAACAACAGAGAAGAAAAATAAATAAAAATTCCTTGTTTTCCTTTTTTTACTTTTATTTGTTATTTTCTTTTTCATTTTCATAAATATATTTTTATATATTATTATTATTATTAAATATAAGTTTATTTTAAATTATATAAACAGATTTAAATTAGTTTAAACAAATTTTATATATATATATATATATATATATATATATACACACATTTAAATCAACAAGTCCTCAAAAGCAAACTAGAATAGCTCAATTAGTTAAAGGTTGTGGTTTTTAATCATAAGGTTGAAGGTTCAATCCTCGATAAAAATATTTTATTTTTTCAGAGATTGACCAGCTATTATTGAAATTAGAGGGACTAAAAAAAAATTTAAAATAACAATAAAGGGTAAAATTGTATTTTTATATATTATAGTTGACCCTTAGTTTTTGGTCAAATAGACTAAAGTGATGTATTTTGAAAAAACAAGGGACTAAAGTGATTAATATGGCAAAGACGTTTAAAAATATAACAATTCATGAAAAAATAAAAACTTTAGTGATAATATCCCTTTTTAAAAAGAAGATTATATATGTCCATATAAATTAATAGACATGAAAATCATAGGAATCCAGAAAAACTAAACTAAATTAAATAGGCGTTGCATCTCAAATAGTATCATGTTACAAATTAAGCGAGAATTTTTCCCATACAATTATGTTACAACTTACAACTTCAAAGTGTTGGTACATCAACCATGAAGCTGGAAAAATCATCTTATTTTGCGCTTAATACTACAAATAACAAGTTGGGAAATTCTCTGAATTCCGCACACCTGAAGAACTAAATACTAATCACGGCAACGAATTCCAGAAAGGGACTTGCACTTGCCGCCGTCACCTAGTGGCTCTTATCTCCCTGTCAACTACCGATCACCTGGGGATAGAACAAGAAGATTGCACGTGAGTCCAAACACGATTTAAGCACAACCGAATATTAGTATCTAACGTAAGAATATGTATACGTCCTGTAATAAATTATACAGAGCCTGATTTCCTCAGAAATTTATAACGTTTGCAACAAAAAAACTCAAACCGAGTTATGCAGACTTCAATTAAAGCAAATTCGACATGAAAATAATGGTAGAAAACTCTGTAGGTTAATAAAAACAAGTTGATATAATCTCTTTTCAACATATAAATCTATCTCCATTGGTACGAATACATACCTATACCACTAAGAAGGGGTTACTCAATACCAACACAATTACTAGGTGTACGTGTACCAACCCAATATAGAGAGGTACACATATGTTAATTTTCAACAACACAATTGTTCACAAAGGACCCAAACCAAAGATCGAAACTGCACAAAATTTCAGAAAAAAAGATGTTGGGATGAAAATCAGGTATGTATTTATCATGTGACAATCCAGCAAGCACTGAAATACAACTCATTCAAAACCCGTAAACCCAACTTTATCTTTAGTGTCCAGAATGCCATACTATGTAACTGCAGTTAGAGAAGAGAAGAAGCACAATTTTATGATAAACCAAACAAAAGAAAACCAATGAACAATTTTCATTATCAAAGCTGAGATACAATTGCATGCCCACACACACACACACACACACGCAATTCGCATATATGGTGCCACCTTGTAGCGAAGGCCTATATTAAGTGCGGGTGAGGCTTTTTGCCATTGGATCAATCCAACGGCCTAAAGCCATGCAGCCAATCAAAATAATAATAATAATAAATTGTTATTTTACACTGCCCACTGACACAAGAAGACCTCCCTCTCTCACGTCTTCTCAATTCATGTTTCCATTTTCTTTCTCAAAACCTCTCCAATCTCCAGAAACATTTTACATCAAATGCCAAAGCCCTCCATCTCCATTTTACATCAAACGCAATAAGCCCTCCATCTCAATTTCCATGTAAATTCAAGAAGCTCGACTCTTCATCTCGTAAGTTTTCCTCTTTTGTTTTACTTGGATTTCGATTTGGGGTTTTTAGTCTAGGACAAAATGATGATTCTCCACGAGTGTTTTTGGTGTTGAGGATTCTCTTGAATTGATCTGATATGTTTATATAATATTTAATCAGTTTGATGTTGCAAGTTTAAAGATATGTATTTGGAACCCTAATTCGTGAAATTGACAAAAATTTACTACTTGATTGTAGATTATTGCTGGCCTTTTGTTGTGTTTTTGCCTATGTGGTGTTGAAGATAAGAAATATTTTGAAGAAAAACTCGAGAATAATCAGATCAATTTAAGAGAAAATTCAATATCTATGATTATCTATTTTATCTTTTTTCCTTCAATGACATGAAAATCTTAAATCTAATTAGTTTTCTAGCTTTTTTCTTTTTAAACTTGCAACATCAAACTGAATAAATAATATATAAACGTTCACAATCAATTTAAAAAAAAAAAAAAAAAACACTTAGTGGAGAATCATCACTGTATCCTAAACCAAAAACCCCAAATCGAAATCCAAGTAAAACAAGAGAGAAAAATAAAAGAGGAATACTTACGAGATGAAGAGCTTCTTGAATGTATAGAGAACTGGAGATGGAGAGCTTATTGCGTTTGATGTAAAATGGAGGTAGAGAGCTTTGGCGTTTGATGTAAAAAATTTATAGAGATTGGAGAGGTTTTGAGAAAGAAAATGGAAACATGAATTAAGGAGACGTGGGAGTGAGAAAACGTGAGAGAGAGAGGCCTTCTTGTGTCGGCGCTTGGTCAGTGTAAATTTTTTATTATTAATATTTTTTGATTGACTGAATGGCTTTTGGCCGTTGGATCATTGGATTGATCCAACGGCCAAAAGCCTTTCCCGTACTCAATAACTACATCCAGGAGACCTGAGGTGAAAGTTTCTCTCTCTCTCTCTCTCTCTCTATATATATATATATATATATTGGTTCAACACTTCAACATATACGGATGAAAAAATGCCCTCCCTTCCTCTCCCTCTCTTCCCTGATTGAAAATGGAGTTTTGGGTTGTTAACAGTAATGTTGAATACTTGGATGCTAAATCTATTGTATGTAAAATATTATTTCTTCACTGTTTGGCTCTAATACAAAGTAAATGTTGGCTGTGGCTCACATCATTTGACAAAAAATACAAAATAGTAGTTTAAGTATCTCAAGAGCTAGGATATTCGGTCACTTATACAGAGGTGTAAAAGTTTAGAGAGTCCATTTGCATGCCTTTTCCATTCACCCTATCACAAGATGGAGAGAGCCAATAACTTCAAAAGAATTTAAATGATCTGACAGCCAAAATAATAATAATAAAAACACGTATAGAAACATTTTTAGCATAGGGCGAGTAAAAAACTTGAAAACCAAGTTGGAGAAATGTGACCTTTTTCCAAACGCTTGAGTAAGCAAGGGCCATTCCCGACGAAAGTCAGATGTCGATTAAACACTAGAAAAAATAACCTCTGCACTTTGATGACCCACATTGGCAGTGCTTCCTTCTTTCTGCTTTGTCAGGCCGCCCATAATCATATGTCAACTCTGCCATAGGAGGAATGTGTCTGATGGCATAAAATGCAATATGAAGCTCATACCCCTTGTTATTCTCACGCAAAACCGGCTGCCAGAATACATTGGGAGAGCAACTGTGGTTCATAAAACGAGCTACATTCCCAACAGATTTTGCACTTATAGCTAAGGGAAATGGGATCTTTGGAGCCACATGAGAATCACCAGGCACAGGTTCCACTGGCTTGCGTGTGGCATCAAAAATGTAATCATCCTCATTTTCGCCTCGAAGTTCCTCTATCTTGGACGGATCAATGACCTCCCCTGCATAAACACATACAAAAGCCCCAGCACGAATGGGATCCCAAGACCTAAGACCCCAACCTTTATTCCTAGTTTTAAACACCTCCAAATGAACTTTTAGACCACCTTGAGACACTCGATTCCGGCAACTAGAAGGGCACAGACAAGAAGAACCACACTCATGCATCAAGGATTTTTGATCCACAACAATCCCATTGGCAGTATATGGAAGATAGCCTGCATTCTTTTGTATGCAAGCACAGTTGGAATTACCAGGGAGACATCCACCACTGCAAGTACAAGCAACAGCAGAATCTACTGAATCAACTGGTTTTGAATACTTAAGACTAGATAAATAAGAAAAATACTCAGGTCCTTTCTCATCATCAACATCATTTACAAGAGAAACGGGTATATTTTCTGCCCCTGAAGTAAGATCTGGCAATATAACTCCAATTCTAGATGTGATACTCTCCTTCCATTGCTGAACCAATTTCCATTTCGAGAATGCTTCTGGTTGCCCAGGTAACCTAACCAGTTTATACTTAAAGACATTGCAACCTGACTTCCCTTTCTCAACCCATGACTCCTGAATTCTATAAAGGCCATCATAGACATATATCTTACAACTTGGATTTGTTGCATCCCTCAAACCACGAATGACTCGTATCTCATTGCCTCGATGCACACTTTTTTCCAAAGCAAGATTACCCCTTTCAAGCTTCTGATCCATTACTTCCTTATCTTTCTTATTAAAGTTCCCACCTGATCCACTGTAAATCAACACATCTGCATCCTCTACATTATCCTCATATCCTCCAGATGAAACAATGCTGACTGCTACAGGCTCTTCTTCTTGACTGACTTTCAGACCCATGTAATCAATCCCCGCCATTGACGGAGAATGCAATCCAACCAAGCACATCTCCATCCTGAAAAAGAAAATATCCCCAACTTCAACTCCAGGTACAAGGCCAATTCTCTTCTTAGCATTGGTACGAATCCCTTTATTCATCAAGATCGCACCTGCTCTCAAGTCAGGCCGTCGGCTAACCCCATGAGCTTCTCTTACATCCTCAGCCTGCGATATTTTTCTTCGGAACAAATCAAATATCAGGAGTATACATCCCACTGACCCCTTGTCACCATCAGTTTTTCGAGATGCATCAAACTCTGCAAGATTAAATGACAAGAGAATGTTACTAAGTATTGCATCTGTGTCAACTTCTGGTGAGTTTAAAACAATGTCCCCGCTACCCCTAGTCCTCTTCTGAGACCTCTTCCTTAACCTCCCGGACTTACTAGTCCCCTCCACATCGTTCATATTAAGGCTTTGACTGTCATACCCATCTTCATCTGTAAAGCCACTGTGGGATTGTGACTGAAAACGACTCCTCGTACCCTTAGATGGTCCAGTATCTCCATTTACCCGAGCCCCTGCTGTTGAGGGCGGCGGTGTCCTAAATGAATTTATTGGAACAGCATCAGAAATTGTGTTGCTATAAACATTGGGCCTCTGAGAATCCACTGAACTGAAAAATGGGTAAAATGGAGCAACCCCAGAAGGAAAGGGGCCAGATGGAGGTGCACAAACAAATGGAGCACCAGGAGTTGGAAATGAAGGCATATTAGACGGTGATGGGAAAACCGGAACAAGGCGGCGCAATGGCCGTACATCCAAAACCCTAGACTTATCAAATGACCCAGAAGCAGGAACCGAGTCTTGCCCTAAGTTTTGATCCATTATAACACTTCTTGCCAACACAAGAAAACCCCAATTTTGCAAGCACGAAGTCCCCTTATCACCAAATGCGAAACAAAATCCACTTCTCTTCTGCTTGTGATAAGTTGTAATCGATACTGATAAAGGTTGGGTTATGCTACAACAACAGCAGCAACAACAACATTTCGCTATAAAACGAAAAATTTCCTCACCAAGATGCGAATTTGATTTGAATCGACGATGTCAATGAATTTCTGAAACATGCACGAGAATAAAAAATCAGATACATAGGTAAAACAAATTCTTAAGACAGCAGAAACTAAACCCTAGAAGCTGTACAATTCCTCGGCTCATACGAACAAAATTAAAATCTATAAGGTGCACAAAGACAAGTAAATTAACTGTTTGGTTACATAGAAAATATAGTATATATAAGCAAACATGAACAGAATCTAAAATTTCACAATGTTTTCAGTCATTTTCTCAACAACCCAGATGACAAATCGAAGTAAGAACGCACAAAGAGGAAGAAACAACGAAAATGAAGCGAAAACAATCGAAAATTTGTTAAAGCAGATCAGAGCTGAAAACAAAATTAAGTGCAGAAGATCTATTCTGTAAATAATAAACAAAACAAAACAAAAATAACCATGAAAAGAGAGATCTTGAAGAAGGAGAGAGTTGTTACCAGATGCGACGATTTCCAGGTTTGAAATTCTTACAAGAGAAAAGGCGTTTGTTTTTCCAAACCCAAAACCTCGTTTTTTGGTTTTTTGGTTTTTTTTTTTTTCCAGAAATGTTTTCCCAATTGTAGCAATGTAGCGTCTCTCTCTTTTAGTCTTTGTTTTTTTGTCTCTCGTGTCTTGTCTTGTTAATCGAAGGTTAAGAGGGCAAAACTCCAGTGGTTTGAAAAACACTGAATCTCTCTGTACACGTTGTCGACTTGTCGTACGCTCTTCGAAACTTCAAATTTTTTAAAAGTTAAAAATCAAAGGAGTGGTATTATTGGCATACCCCTATTAATCTATTCATGTCCCATTTTTTAATTATATAATATATTTTTTTTCTTTAATAAAATTACTTAAAGAGACATACAATTTAGAAAAGAAATCTTCTACAAAGTAAATATATTAAAATCTCATATTCCTTTCCAAAAAAAAAAATCCATTAATCTATTTCTTCAAAAAAAAAATTTAACTCTTAAACCCTAAAATCTGCTTCTTACATACATCTAAAATATTATGAAAGAGTTTGAGAACGATATCAAGAAAATTGAAGAATTGTCTAACAACGATATCAAACATCTTGAAGAATTATCTGAGAATGACATAAAACAAGAATTATCTGACAATAATAGTAAGCATCTGGAAATAATCATTCTTTGGAAATAAGTTTGAAGTTTACTTTTTCTTTAAAATGATATCAAGTTGTAGTTGTGTTGAAGTACCCTGTTATTTTTTATTTTTTTGTTTCCGAAATTAAAAAAAAAACTAAAAATAAAGAAAATAAATAAATAAATCAATCAATGGAGGTGAGAGAGATGTATACCGATACAGAGATAAGAGATAGAGAGATCATATATGGTATGTATTAAGTTTGAAAAATAAGTAAAATGGGTAGTTTTGAAAATAAACAAAAAAAAAATAATAAAAACATTTAATTTTATTTAATTAAATCAAAATTTTAAAAAATGGAACATGAATAGATCAATAGGGATATACCAATAGAACCACTCTTACAAATAATCTCACTTTTTGATGAAATGTCAAATTAACCCCTTGCTTCGAAATTTTTTTGCTAAAACAAACTTGTGCCATTAGTTGATCTCACTTGATCGATAAATATATTATTTATGAAATTAATCAATTAAAACACAAACTAAAATTCATATACAATAGTATAAGAATAGAAAGATTTTTTTTTTCAAAACATCTGTTAGCATATTTTGTTTTTTTTAGCTCGGTTATATATAAAATGATATAAGTAGTTTTATTCAATTAGATTTAACTAAACTTAACTATGAACTAAATAGTCTTAATCGGGTAATTTAACTAAAGTTATGGGTCATTTGTTTTTTCCACTTTAAACTTAATAGGTCTGATATTATCTTCCAAGTCTATCCTTCTAAAAAAGATATATTTCAACATTTATCCTACTTTGATATAGGTGTAGAATTTTTTCTTTTAATATATTTCTTATTTGGGTAGTGTTAACTTATACCATTAACAACTACATAATTACTGAAAAAAGAAAGTATTTTTTATATTTTTTACTTCAGTTGATGCAATAGATATATTTGTGTAATAAATTATTTTTTATAGTAATTATGTAGCCGTAACACTACCCTTCTTATTTTAAACAGGTTTTTTAAAAAAAAAAACATAATCACTTCTCATACTAAAATTTTTTTGGGATTCAACAATTGAATTTCTCTTGTACCAAATCCCGGTAAGAATTCTTTATTTATTTTTTCATCTAACTATTCGTGCAGTACTCAATAAATTTGTCTATCATATTGAGTGGATTTCGTAACTTGGAGATGATATAGAATAATCGTGTGAGTGTGTGTGTGTGTGTGTATATATATATATATACAGAAATTTTCAAGTCAGTACGCACTGATATAACTTCGTCAGCGTGTTGGATGTGAACCATTAGATTTAAATATTTTGACTTAAAGTGTATGCACTTGTCAAAACTTCTCCATAATCAGTGGTCCATATGCAACGCACTGATATAAGTTATATCAGTGTGCACTGAGGAGAAAATAACTGTTTATATATATATATATATATATATATATATATAAATATATATATATATATATATAGTCTTTCTACTGTCAGTTCGTCTTGAAAAAAATATATCATGACAAAGAATGTAGACCACATATTATGAAGAAGTTTTGACAAGTGCATACACTTTGAGTCAAAGTATATAAATTTAATGGTCAACATTCTTCCTCTTGATATATTTTATATCGGACGAACTGATAATAGAAAAATTGTATATATATATATATATATATATATATATATACATACATTCTTTCTATTATTAGTTCGAATTAATATATAATATATCAGTTCCTTGCATGTGAACCATTGGATTTAAAAGATAATTTGACAAGTACATGCAGTTAAGTCAAAGCATTTAAATCAAATGACTCACATGCAATAAACTGATATATCTTATATCAGTTCGAACTGAAAAAAAAAATCAATAACTTTTTTTTATTTGGTTTCCGGTGCATATAATCTAGGAAACCAAAAAAAAAAAAAAATGATTTCATGAATTATATACATTGTATACATGAACAACATACACATTTGAACTTGAACTTTTTTTTTTCACAATAAATTGAACTTGAACTTTGTTTGTAGAATATGTAAAATTATATTCTTTGATGAATTTTTTTTGTTGTTAAATTGAACTTTGTTTGCAGAAAAACATACAAAATCTTATAAATAATGGTGCTTTTTAAATTACATATGTAATTAGAATGGATATAAATGTAAAATTACTTATTTTCATACAATTTTATCTTTTTAAAAACAAACATGTTGACAGTATATTCAGATGTGAGGAAAAAAAAGACAAACATGTCATTCAAGTTCAGATTTCAGTCCCTATTCAATTTTCAGAAACAAATCAAGACTGTTCAGTCTTCGAATAAAAAAACAAACAACCCCAATGTAGGATTTTTTTTGTTGGTTTTTAAAATTATGTAATTTAATTTGGAATCTCATTAAATTTAGGCGGTTGTTTGCAATTTCCCTTTTGAAAATGGCACCGTTCGGGATAAAAAAACTTGCATATTTACTTAATAAAATGACAAAAAGCACCCCTACAAGCAGTGGTGCAAAAGTTGTTAGGCACTATTCAGGCGACAACCCTCCTATGCGGTCGTTCGGAAGTTGGTCGCAGGCCGGAATTTTTTTTTTTTTATAGTTTTTTTTAATATTTTTTATTGTAATTGAGTGAGTGTTCATACAATTTCATATATTGAACCTCAAATTGAAAATTAAATTATAAAAAACTCAATGTTGACTATTAAGAATCTCAAATTGAAAGCTGTTACATCAAGCCCAGTTTTTTTTTTCAAATTTTGTTTTTTAAAAGTTGGTTTAATTGTTCAATAGCGACTAATCGTTGACTTTGCCTCACTAGACTGACTAATCGTCGACTAGGCGGTTTACCGTCTAGTCACAGCGATTTCATAAAAGTCAAGGCGGCGGGCCGCCGACTAGAAACTAGGCGGCTCCTAGTTGGGGACTTTTACAACACTGCCTACAAATGGATAACCCATGTGTTTGTTAATCTTAAAGGTTGTTTGTTAATCTTAAAGGTTAATAATTAGAGAAAAAAAATATTAATCGATAATGCTAATTTACCCTGATTTAACGACTAAATGATGTAGCATTTTTAATTTTTTTTGTATTATAATTGCATGATTGAAAATGATTGGATTTTGAGATGACACGCAATTTGGACTACAAATTTGAACAATAAATTTAGACAAAGTATATTAGTTTGAGTTACGATATTTGTCCTCCTGAAAAACTGTATGTGCACCCCTTTTTTGTATGTAAATCCCATTAAATCTTTAAAAGTTATATTTTGTAAGTACACACCAAATATTACCTTAAATATCCTTTCTTTTAGTGTTTTTTTTTGTTGAAAAAATCTCGTTTAATTCTTGATCAAATATCGTAATCTAATAAATTATAAAATAATAAATAAATAAAAGCATGGGAGGAGGCTCCCAGCATGCTTTTTTTTTTAAAATTTAATTTTTATTCTAACTTATTTTTTTGAAGGAAAATTTCATTAACTCAAACAAAACTAAGTATAAGAATCATTTACAATTTTCAACAACCAATCCGGAAAAAGCTGCTCCAAAAAAGATCAAAACTGAAACTAGGAATATATAAGAAATAATTAATTCCATAGCTGTAAGCATATTGTATTCGGTTATTATTTTATAGTTTTTTTTTTCAAAGCATATGGTATTCTAATATTCTGATTCAATTCTCATAGGGAACAAGGCTTTCACGTAATCGAATTTAATTCCTTCCGAGATTGTCTCCACTTTCATTCTTCCATACAAATCAATGCAGCAGCAATACAGGGAGCTCCATAGATTTTTAATCAAACTAAATAGTTTTATGTCTTTAAAGGCAATTTTAGAGCTCAGCTAATTAATTTATACATATTTTGTCATGACTCGAATTGAATTTATACAGGGAGCAAATATCGTAAGGTGGGTTTGGGTTCTGATTCATGGCAAAGTGAGGACTCTGCCAACAAAGTTCCACCGGGAGAATTGGAGACCAAGTTAGGGTTCAAGAAAAGGTTTCAATACGAGAACAAGGCTTCCCAGGAGCATGACGGGGCTTGGATCATGCACGAGTACTCTCTCGATTCCTCCTTGTTGGAGCCTCGTCAGCCTAACGACTATGTTCTATGTCGTATCAGGAGGAATGTTAAAGCCAGGAAGAAGATCAAGAACAAGCTGTGAATACAGAGGATGTTGATCAAGAACAAGCGGTCTACTGCTCTTAATTGTTGGAATTTTGATAATTCAGGCTTCTTCTGAATAAAAAGAAAAGAGTATAGGTAACATAAAGGGCTTCTCCACCCATCTTGGATTGTAAGAATATTGGCATCCATTTGACAAGTAAAGTTTTATTTTTCTATGGTTGAAGTTGAACTATTATTATATGAGTTTTTTTTTTTTGTTTTTAACTATTACAATATTTCGGGACTTGAGATGGGTTATCGCTCGAACCTCTAACCTCTTGGATTGGATATACTAATTTGGGGTTTGAGAAACAATTTTATTTATGTGGGTTTAAGAATTTTACTACTCCACCAATGTTATTTTGTCCCAAGTAGAGTTTTTAGAAGTAATTTTTTTTTTCCAAAACCTGACGACCAATTTACTAGTTTGGTATTGTTGTAACCTTTAAAATAATTAATATTAGATAAATCATTGGTTTTTAAGTTGTGAAATGTCTATCTTGCCCCTAATAAATTATTTTAACAATGATATATTATAATAGTATTTATTTAAATTTAATTTAATAACAATAAAGAATCAAGAAAAAAATCACTCTGAATTAAACATGGCGTCGGTTCGGTATGAACCGGTGAACCGAACCGGAACCGCCACCAAAAAATCAGAACTGAAACCGGTACCGGGGCGGTTCCGGTCCTGGTTCCAAATTGTGCGGAACCGCCCAGTTCGAACCAGACTGGAATCGGCGGTTCCAGTTTCGGTTCGAACCTAGCAGTTCCAACATTTATATATATATATATATATATATATATATTATTTTTTTAAACCCACAACTCCACAAGGCTTTCTTTCTCTCTCTCACTTTCTTTCTTTCTCAGATGATCAGATATCTTTATCTCTCTCTTTCTTTCTTCTTTTTCTTTCCGTCGATGACAACCAATCTCTTCGCAAATCGACTCTTCATCCCCGTCACTGATCTCCTCTTCAGTTCTTTCATCTATGATCTCTTCTTTCTTTCTCTCTCTTCGATCTCTTCCCTCTTCGATCTCTTCTGGTTTTTTGATTTTGGGTGTTCTCTTCATTCGAATCTTCGATCTTTGATATCTCTTCTTTCTTTTTGTTTTTTTGATTTTTTGATTTTTTGATTTTGGGTGGGTTTTGAGTTTTGACAGATGAAATGATGAATAGATGATGATGGATGATTTTGGGTGGGTTTTGACGGATGAATAGATGATGATGGATTAATTTGGGTGGGTTTTGACAGATGAAAAGATGATTTTGGGTGGATGGATCATGAATCATGGATGATGTTGATTTTTTTTAAATAGGGAACCGAACCGTCGGAACCGGGGAACCGAAACAGGAACCAGAACTGAAACCTCCCTCGAGGAGGTTCCGGTTCTGGTCCGGTTCCGATTCCGATTCGGTTCTGATTCCGATTCTGGTTTCATCGGAACCGGAACCACCCGTTCTGAACTGGAACCGGACCTGGAACTGGAACCGGCGTCATTTCTACTCTGGATTCGATGATCCTCTCCTTTTTGAAAGATGTGTGTTTGTTTGACTTTTTTTGATCTCCTCCGTTTAAAGGAGATGTGATTTTTTTTTAAATAATTCTTAAAATTTTGGGTGAGATGACATGTTTTGATTTGGACACTACTATATTTTATGTTCATTTATTATATTTTTTTTACATATATAAAAGACAATTTTACCCTTAAACCGTCTAGACCGCTGTTAAACTAACAGTGGTCAACGTGGTCAATGGTACCTTTGTGTCATTACAATAAAGCTGGCATTATAAGTGTTTTTATGTTAAATGTTAGGGTACTTTAATGCAATTTGGCGTTAAAATATTCTTCAATATTCTACGAAATAATTGAAATAATATTTTATTACTTTTTTTCTAACGGTATAATATTTTCTTACTTGAAAAGAAAAAAACTAAAGTAAAAACTCAAACTCTTTTAATCATTTTAAAATTCTTATCACATATGTTCTAAGATGTGTAATTATATTATGATCTTTAATTTATAGCTATTATGTATTTATATAGAAATATTTTTTTATGATTAATCACACTAATTATTGCACATCCCCTTTTAATTCTAGTGGTGAACACCGTTTTTTACTCTTACGGGGTGGTTGAGTCCTACCATACACATTTTATAAATATATGTTGACAATTTTCTCGTATTGTGATAGTAGCTTTATTTTGATTATGGAAGTAGACTTAAAGACCGTACATATAATGATTGATCTTGACACGTCTTGACAAACTCTTAACTCACTCTATGTGAGATTTCAAATAAATAAATAAAAAATCACACCAAAACTATCATCAATATCGCTATTGAAAGATGCATATTTATATTTTTCAATATATTGGAAAGAGCAAATTGCAACCAACCTCCCGAAGGTTTGATCTTAGACAACCAGAAACAACTTTTCCATTTATTGACAATCTACTCCCCTCCAGTTAGTCAACATCCGTTAACCCTAAGCATTGACCGTTAGTTTAAGGGCATTTTGGTACTTTCAGAAATAAGTATGATTAATAGATCCACACATCACATCAATAGTGTACATTTAATGCATGGCATAATTACATATAACAAAATAATAATTTTTGATTTTTTTAAAAGTATTTCTTATCCATTGATCTGCTGTCAAATGCAATTTTATAGGCAATCCAAACTGTCAATTGGAATTTATCAAAACTTGAAGGATATTTTTATCCATAAAACAAATTTCATTCAATCATCCACATCAGACCTACTCACCTACGACAAGGTCTATTTTTATAATTTTTTTTCTTATTCCTTAAGTTAAAGTAGGTGCTAACAAGTGACAACTGACTTAGGGGTAATTCAGTCATTTTACAACTTTGACATGGTTAATATTTTGAGTTAACTGATGTTGAATAACTGGAGGGGAGGCGATTGTTAATAAATAGAAAAATTGTTTTTAATTGTCTAAGAGTAAACCTCAGGAAAGTTGGTTGCAATTTGGTCTATCGGAAATAGCCATACAATACTTGTTATATAGGTTATTGTGAGTTGTGACTAGTAATTAACTTCTAAAAGCCATCCCATCAAAAACTAATTGGTGGCTTTATTGACACCCACATAATATATTCCTACACGTATATTAAAATATTAAAATTATTAATTTTACTCTCTACATCCTTTAAAATACCAAAATTATCCTTTAAGTTTTTTTTTTTAAATTTTAATTAAACATATATGTTTTCTCATTACACTCATTTCTCTTCATTTGCTTCCACCACACAAAAAAAATCATGTATGTATAGTTTCTTCTTTAAAAAAAACTACTATTAGTTACTATTAACAAATATTATAGATTTTAGTATGATAAAAAATATTATATTGAAATAAAACTCTACAACTAAGATTTTAGTTAGGTAAAAATAAAATACAAATTCAACTCTAAAACTAATTATATTTTTTCGTTGTTACTTGTGGAATCAATGTATTGAATTATCTAAAAACTATGAAATCATAATGGTTTACACACTTAGGAATCGTTTGTTTTTTTCACTTAAAACTTAATGGGTCTGAATTGAACTCATTAAGTTGTTTTGTTTGTTTTTTTTAAGTGACAACTTAAAATAAAAAGTTAGAAATCCTGACTTTTAACTTAATTCCAAATCACTGGATTACAATTAAAATATTTTCTTCCAAGTCTATCCTTTTAAAAAAGATATATTTCTAAATTTATCTTAATTTGATATGGTTTAAAAAAAATTCTTTTAACATATTTCTTATTTAAACAGGTTTAAGAAAAGAAAAAAAAACCCTAATTACTTCTCATAATGAAATTTTTCAAAGATTGAACAATTGAATTTCTCTCTTATCAAATCCCGGTAAGAACTCTTTATTTTTTGTTTTATCTAACTATTCGTATAGTGCTCAATAAATTTATCTATCATATTGAGTGGATTTCGTGGCTTGAAGATGTTATAGAATTATTGTATATGAAAAATTCAAGAACCTTTTTTTTATTTGGTTTCGGGTGCATATGATCCAGGAAACTAAAAAAAAAATGGTTTATGAATTATATTCGCCGGAAACGTGGACAATATAAAAATTGAACTTGAACTTGAATTTTTTTTTTTGACAATAAATTTAACTTAAACTTTGTTTGCAAAATATGCAAAATTATATTCTTTGATTAATTTTTTTCTTTTGTTAAATTGAACTTTGTTTGTAAAAAAAAACATACAAAATGTTATAAAGAATTGTGCATGTTAAATTACTTCTTTTAATTAGTATAGGTATAAATGTAAAATTACGTATTTTCAGACAATTTTATTTTTAAAAAACAAACATGTTGACAGTACATTCAGATGTGAGAAAAAAAAAACAAACATATCATTCATGTTCAGATTTCAATCCATATTCAGTCTTCAGAAAAATTCAGGATTGTTCAGTCTTCAGATAAAAAAACAAACGACTCCTTAATCCTCATCATAGAAAACAACGACAATAATAATTAAACAACAACAATATGCAGCTTCTTTAGTTTTTGTTTTTTAAAAAAACTATTTTTTCAATCACCAAACAAATCAAATTTTTTTAATTTAAAACCTTGTTTTTTTTAATCCATCCACCAAGTTTTTTGGTTTACATATCAATTAAATTAATAAGAATTTGTAGTTGAATTAAAGTAAAGTAAGTGAGTGAGTTGTGTATAGGGATGGGCGTGGGGGCCCATTGGGGCTGGGGAGGGTCCCCCCACCCCATCCCCATTTCTAAAACCTCTCCCCATCCCTGCCCCCAAACCCCATTTGGGGGAAGTAGGAGATGTAGGGTGTTTAGGGGAAGGTTCCCCTGCCCCCACCCACGTCTCCCATTCCTCCTGTTTCCTCCATTTTCAATCTTAATATTTTTTTATCCGAAACAGAAATCAGAAATTTATAATTCTAGGATTCGAAATTCGATCATTCGAATCCTACGAATCACTATGTTTCGATATCCAATCCATATAACTGTCCAAAATTAATATAAATAACTATAATAATTTAGTATTACACATAAAAGTCTAAACAAATTCACAAAAAACTAAGTACATTCAACTATCAGGTAGTCAATTAGGGGTGGAACCAAGAATAGTAAAGTTAAAGTTACTTTAAAAAAAATTTTAAAATATATAAATATATATATATATATATATATATTATATGAGGAAATGGAGGAATGGGGCCCCACCCCCAATTAAAGAATGGGGAAATGGGAAAATGAGGGTAGGGATAGGTCCCCCACCCCCACCCCCATTTAGGTTTTGGGGGCAAAATTTGCCCCCCCCCCACCCCCCAAACCCCATTTGGGGGCAAAATTTATCCCCAAATGGGGGTGGGGGCAAATGGGGATGGAGCCCCGTGGGAGAAATGCCCATCCCGAGTTGTGTTTGAGAACTGTATAAAATTGATCGAGTTCTACAACTGCTTTAAAAAAAAGTTCTATAGGACTACAACTACAACAATTTTTTATTCAATCACAAAACAATAATAAAAATGAAAATATACAAACATGAATGCATTCAGAAGCCATGAAATCAATTCTTTGTTCATCAATTTATTGACTATATGTGGAAAAAAAATCATTTCCTGATTGATGTTGGGTTTGATTAAGTATATATTATTAGTGTTTATGGTAGATTGAGTGTTCAAACTTAATTATAGGTGTATGAAGCAAATTTAATTTCTAATTATAAAGCCATGTATTTTAAGTAATTAAATGTAAAAGTATTTTAGAAATAAAAATATTTAAAATATGGGTGTAAGAAGATATTTTGTGGGTGATAATAGAGCTACCAAAAACCGATTTATAATGTGTTTATATGTTTTTTTTTAAATATATAATATATTTACGACTTTAAAAGGGTGTAAATATCGATAATATTACAAAAATGACATTTCCACCTAGTACCCAAGTTGGGCCTAATGGCAGTTAAGGGTAATTCCCTCCAGTATAATCTTGTTACTGTTACTAGAGTAGACAACTATAAAATACAAAAAATAAGTGAGACCATTGAAATGAACTACTTAAATTCCTTTTTTAAGTTGTATAATAATTTAAAAGATTCCCGTATAAACATAAAGAACCCAAACTCTTCCTTTTATTAGATTTGTGATTATCCAGTGGTCTTCATATTTAATATGTGTTGTTGGAGAATCAAATTTTCATGATTAATCATACAAAACTAATTATAACATCGATATCACTATAACTATGACTGTAAGGGGCCGTTTGGTATGGGGTAATCAAAATAATGTGATTCCTGGGAAAGTGAAACCCAGGAATATGATTCCTGGGAAAGTTGTATATATGTGTTTGGTTGTGTATGGGAATATTATTTCGGATTCCTGGGAATATCAAGTATCATTGTTTGGTTGTACATGAGAATTTTTTTTTAATTATTAAAAGCTAAAAAATTAAATAAAAAATTTCAAAGTGCATCTGGTTAAAAAAAAACCAGATACATTTCATTGTAAATTAAAAAACACAGATCTGAGTTTCTTTATCTCATTGCCCATCTCATCTCTTTCTTCCCATCTCTCTCCATTTGTCTTTCCTTCTCATTAATCGAAGCTCGTCGCCGTTCTTGCCTCAAAGTCGTCGTCGTCGCCGCCTCCAGCCGGGTTCTTGAGCGTCGTCGTCGTTGACATCGTCATCATCGAAGCTCCTCCTCCTCCTCCTCGTCGCCGTCGTCGTCGCCTCCAGCCGGGTTCTTGAGCAGCGTCGTCGTCGTCGTCGTCGTCATCGTCATCATCGAAGCTCCTCCTCCTCCTCCTCGTCGCAGTCGTCGCCGCCTCCAGCCGGGTTCTTGAGCGTCGTCGTCGTCGTCATCGTCATCATCGAAGCTCCTCCTCCTCCTCCTCCTCGTCGTCGTCGCCGCCTCCAGCTAGGTTCTTGATCGTCGTCGTCGTCATCATCATCGCTCCTCCTCCTCGTCGTCATCATCGAGGTGGCGACGAAATGGGTTTGATGCCTTTTTTGTGTTGGTGATGGTGTTTAATGTTGTTGGGTATTGTTTAGATTATGAAATTTAGGTTTTGAAATCTGAAAATTTAGTGTTTGGGTAGTAAGAAAGTGTAAGAAAAAAAAATTGGGGATTTTTTGTGTTGATTTCCAGAAGCATCGAGAAGAACAGAGAAGAAGAAAATAAAATAAAAATAATTTTTTTAATGAGGGTGGGTCACACGGTGTTTGATGTTGTTGGGTATTGTTTAGATTATGAAATTGTTTGAAAACAAACTATACTATTACTAACTATGACCATAACTATAAATTGTTTGTTTGTAACTATTCAACACAAATTTGTATCTAATAGGGAGATAAATTTGTATTGTAAGATATCAGAGGAAACCATATAACACTAATCTTGTTCCAAACAAAAAAATAATAATGAATATTATTGTTTATCGTCAGGTGATAGTCGAATAACTTAGTTCTTGGTCGAAAAATTTAGTTCTTTATTCTCAGGTCATCATCGAAGAAGGCACACAAAGGTTTGGTTTCAGAAGAATTAGTATTATGTATCCTCATTGTTAGGGATTTGAACCGATGATCGCGGAAGCGTCATGCCTAATATACGCTCATAACTCATAACAACTAATAACGTCAATAGCAGAAAAATAAGATGAGAGAAAATAAACCAATCACAACACAAGATATACGTGGAAAACCCAAATCGGGTAAAAAACCACGGGCCGTCAGGACGACAGAGAAAGTTCCACTATATGATAAATTGTTACAACCATATACTCCAGGATTCTCTTTCACACCTCAACCCAAAACCACGCTCATAACGCTCACAAGATCCTCATCAAGAACCCCCCAATATCCCCTAGGTCTCCCCTGAATATCACCCACGGATCTCTAACTTGATCCACTGATATTCCCCTGGATCCCTCCCCGGATATTCCCTTGGGTCTCTCACCCGGATCTCACCACTCTCTGATGTTACATGGTGTTTCTTGACTCCACCCAAAATAACCTAATTACAAGGTCTATTTATACTAGCTATAGGGAGTTTAAGATAAAAGGAAATCCTACTCCTAAACATACAAGAATTACTTGTTCCACATAAATACTATCTCCTATTTATGACAAGTCTTCTTGTAAAGAGTATTCCTTTTCCTTCAAGCACAAGAACTTCCCAAAAGAATTACTTTCCTTTTCCGCTGAAGATTTCCTTTTCCATGCATGCTTATGATTGACTACGATTCGGGTCACGGTTGCGCACCCGCTTCCTAAACCGTTCCAAGTCACCTGGAATGTACCGCGTTTCCTTTCGGAATCCGATTCTTCAGTTCTTCTTCGGTCTTCAAATCTCCCTCAAACACCATCTCCAACTTCCAAACGTTATCCCACGTCTCCAGGAAGTTTCACATCAGTTGAGTCTCGTTTGGTTAATATCGGGTTCACTTGAGAATATGAGCCAAAACCTAACAATTCTCCCCTTTGGCTTGAATTCTCAAGACCTTTGTCCAAAGCCACGACTCTCATCACCGAGAATCAACATACCCCACCACAAGGTATAACCACTTAGGAACGAACCATCCTAAGATTTTTTTTTTTTTTTTGTGTTCGTTATTCCGGCACCATGTCGAAATAACCTGCTGAAATTGTGGTGCAACTCCTCACGTCAGATTACCAGGGAGTTCGTCAACCATCGACATCTTTGTCCACCATACACCTTGCATCACTTTCTGACCAATGCCTTGTGCACAATTATGGACCACTAGCAGCAACATACCCTCTTCCATGGCCAGTGGGGAAAACTGCCAAAAGGATAAACATGTCCTTACATCACCCAACCCAGTGAAAGACCTTTTGTCCTTGCATCACATACCTGGTGAAAGACTTGCTACTAGAACCGGGAGTGCTTTGCCGGATAAGCCCCACACCACCACCAGAGACTTCGAGCGTTCAATTTTTTTTTTAATACGTATACAGGAGTTTTTTTTTTTTTTATCGCCTTATGTAACCCAGATTGGATCTACATGACTTGTACATGCCATAACAAGCCAAAATTCTCCTCTATCTCTATTTTTCTTTTCATCAAACCCTATTTAGTTCGAAACCACTTTCAAGACGTATCTCCATTGCTAAACCCATATTTGGCAACCATCATCATCATCCCAATACTACCAAGTCCTCTATACGATCTCCCGTAAAGACTTGAAAAATAGCCATCGCCAAACCATGAAGCTCTGATACCAATTGTTAGGGATTTGAACCGATGATCGCGGAAGCGTCATGCCTAATATACGCCCATAACTCATAGCAACTAATAACGTCAATAGCAGAAAAATAAGATGAGAGAAAATAAACCAATCACAACACAAGATATACGTGGAAAACCCAAATCGGGTAAAAAACCACGGGCCGTCAGGACGACAGAGAAAGTTCCACTATATGATAAATTGTTACAACCATATACTCCAGGATTCTCTTTCACACCTCAACCCCAAACCACGCTCATAACGCTCACAAGATCCTCATCAAGAACCCCCCAATATCCCCTAGGTCTCCCCTGAATATCACCCACGGATCTCTAACTTGATCCACTGATATTCCCCTGGATCCCTCCCCGGATATTCCCTTGGGTCTCTCACCCGGATCTCACCACTCTCTGATGTTACATGGTGTTTCTTGACTCCACCCAAAATAACCTAATTACAAGATCTATTTATACTAGCTATAGGGAGTTTAAGATAAAAGGAAATCCTACTCCTAAACATACAAGAATTACTTGTTCCACATAAATACTATCTCCTATTTATGACAAGTCTTCTTGTAAAGAGTATTCCTTTTCCTTCAAGCACAAGAACTTCCCAAAAGAATTACTTTCCTTTTCCGCTGAAGATTTCCTTTTCCATGCATGCTTATGATTGACTACGATTCGGGTCACGGTTGCGCACCCGCTTCCTAAACCGTTCCAAGTCACCTGGAATGTACCGCGTTTCCTTTCGGAATCCGATTCTTCAGTTCTTCTTCGGTCTTCAAATCTCCCTCAAACACCATCTCCAACTTCCAAACGTTATCCCACGTCTCCAGGAAGTTTCACATCAGTTGAGTCTCGTTTGGTTAATATCGGGTTCACTTGAGAATATGAGCCAAAACCTAACACTCATTGGTACGCAAAGGATTGATTTCAGTAAATCGGGTTAGTTTCGATTAGTTACATTATTTCATCAAAATGGACCTAATTAAAGCACATATGTAATAGTTTTTTTTTTTTTTTTTTTTAAGTGATTGACATTTTAAATGATTTCGTATATAATAAAATAATAAAAATTAGACTACTAAATAAAAAATATTTATTTTAAATACATATCCTTACTATATATATATATATATATATATATATATATATATATAAAAGAGCGGAGTTGAGCTTGAATTATAGCATCCTTTTTTAAAAATTCAGTTTCTTTGAAAGGAAAATTATAATTATTCCCCTAAAGTTTATATATATTTTGAATGGGCATGGTTTAGTAAGATCTCAATTGTTACGTTCCTTAGATTTGCAGTGGACGTTAAATGATAAGTATAACTGTTCGAGTTTGTAAGATTAATTAATAAACAGGTCTTGGTAATAGTAACATAGCAGGGACTGTATAGTAGCTCAAAACTGAATTTAATGTGTTCAAGGGGAAAAGATTGTAATTTTTAATACATTTGATGAGTTCAAAAGGAATAGAATATAATACAGGGGATGAAAATGTAAGTTACCATAAAAATTTATGATGGCTTAAAATATAGAGACATGTGTAAAGTGACAAAGCACACTAGATGGAAGAGATAAATACAAACAAAAGGAAGAAAGAGAGAACAAACTGATCAGGAAGAAAAGAGAAAGGAGAAAGAAGAGGGAGAGTGAACCGAGAGAGATATTTGGAGAAGAAAGGAAGACTACAGAAAGAAGAGGGAGAGTAAACCGAGAGAGAGATTTGGAGAAGAAAGGAAGACAAGAGGGCTGAATTCCAGGTTCTAATTTTTTGAACTTATTTATTCTCTTTGTATATACTTATAATATTATATATTGTTTTGCATTTGTTTTGTATTTTGTTTTTTATGTAGTTAAATTAGTTTGATTAAGGGTCAGTTTGGTATTGCTTTTGAAAAGTTAAAATCAGATTATTTTATAATTTTGACATAAAATAATGTTTAGTAAAACTTTCAAAAATAATTGATTGATAATTTTGCAAGTTTTAACAGTGATTTTGAGAAGTGGGTGGGGTTGCTTTTTGAAAGTGATTATAGAATAATCTATTTGAGCATTTAATGAATCTTTAAAAATATTATTATTATCCTTATGAAATCAAGTTAAAATTATTTATATACCTTATTTCATCTCAAAATTAAATATTTTATTTAAATATTGATTTGATTTATAAAATCTTTTAAAAATATTTTTATTGTTCTTATGATTTTTTTTAAAATTTAAATATTCTGCTTTAATATTGATTTAATATATGTAATTAACGAAAAAAATGAAATAGAGTCCGGAAATTATGTATATTTTAGTTATTGTAGCTAATCTAATACTTTTGCAATAAAATTACCAAACATATGTACACTGTTTTTGTGTTATATAACAGTTTTAAAAATACAATTAACCAAACATCTGCTGATTTACTTCACATCTGATTATTCCTTCAGCATATCTAATAATGATTATTATAAAAGTTACAGCAATACCAAACTGACCCTAAATTGAAGTAATTACTTGAAGTTGTAGTTTATAGTAGTTGATCAGATAGTGAGTTGACTTGGGAGTTGTTTCGTTTTTTAGTTTACATGTTTTGTTTATTTGGTTGTTGAGAAAGCCGTAGAAAAAAGAAATTAGAGTTTGATTCGTTATTTTGTGTTGTTTATGTGAAGTGGAACTGAAATGAAGTGGTATAATTTTTGTACTGATTAAGTTTAGTTGATTCTGGGTTATAGATATCTTCTTTAAATATCGATTTTTATGTTCACGGATCAATTGGGTTTGCTTTAAATGGCATTTGGCAACTGGGTTTGCAAATCTATTTACGATTACCGAATTGTTAAATAAGTTTTTGACACCAAAAACTTCCGTCATGTACAAGTATTTGACTGTTTTGTTTCAAATAACCGAGTTTTACAATTTTATATATATAGATATCGTAGAACTCCTTGTAAAAATTTATATGCCTTTCAATGAATGAGCTTACAATTTTATACCAATTAACAATGTAGATCTCCACTGTATTAACATATTTTATTTTTATTGTTTTCTTAATTTACAAGGATATAACTCAGATATTGATACAAGCACATGCCTTGCATGTGTCCTCAAAACCTAGTAATACTTTTAAAAGATTTCATTATAAAAATTAAGAACCCAAACTCTTACCAACCATTTCAGAGATCATATCAAATATTGTGTTATTAGATTTGTGTTGTGCAATGGTCTTAACGCTTATCATGTGTTTTTGTAGAAACAAATTTTCATGATTAATCACACAAAACTAACATCAATATCACTGCAAAGTATGAGGGTAAATTATCTCTTATGAACTTTCGTTATTGCATACAAATACATTGATTACTGTTTATATATATATATATATATATATATATATATATATATATATATGCATTTCTTACATGGAAGATCTTGACAAGGAATCAGACCCTTTCATCTCTATAGAGGATATTGATTGTTTTAATAAATCAAACGATGTGAAAGAATGAGGAGAGAGCTTCACTTCCATTTCCTTGTCCGCCTTTTCAAGTAGATCAGGTTTCGGATTTACCTGCATACAGTTCAGTAAACAACAAAATTATCAAGTGTACGTGCTAACCATTAAACACCCAAGTCATCTACTCACAGTATTAATTTTGATATCGTATTAATAATGCATGTCATAGCCACTTTCAAAAGGTGTTAACATCATAACATAAGTTGTTATCCATATGAGATAAGTCTTTTGAACATATACATAGAGAGATACAACGGTAATCCAACAGACTGCAAAGAGGATTAAAAATGCATTGTTTCATATCAATTAATGAATGAATTAAAAATGAGATAAAATGATTTAAATACCTTCTTTGGCTCCTTGAAGGAGTTCTCGTCCATCACACTATCAGATGTGAGCACAATCTTTGTTTTTCCAGATAGTGCTACAGACTTATCTAATCCATCCACAGAAATTTTGAGAGTTACTGCACTGCTGCCAAAGTTCACAACCTGCAAGTAATATTTGCCAGAAAATGAGAACTTTGCCACAAGAATCACATAAAACCATGTGTTATCATTTCGGTGGACAGACAGAAGCAAGTGGTGCAATTAGAGGAATCTGAATTGTTTTGTTGATGAACATGCACATGTAGAAGGCTGTATAATATATTAATATATGCTATGAAAATAGTTCTGTTTTGAAAAGAAGAGGTAAAATATTTAACATAGAAATGAACATTAGTTAGGTGAAAATAAATTGCAATAAGAAAAACCTTTATTTTTATGTACTCTTTCTCATCCTCTGAGTTTTTCCAAGCAATTGCAGATGCGATAATTGAACTGGAGGAATTTGATTGCAGGGTTGCATTGAGAAGAGTTGCTCCACTTGATTCTTTAAAATATGTTTGCACCCAGTAGCTCGGAGTTCCAAATGCTTGTGAGGAGTCGAAGACAATTGCATCTGGATTCCACCTAGATGACACAGTTTTCTAATGTCAGAGTAACCCAAAGATAAAAATGATATTATCATTTTTCTCATTCGTAAATTCAAAGAAAAATGAAATAAAATCAGAAAATTACCGTCTGTCATTAGTGTTCACAAAAAGTGGTGCATAGCTGGCCATCTCAACAATATCACTGCAGTAATTTAAATAGTCCTCAGTAGCTTGCCATCACTCTGATTAGCAAAAAAAAAAAAAAAAAAAAAAACCTTTCTACAAATAGATAATGAACCTAAAAACGCCTTTTAGAATGGTGATAGGATTTTAGGTAGAAACAACAAGAAAGTGACCTGAGAACTTAGCTAACTCATGTAACAAAATATCCTTTCTTAAACATTTCTTTACCCAAAAGAACTAAGACCATAAACGGGAAAAGAAGAATCACACTCAAGTATATTTAGGCATATCAGCACACCTGTTCTTTTCCAGACCAATAAGGAATCCAGCTTCAGCAAGTCCGGCTAAAAGGCTTCCTGTGCCAGCATCTTTTCCAGTCACAGCATATTCGCTAACAAATGCCTGAAAAGTATGGAACCAGATGACAGTTCACGAATATGCATCAATAAACAAACTCATAGGTCACAGAGAGGCACATCACCACACCTTTGGACCTTTGCGTGATGTCTGATCGAATTTATGTGCCAAAGAAAACAAATCACTGGCGGATGTATATTTCTGATTAAGAATAGGAGAATAAGAAAAGTAAGGCTTTAACAAACCCGAATATTCATGTTATAATATAAAAAAGAAAAATGATATGCTAAAACAAAATCATGTAATACATGAGTGTGTCAACAAATTTACATGATAATCGTAGAAATCAGCCGGATGGTTCAACGGACTAGAAGATCCATCACAGTTTGAGATTATTCCGATGTCCGGATAGGCACGTTTAATAGCATCATAGAACTTTAGGTAGTTTCCTGGTCATTTAGAATAAATACAAAGTGAGTTTCTCAGACCCCTTTTTGGAATCTAAAATGCAGTTTAACATGTGCAAAAAATCTGGGCAAGCTAGTAAGAGAAACCAGATTTTGCCACCAGACGTCAATGCACAAATCATTAAATCATCATGTGAATGCATCACAGAAAAATAATCCGGGAAATTACACCAAAAAATCATTTGATGAATGCCAACTCAATATGGGTATAGAACTTCTATAACAGGATCAATAAAGATACAAAATCTAAGAAAATGATGAAACCCTGCGTCCCTGCATAGTAAGTAGTGATGCAGTTTAACATGTGCAAAAAATCTGGGCAAGCTAGTAAGAGAAACCAGATTTTGCCACCAGACATCGATGCACAAATCATTAAATCATCGTGTGAATGCATCACAGAAAAATAATCCGGGAAATTACACCAAAAAATCATTTGATGAATGCCAACTCAATATGGGTATAGAACTTCTATAACAGGATCAATAAAGATACAAAATCTAAGAAAATGATGAAACCCTGTGTCCCTGCATAGTAAGTAGTTCATTCGAAGTGTGATATAGTTTATACCCCTAACCGTACTTTCCTTTCCCGCAATATCTCAAGTTGGCACTAGCATACAAGGCCTGCCTATCTCAATGTTTGCATATTTACACTTCAGATTATTAAAAACCTTCTATTTAATTAAATTAGTACTTCACAAGAAAAGCGTTAAAAGGTAAGACCTTTTCACAGTAACCAGAACCATAAATGTCAGCTTAGATTTTGCTCTATCAACCAGAGCAAAATTAGGGAAAGGATTGGAGCAATTTCTCTCTCTCCTTTTAAAATAAGGGTAGCAGCAAAAGAAGAAAACAGATGGCAAGGAAGCAAACAAATTGTATAAGAGATTCAACCCTCCAAAGCATATGTTGACTTTTTGCATGCCATTCCTAAATTCTTATATTCTCTTTTTCTTTTCTTTTTTTCACCGAGTAAAAACAAGGAGGATATTTTCATACTAGTCTAAATGATGATAATGCTTACACCCCTCAACAGGATTTTATAGGATTTGTTTTTCATTAATCCCACTGTTGAAGATGAAATCATTTCACCAACTAGAAATTCATAGCAAATTTATCAATATCAGATATCATTTCATTACTTAAGTCTGTAAATTTCACATTTTCATATAGAGTAAAACTTTAATTTTCATCACCAATTTAATAGCATGGTTTACGTTATCTTTTAAATAGGCCATGGAAAAATTTATTGAATGACTAGATTGATTTTGAAAAATACAGAACCTAGATTTTTCTCTTCTGCCTCCTCTTCTACCCTATTTTCTCTTTTCTCCCTTCCTTTTCTTTGTTACTCTTTATGGTTATGTACCACATAGCCATAGATAGATAAATAGATAGAAGAAAATAAAATAAATGAATTATATATGTAAACCTTGGTAATTCCTTTTCCCACAATCTTCATTCCCAATAGCAACATATCTCAAGTCAAAGGGTTCAGGATGCCCCATCGCAGCTCGTACAGAACCCCATGTAGAGTTAGGATCACCTCTAGCAAACTCAATACCATCAAGGGCTTCCTGCAACCAAAATAAAAATCATTATAGAATTCCTTTCTAACCTAAAAATGACTACCCACCTTTGTTAACCTTTTTATTATTATACACTCAAAAGTTATAACATTACATGGCATCAGATCCACTATGTGTTTATAGTATTTCAAAGCAACAGATGCTGATTTTAATCAATGGTCATGCAAACATGAGGCAAGAAACTCAAAGACATACTTGCACAAAAGGTAAGATTTGGGAAGTAACGACTTCATCAGTATGGCTGATACCTGTAAAATTTATGAAACCAAAATGTAAATCCACAACACAAGGAAAGCAGAGGAAAAGAAAAAAAAGGTAGTGTAGAAATATGAGTACCATTGTTAAACACCCATATTGGCAATGTCCCAAGGTCCTCTGCTAGCTGCATAAACCAGCATATTTATCTTATGATCTACTTGCACAACATAAAAAATTGGTAGTCTTTAAGGTTTCAAATAGCTCTTCAAATAGCTCCACCAAAACAATGCACCTAAATAATAGGATGAGATACTTACTTGAAGAAACTCAAAATAGCCAAGTCCATCATCTGTCCAGTACATCCAAACATCACCAAAATGCCCAGGTCTCTCTTCCCAGGGTCCAATGGACGCTTTCCAGCGAAATGCATTTCTTAACCGCTCACCTTCAACAAAACAGCCACCTGATGCAATATAATTGGAAAGTAGTGCATTATGAGAAGTTATAGAAGAAACTTGTGTTATTAAGATAAGTACAGATAAAAAAAGCCATACACTTCAATCATATGTCCAGAAATTTTCTTAAATTAACTATAGACTTATTTACATGACTTTATATTTTGGTATTAAAATTTGGTTGAACAATCTAATATATTGCTTCAAGATTCTCCTCTTTAAGGTTCAGACACTCAGCAATTGATCCAGGCTTTAAGACACTAGATTGGAAAGGTAAGGGACTGTCCCTTCGGCACATTTTACAAGAGCATTAAATTATGCTGCCAGCTATTCTCAAACAGATAATATAGAGAAAACGGCAAAGAAAATATGGCATAAGCAAATTCATCACGTTTCACAAAATATTATTGGGCCCAAAAAAAGAAAAAAATAGGGCGAGGGGTGTACTTCATGGAAGAATCTAGAATAAGTATCCAAATTATGTAGCAGATGTTGTAAATGGTTTAGACTAAAACTGCAGCCATAGATAATATACAACATATTGACCATAATACTTCACATAAGCTGGTGATGAAGACAAGGTATTATAAGTACAAATATTAACCTCTGCCAAAAAGTCAAAAACCTTTGCAAGGGCAGCCAAAACATTCCAAGATGATAATTTTCAAATGAAACCATCCCACCTGAACTGAGAACTGTCAACATAAATAAATTCATGTATACCTGGAAATCTGAGGAATCGGGGTTTAATATCTGCAATCATTTCAAAAAGCTCATTTCGGAAACCATGTTCCTGTGCCAAGATAAAAATGCAGAAAGACTAAGATATTTATGGAATCTAAAAACTAAGTCATTACTATAAACAATTTGTAAACAGTTTAGACACAAGCAAACCAGTTATATTACTTAAAAGTATAGAACTTTGAAAATTGTCAAGACACAGGCAAACCAGTAAGTTCATAATTTCATATTTGATAATTTCTTTATATCATTCAACTTCTAAAGTGACCAACGATGGTTTTAAACCTTCTTGTCGATTAGTAACAACATTAAGAAACACAGTGAAAGAGTTTACAATAGCAAGTATCAGGAAATACACATGAGCAAAATAAAATAAAAAAAGGCCTAAATTTAAACACCCAAAAACTGAAAAAGCAAAACTGAAATTAAATCTACCGGAAACAGTTTACCAAAAATATTGTTTTCGCAATACCTCCATATTGAGATAATTATTGGATTGCAGTATCCTTCAAAGGCTCTGCAATTTCTCTCCTCCATAATTTTTATAAGCCATTCCAAGTAGCCACATGTGACTAACCATACCAGCATAACCCAATGAATTCCAGAATGAGAGAAGGACATTGACCAAGATCCTTATGTATGCCTGTGTTCTACAAGTTATAATTTTAAACTTCTAGAAAACCTAAGTCAGAATCTAAAATAGCCAAATACAGATTGTCCAAGTGCAGATATGGACTAGTCAGTGCAGAGTTTGTCAGACACTCTTCATAAACTGTTTAATTCTTTCCAATATACAATTGTTTCTTGTGTATTGTATTACAACAAAGTCCTCAATTTTCATTTGAGCAAGGTAATCTATCTTTTTTCTCCTTGATAAGATTTTAAAAAAAATGAATGAGAGAGAATTTCCAACCCGACCATTGAATGTCACATTTTATCACCAATATTATGTTATGGGAGCTTAAATTCTCTCAAGATGTTCCCAGAAAAAAAAAATTGACTTCTTTCGTAATTCTACACTTTTCTTCACCAAAAATTCTTTCAAGATGTTCAAGATCAATGTATAAAGTCTCTACTTATGGAAAAGATTCTGGAAGAAATAACTAGTAAGAAATAGAAAATCATTATCATCCTAGATTAGAGAGAGAGAGAGAGAGAGAGAGAGAGAGAGAGAGAGAGAGGGAGGGAGAGGGAGAGGGAGAGAGAGAGAAGAATTAGGAGATTGTACATTGATATTAGTAAGAACATGTCAATACTAAATTCTTTTAGCTGATTAACTTAACTTATCAGGTGAGGGGAATCCTTAGATTGAAAAAAAAAAATGTCATCTAATGGTAACTGAGATAAACCACTCCATCATTCATGAACATAAGTTATAAATCAACATATAGTTTGATAAGTTATCCCATACATCCCATACATCATCACACAGGACAAAAACCGGTTCTCTTGCGTAAAAGCCAATGGACAATACAATATGGAGATGGAAAGGGGAAAAAATAGCTCATTTCGTTTATAATAGACATAAGCCCCTCACAAAATAAGACGGGTAATCTGGATTCATCAAGTACCCTTCAAGGCAACATGCAAACCCCTATAATAAACTCTGAAGCTAACAGGCTTCCTTTTACCATCATTAAAAAACATAGTAAGTTGTAAACTAACTAATTACAAAAAGAATTTTGAAGCCACGGACATTATATCTAACTCACAGGAAAGCATAAAGACTTCCACGTTGACAAGCACACCAGTGCCATAATGATCACATGCAAAGTTGCAAACATAACCAGTTGTACCTCCATATAACTAACTATCACATGGTTTCTAGTGTTAAAAATAGTATGTGATGAGACAGATAAATCATTGGAAACAAAAAATATAATAGTACCTTGTATGTGTCCAAGGGCATAGCTGAAACTTGGTCAAACCATATCACCCCTTTTCTAGAAGTTGTCAGTTGAAGTCTTGCATTAGGACTTGATCCTTTGGCTTCCAATACAGTTTCCACTTTTGTCCAATTTGAAACATCAGAAGCTGAAGCTCTGCAAAGAAAACTAAATATACTGTAACACATGAAGAATTATACTTTTTGGTTGACAAAGCCCATCAATGACAGATATCTAGGAATTGGAGAAAGAAAAAAATAATGGCACTTACATAACTTCAGCAGTAGCAAGCGTCTGCAACCCATTTGAGCTTGTCAGTGATACAGTTAGATCAATTGGTCCTGATGAGCGAACATAAAAAACCACTTTGTATTTCTTTCCCTTGTTGATACTCTGAAGGGAAAAAATTGTATTAAAAAAATAGCAAAAAGTGGGAAATAATAATATAAAAGAATAACTTTGCAGAAGTTAACAACAAATGGAACAATTTTGTTTTCAATGTAATGAGAACTATCAGAAATGTTACAGAATGTAAAACCACGTCATTAAATTAGAATGAGCAGAAGAAAAGTTCCAATCCAATTAAATGGAATATTGGGAAAAGAGGATAACAAAATAGTATTCTCAACAGATGTGAACTGTTTCTCACCATGCCCCAGAATCCTGGGTTATATACACCAACTCCCCCCATGGGGCAAGTGTTACTGCCTTGGCTGTCACAAAGCACCTCCATTCGAAGTGCAACTTTGTTACGTTCAAAGCACGATGAGAGGTCTGTTGAGACAATAATAAATGACTCATTCCCGATGGTAGACCAAGGATCAATATAAGAGGGAGTGTTTTGGCCCCCAGCTTCGAAACCTAGAACAAGAATCACATGAGAATCCTCGGATTGAAAATATCAGGATATAATTTTGACAAATAATAAATGGCTTAATAAGCATGGTTGACACTGTGACTCTAAAGTAACATGCATGCCTCATCAACACTACAAAATTTGATATAGTTTCCTCAATTCCTATTGTCAATGACCTTCCCCAACCTTTTTGCAATACAAGAAACACAGTTGAAGATGAAAGAAAATGATCTATCAAGTATCGAGGGCCAAACAACGTGTATAGTATGCAGATAGAGAAATGGGAAAAGATGTGGACTGTGTCTACAATTGTAATGCTGGTATGCACCAAATTGGAAAACCTGATCAAGAGTAAAAAGACTAAGTATCTGGGGTTCCGCCTAAAGGTTGAATGCTTCCAAAAAAATCCCCCAAAATAACATGATTTCTCAAAACAATTGGCGTAACTGCATAAACAAGACCTCTAATACTTTCCTTTTAACTTAAGTGTGGATGCCAGATGGGTTAAAATGGTCAACCACTCATAGAGGGAATATGAGCTTAGAATACAACATGCATCAAAATCAGAGATCAGTTTTACTGACACTGTTATTATGCAAAGAGGGTTCTTGAACTTTACATGCAACTGAATGAATATCAAGCAGTTATATGATTCACAAAAGATGTCTTATTGGAAAAATAGACAGATCAAAAACATCTCGCACATATTTGGGCAGACGGAGACCTATAAACATACTTTTTGGCCACTTGCATACCTCTAATATTTCTTTTAATGTTTCGAGATTTTAGGAACTAAATATTAAATATAAAAATGTAGACCGCTCCTTCATCTTTCTCTTATGCACAAGGAACTGTCAACCTTGTTACAAACAGTCATATATCATAAATCAAAACAGAGAGTTTATTTTATTTTTTTTTTGTGAATCTCAATAACTGATAGAATAAGGTTTACCTCTGTTGCTTACAAGCTCTGCCCAGAGTCCACCAGCCCCAGCATGATTGATCTCCTGAAGAAAAGACAAAAATCCAGATAAGGCTAAGTTGCTAACTCTGTAATTAAAAACACATTTTATAAGCAAGAAAGAAATTTAGAAAACTAAACTTTAGAATGGACAATAATTAGGGTCTATCTATGACATATATTTTGCCAAGTGATAAGGCAAATAGTCTTACAGTAATGGGGTACATAGTCCATCTACCAGTGAAGATATATGATCTATTCAAAGAAGACAACTGAATTCCCTGATAAGTATTTATATATATATATATATATATACACACACACATTCCTACAAGCATTTACATGTGCAAGTGTGTTCGAGATAGCACTTAAACAAAAATCAGGTAACCATAAGAAACTGTGAAAATGGCAAAAAAGTTATAAACCAGCTGAAATTGAAACAAATCAAACAAGTAAATTGTAATACACTAACCTCGAAGAATATTCCAAATAGTGTTTCAGGTATGTGCCGTCCTTGAGAAGTATTCACAAACAACAGTGCTGTCTGGTTTGCGTCGACTCCAATAGCAAAACATTGGTAGATAGAACAAGTTCCGACGACGATGAAGTAGAGAAAAAGAACACTGCAAGGCACCTTGCAACTAGCCATTATTGCTCACTCACCACATCCAATTCCAGCCCCTAATATATAGCCTAACAAAAGCATTAGCAAGGAGCTAATTCAGTTAAATTCAGATTACTCAACAAGAGTTGGCACTGATAAAAAGCAAATTCATTTACATTTATCCACCAAAAAGAAAACCAAGAACAGAAAATGATGATACTAAAGCAGAAAAAACACAATGGTCTATCAGATAAACTGTTACATAACTGAAATATATAAACTATAATACTTATTATTATTATCATCATTCATCAGCATCCAGACTCAAAGAGAAAAGCATATTCATCCACAAGAAACAGAGAACAAAATGAAGGTCAGAATAGTAAAATCCATATAGCTAAGCCTAAAACATAACATGATCATGATCCCAGTAAATGTATTGAAGTATGATTTTAAGTGCAAATGGTCCAATCAAATTAAACAAAACAAACCCAGATAAAAGAAAGAAAAAACAAACAACCCCAGATAAAATTAGGAAGAAATAAGAAGAATCAAACAAACCAAAATAATAATAATAATAATAATAAGCATATAAAGTGGCAATTAATGATTAATCAAATTCAACCTTACAAAACTCCAAATTATATGACAAGAGTAATAAGAGATTAGTACCAGGCAATGATGAAGTTTTCAGTTGTTGAGAGAGAGAGAAAGAGAGTTGGAGTGGTGGAGGGTGTTTGACTCGTTATTGGAGGTGGCGCGTGCGTATATATAGTGTGTGTGTTTTTGAGTCGCTGTCACGTAAACAGGTGGCGATCTTGGCAGTGGATTACAAGGAACAATTTTCTTTTCTTTATTTCTTCGAATACTGTTTTTGTGGGCCCCGTGCCGTCATCCACCCGTCTAGTACGCTGATATCGCCGTTCCACAGCAGCGCTTGGACGCACGCGCTGTTCGGATTTCATGATGTATGTGGGACAGTGTTTGGACTTTGGTTGAGCTATCTAGATAAGTTTTAAGTTTAGAGTTTAGAAAATGTTGCTTTTAATTAAATTTTTCTCACAATAGACACAAAAAGAATTTATATTATACAATAAAATATAATTTCAAGATATCCCCCACACTTTTGATCTTCGTTGATCCTGACAAAACATTTTCGGTATCAAAATTTATTATAATATATATATATATATATTTTTTTTTTTTAAATTCATAAATTATTCTTTAATCAATTTTTCAATATACAATTTTTTTATTTTTTGGGACTACTTGATATTTTATCAAAATTGGAAGCAATCACGCAATTAAATAATTAATTAATTAAATAAAAATCTAATAGGTATAGGGATTTTACTAATGTCAAGGGTTTTTTTTTAATATCTAATTTCAAGATTAAAAATCTAATTGGTAAATGTTTTCGCTAATCATTAAGGGTTGTTTATATAGTTTCAAAATCATAATTCATAGGGTTGTTTTTTTGAAAGATTTATTATAATTATTTTTGATCAAATTTAAGGTGTTTTTTTATTATATTATTATCATAATATAATTAAACATGCACTAGCACCAGGTTAATATAAGTTTGAACATTTATTTATGTACTTAGTTCCATATCTTTTTTTTTTTGATAATATCTATTAATTTAAAAAAAAGGAACTTCAAAATGTAATAGTAATAATAATAATAAAAATTAGAAAATTTAAATAGTATAAGTTTTCATATGTATATTTTTAGCGCACCCCTTATATCTCGCTGAAAATTGGTTTTTATTTTTCTGTAAAATGATAAAAACCCCTTCAAAAGTTATTCAATTTTATTTTTATTTTAAAGAATTCAACGTTCCTCATTTTATTATATCACTTTTGAAACTTCAATAATTGATTGACGTAATGCTGCTATACAATATCTAGTTATCGGAGTGAATTGAAAACTAGTTATTAGATTTAAATACAAAGACCACAAAATTCAAAGGTTAGAAAAATAAAAAACCCAAGAAAATAATGTTTTCTTAGTATTTTCAGAAGTTTTTCTCTGGTAGACATATAACTGTAAGCATCTCCAATGTAAAAATGGCTTGCATATGAATAATTATTGACATGGCAACAATGTCAAGAGACTTGCTTCATATGTGGCATAAATATGGACTTGATAGACAACCAACTTAAAATTTGGTCTTCAATGCTTCCGTTTAAAACACATTTTATTTTATTGACGTATTCAATTTTATTTCCTATTTTATTTTTTATTTTATTTCCTTACCAAAAATAGAAGAAAAATTAATGTCAATTTTAAATGTTTGACTGAGTCAACATAAAAAGGGGCTGTGCAACAGACCATCTGAAAGTGGACGGTCATGTTGACAATGTCTATTATTATTTTTACCACGGCAGCTTGAGGTTGGATATGCACGGTTGCATTTGAGACATAATTATTTACAGAATGTCTATTTATCCTACGTGACATCTCTTTTTTTTCACAAGCCACGTTTGTATTGGAGATGCTCTTATAACACACCGTATCCACCTCATTACTTTTTTACCATGTAAGCATTATTTGACCTAATTGTATTGCTTTTTCTAGCAAAAAAAATGATGATATGAATAAGTATGTTATAAGTATGTTTACAGTTATACGTTCTACCAGAGAAAAACTTGTATTTTCGGTTATCTAGATAAGTTTAAGTTTAGGCTATAATCTTTAGATAATGTTGCTTGTCAATTTTTAAAAAATATTAAATTATTCTCACCATAATATTATTGAATAGACATAAAAAGAATTTATATTATACAATAAAATATAATTTCAATGAAATATAGTCCCCACATGTTTGATCTTCGTTGGTCTTGATAGATCATTGACATGTTTGGTGTTGAAATTTATTACAATATTTTTTTTTAATTCTTAAATTATTCTTTAATCAATTTTTCAATATACCATATTTTTTTTGGGGACTACTTGATATTTTATCAAAATTTAAGCAGTCATGCAATTAAATAATTAAATAGAAATCTAATAGGTATGGTGATTTTACTATTGTAAAGGGTTTTTTTTATTATCTAATTTCAAGATTAAAAATCTAATTGGAAAATGTTTTCGCTTGGTTGTTTATATAATTTCAAAATCATAATTCATAAGGTTGTTTTTTTATTTTATTTTATTTTTGGAAAGATTTATTATTATTATTTTGATCAAACTTAATGTGTTTTTAAAAATTATATTATCATAATATAATTAAACATGTACTAGCACCATTTAATATAAGTTTGAAAATTTTAGTTATGTACTTAGTTCCATGTCTTAAAAACAGAACTTCAAATTGTAATATAGAAAATTTAAGTCCTATAAGTTTTTTTATGTATATTTTTAGCACACCCCTTATATCCTGCTAAAATTAGTTTTTTTTTTTTTTTACCAAAAAATGATAAACACCCTTCAAAATTTATTCGGTATCATTTTCATTTTAGAGAATTTAATGTTCCTCATTTTAATATATGTAATGCTATTTTGTCCCAAATTTGGTGCTCAAATCTGGTGTCCAAATGATATGTCAACACTCTAATCCATTAATTTAAATCATGTAAATACAATACAATTTAATCCATAAGTTATCTATTTACACCCCATATTAATTTTTTTGCTAATGACAATTTTAATATGAATTAAAATTACTAAACAAAACAAAAAATTATACAGACACTCAAAACTAATTAAATTATTAAAAAAGAAATTATTTTTCCTAAATCATTAGAATAAATATTACATATTAAACTCTCTCTCATAAATATGTTATTACAATATTAAACATTCTCTCTTAATCTCTCTCTCCATTCTAAAAAATGGTCAATACCAGGGGCGGCCCTGGGGTCGAGAGGGGCGCCTGCCTCGGGCCCCTCATGCCTAGGGACCCCAAATATATTATGTGAGTTTTGGTTATGGATTAAGTTATTAAAAAAAAAGATCCATAAAAAGCTCAAACAATATCAGAAAAAAAAAAAAGTAGAACCTGGCTCAATTCGTTTTATTCTAATATAAAACCCAATCTTTTAAAGTTTCATACTTTTCTATCACATATTACTTATATATTCTTCATTTCTTCCACACCCACCAAAGACAAAAAAAAAAAAGGCAACCGGAGACATAAAAGTCATAGATTTTTTTTATGTTTATTTTTATTTTGGGATGAAATGGGGATAATTTTATTGGTATGAAACCCATTTTTTAGATTTCGTCCACGGGCCTCAGGAATAGTTAGGACATGCACTGGACTCAATACAAATACATTGTTTTTCTATAAAAAAAAATAGATATATGAAAACTTGATATGTTGCAATTAGATTCGTTTAACTCAGAATTTATAAGACTAATAAAAGAATTAAAGTTCTCTAGACAATCACATACATACAAAAGTAATAAAAAAACATTTTCATAATTTTTTTTAAATAGTGTACTTGTTTTTTGAGTTTAATATGGTAATTAAAAAGTTAGGAAATAATGTTTAATAAGTAATATTTAATCTAATGGTTTAGGAGAGATATATTTTTTTTAATAATTTAATTCAAAAAAGATTACTCCTAAGATGAATTCAAAGCTACGATGATTCGACATAACTTTTATTAAAATAAAATGAAGTGTTTTTAGAAAATTATTTTTTAAAATGGAGTGTTTTAGAATAGGCGTGCCAAAAGATTAAAAAAAGGATGATCTTGGAACAAAAGAAAGTGTTTTATAATTTTTTTAAAATTTTAATTTTGAGAATGGAGTGTTTTTAGAAATTGAGTGTAAAAAAAATTGGAATTTTAAAAGAAGCTCTAACAAAAATTGTTTCATTTCCTTTCCTTCCTATTGATAACCATCCAAACAACTATCATTAAAGACACTATCATTTCTTTTTCTTTTCCTCATTAACTTATCATTTCCTTTCTTTTCAATTCCATCAAACCAAACATAGTGTAAAATAAACATGAAAAAAAAAAAACCTACTAAAGTGCAAGCATGGTACAAGGTGCATGAATAGATATCAAAATATTCCAAAAACAGTAACAGATACTAGATAGAAACAACAACAACCACCACAAATACTTCAATTACACCGTTCAATTTGATTTGAGGATGAGAAGTGTCGGTCCGATAATATCTATATTTAAAAAAAATGATTTTAAGTAAGAAAACCAAATCCTGCTGGGAGGGAGGACATAACTACAACTAGACAGTCTATAGAGCCTGCCGTTTTGAAGACATTTGCTAGAAATCATGATCTAATTATATGATGTGACTTGGAGTGGAGTGGAGGTTTTAGAAAACAAAACAATACTCCAAGCTATAAAATATGTCATATGTGTGTTGCCGTCTCTATCTACTATCTATTATTGTTTTTGGAATATTTTGATATCTATTCATGCACCTTGTGTGACGAATTTATGGCAATTATACATGCTTGCACTCAATTCAACTACTTTACTAGCTTTTCTTTTTTTTCATGTTTCTTTTAAGGTTGGGAACAAACACATACGTGGGATTGTGAAATATGTATGCATATTTTTGTTTTTTTAACTGTTATATGAATTTGAGATTTTTTGGGAGAAAGAGAGATGACTCAAATCCGTAATCTCGTGGTATAGGTGTGAAAGGTTTACTACCGGACCAACCTTATCTGTCATGAATGCAAATTTGTTATTTCATTCTTTCAATTAAAAGTTCCTTTTGCAATCTAATTTAAGGAGAAAAATATGGAGAAATTTTTTGTGTGATAGTACCACAATATTACATACTAATGCGTGATAAAAAATATCATATGAGATACGATAAATTCTTGTGTATAATATATATTTTCCATTCAAATCATATCACATCCGATAAATAATGAATGACATTTACTAAATTACTAGAAGTGTTCATTTTTTGTCTTCTTCTAGTAATTACTAGAATTACTAGAATCAACTTGGAGTATTGTTTTGTTTTCTAAAACCTCCACTCCACTCAAAGTCGCATCATAATCAGATCATATCCATATCATGATTTCTAGTACATGTCTTCCAAACGGCAGTCTAGTTGTAGTTATGTCCTCCCACTTGGATTTGGCTTTCTTAGTTAATTTTTTTTTTTTCAATATATAATGGGGATTCAAATATAAATGTCGTGAAATTAAATGAACACTTTTCATTGTCAAATCAAATTGTACGGTGGTATTTAAGATAATTAGAGTTATACATACATAATTATTCCTTCTCGACTCTCGAATATACATGGATCCGCATTTTATTTTCAATTCTTTTTACAACTTCAGGCTACGATGACAATTGTTTTGATTGCAGGATAAGATATTTTGATCTGGATCACAGGCCTAGTAGTTCAATTCACTAGATTAAAGAAAAATCATACAGGTAGTCTCTATGCACCTGATCATTTCTTTTATTTCATAATTAAATAAATTCGGAGGTTGTGTTAACTTCCGAAGACTCATTATATATATTGGGATAATTATCTCGGTGACCATAAATTTTATGACACACTATCAAAATGGTAATTTTGAGAATTGGTTTTAAAATGACTATTTTTGATGAAAAGTGTGACACTAATGGTTATTCCATCTAATTCCATCCAATGAGCGGCATTTTAGTATATAAGGGGATGATATTAATTTATTTTAGATATTTTTTGGAAATCATTTTTTTCAATGAGTGGTATTTTAATAAATAAGAGGGTGACATTAATTTATTTTAGATGTTTTTTAGAAATCAATTTGTTCTTTTGTTTTTTGAAACTAATAATTATATTTAGTGTATGTAAATATATATATATATATATATGTTTGAGATATGTTATACGTATATACACACTAAATATAATTATTCGTTTCTAAAAAAAGAAATGGTTTAGATCAATACACGTTTCTCTTCTTTGTTTTTTAGATTTTTTAGATTTTATAGCCTTAATCTTCTTAAAAAAGAAATATATATATATATATATATATGAGATATGCTATACATATATACACATACTAAATATAATTATTCGTTTTAAAAAATAAAAGAAAAAATTGATTTCTAAAAAACATCTAAAATAAATTAATATCATCCCCTTATTTATTAAAATGACACTCATTAGATAGAATGGTCATTAGTATCACATTTTTCGTTAAAAATAACTAATTTAAAACTAATTCTCAATCTAATGATTATTTTAATAGTGTGTCATCAAATTGATGGTCACCGGGTTAATTATCCCTTATATATTTTATAGGTTAGTTGGCTATAAAAATTTGGAAGCTAATAGAAATTGTGGAGAGATGGAGAATTTGCTAGTTATATTATTTAAATTCTATGTATGACGAATATCTACTCAAATAATTATGTTTTCATAATATATTCAATTATACATGCATTTTTTTTTTCTGATTCCAAATATTTTAATATTATAAACATTTTCTCTGTTTTTCTTTTCAATTTTATCTGTTCTTCAAATTATTGATTTTCAACCTATTAAATATCTTGTCCAACAACATTAACTAAATGGTCGTTTGTTTTTTCCACTTAAAACTTAATAGGTCTGAATTATAATTATTAAGTTGTTTTGTTTGTTTTTATAAGTGGTCAAACAACTTAAAAATGCCAAAAAACAACTTAAAATAAAAAGTAAAAAATCTTGACTTTTCACTTAATTGCAAATCACTGAATTGCATTTAATGCAATTCAAAATCTTTTCTTCCAATACTATCCCCTATATATAAAATATTTCTAATTTCATCATAATTATATATGGTACAAAAATCTTTATTTTAATACATTGTTTATTTTAAATGGCTTTAAAAATAAAAAAAAGGATCATAATCACTTCTCATATTGGTGTTTAATATCAATACTTTATTATGATATTATAGTGATGTATTTATATATAATTTTTTTTATAGTGTTTCGTATGAGTTTTCTTGCTACCACTTTTATTTTTGAAAAAAAAACATTTCTATTCTTATTAAAAATGAAGTTTATTTGTAATCGAAGAAGAAGATCATGATCATATGTGTTTATATATAATTATTATTTTTGGATTGTTATTATTCTATATTATATGTATAATTATTTAATGTGGATATAAATGTAAAATTACTTAATTTCAGACAATTTTACTTTTAGAAAACAAATATGTTGACAATAAATTCAGATATGAGGAAAAAAAAAACAAACATGTCATTCAAGTTCAGATTTCAGTCTCTATTAGTCTTCAGAAAAATTCAGGACTGTTCAGTATTCAGACAAAAAAACAAACGACCCCTAAGTTGTTCGTTTAGCTTATTTGAATTCAAAAAATATTAAAATGACCGAAGCATTGAAAATATTTTTTCCTTTCCCTCTAAAATACAAGATGCAGATCATGATATGATTTTTCAACTTCTAAAATATTGATTTGCAATCTGAAAATTATTTTCAAAAATTAGTAAGATGCAATTTTTGGGGTTTGAAAATGATTTAAATATCTTGACGACTTGACAGGTATAACAGTTCTAATGTAATGTAAATTGTAATACTTCAAAATAAATATATATATATATATATATATATATATTTATATATTAATATAACCTCACAACTTACAACTCACAAGTCGCAAATGATAAAAAGACAACCCAATAAATTAGTCCAAAAATCAACACTAATTGTAATTATTCGATCATTCACTATATCACTCAATGATTGTGAAAATAACAGAAAATAGCATTCTTTTTATATGGACTTTTAAGAGTAACATTAGTTTAATAAGTTAAGTTTAAATGATATCAATAGATAAAAATACCATCATCTCCTTCTTTTATTACGTTTTTTTTGCCATTTTTAGGGTTTTTTTTTTCTTTTTAAAAACCTCAATTGATGGATGACCTGGAACATACCTCTAATTGGAGGTCAAAATCGACCTCTGACTGGAGGTCGAACCAATGGAGGTCAATTCGTTGAACCTCTATCGGAGGTTGATGAACCCCTATAAGTCTCGAAAATTACAAATATACCGAATAAGTTTCGAAAACTACAAAATAAGTCTTGAAAACACAAAATATGTCTCGAAAACATCAAAATAAGTCTCGGAAAAAAAAAACGCAAGACTTATTTTTGTGAGTGTGTTTTAAGGGTATTTTTATCAAATCCACATTTTAGATGCTATTAAAACTTAAGTTATTAAGCTGATTATAATCTTAAAAATCACTCTTTAGATAGTCCTATTAAATTTTCGAGCCCCCGTGATTTATATGGTGATGACAACTCATTTGCCACATTATTTGGGTTGAAATTTAGGTTGTATAGTATTACTCTAAAAAAACATTATTATGTCTAAAGTCTATTTTAATGCACAATTTTTTGAATTAGAATCAAGAAATCGCGTACATTAGCCGACACTATTGCCGTGGCTCGACTAATTGAGGAGCACAATCTTTTACAGAAAAAAGTGAGCAGCCCATTCCATTCTCAAGTGACTTCGGTGACGCCGAGAACAACACTAGATAACGCAGCAGGCATGTTAGGTCCTCCACCGACCCAAAAAACGGGCCAAAGTTTAGCAACCCTCATGTTTCCTTTAGGCGAATTACCAACTAAGAGGCTTGAGAGCGTCACGAAAGAGGGTTATGTTATTATTGTAACGAGAAGTTTGTGCCTGGACATCGGTGTAGTCAATCGTAACTTTTCGTGATTGAAGATTTATCTAACCCCAGGCCAACCACCAATATATTGTATCCTTGTGGACAAGGATAATTTGAGAGGTGATGAATGATGTGTGCAAGTAACCTCATGGGCCATGCAATACAAGCTGTCGAGCAAACCAATTCATGCAAGTGTACAATATGCCCATGCAAATTTCAGGCCAATGAGACGTGATGGACCAAGTCAGAGTTGGTTAAGAATAAATGACTAAATGCCACTGTTTACGTCCACTACGCGTGTTATCCATGCACCATTTTATTTTCTAGAAGACATTTTCCATTCTGTTGTTAGTGATTGTTATTAGATTATGGCTTTCTATTATTTGGCATTAGTGGATGTATATGTTATAACTGTTTGTGACCTATAAATAGCTAGAAGCAACATTTGAATAAACAACGAATATTATACATAAAATATGTCTTCTTGAAATTCATTTCATCTTATCTACTCTTCTCTTCTATTTTCTAGTTTGTACAAATCAAGTGGTATCAGATCCCTTCCGTTCCATGGACACTTAGTGGAAAATCCAACATTGAATTCCACAACAAGATCAACAAAATTTTGATTCGACATGAGTCTAGTTTCAACCACTTAAACAACAACTTCAATCGGATCAACACAGTTTTGCAATAATCTTGATTGAATTCCAATCTCTGCGTGTTGTCCACAATAAGAATTCATTAGAGAAAAACATCAATCCTTTCGCCCAAGGAGAAACTTCCCACGGTCGCTGCACAACCCAAACAGATACTTCTTTCGATTCTCAGATGTCCACACTGTTGCAGATGTCTTCACCAAATAATTCTATAGGGCTTACAGGTCCCCTACCAACCCATAAACTAAGTCAACCCTTTCAATTTCCATTCAGGCGAATCACGATCCAAGAGGCTAGAGAACGTATATTTATGTCTGGTCATCGTTCCAACAGCCGCAACTCTTAATGGTAGAAGATTTCTCATATTTAGACTAGTCCACTACCGAAGAAGCGTAGTACGAACCTGTTTACATAAAACCAATTTCTGAAATATCTTGTCAGAACATATCCCTATTTTATCCTTGCGGATAAGGATAATTTGAGAGGGGAAGAATGATTTGTGTATCGGACTGATCCATGACCAAGTTATGCAAGACCAAGTCAGAAGTCAGTAGTTAGTTGTGTCAATTGTGTCAATAGTTAGTGGTTAGTCTTTGAATAAGTTAATGCCTTTGTTTTCGTCCACCATGAAAGAAAGGTTGCATGAGTTTAGCTCCACTTTCCCATTTCCTTTGTATTGTTAGGTTCTTATTTTTAGTAGTATGGTTGTATGATTTGTGTTAGATGTCAGGCTTATAAATAGCCAGAGAATGAATATTGAACGAGGACATTGAATTATAACCAAATTATCCTCTATTTTCTTCTCCTATATATTCTTTCCTTTCTCTACATCTCAGTTCTTCCAAACTATTTGATACATATAACATATTCAAAGCTTTAGGTCGACCCAACTTGATAAATATAAATTCTAGTTCAACTAAACCTTCGGTATGCAAGCCTTTGGGTTGCATTAGTTCAGCCTTCGAGTCACAATAGGTCTTTTGATGTTCTATAAACACTTTGGGCATAAATCCATCAAGTTGGACTAACACCAATGAATTATACTAAAAGTTTACCTAATGAGACCGGTGGATTGGGTACTTTTTGTAATTTCAAACTTTTTCCATATAAATACATGAGTATGGCTTTATTTGAGGATATGAATTCAAATTTTAACATTCAATTAAATTTTATCAATCTTTGTTATGATTACTCGATTGGGTAAAAACTGTTGACCCGACCTACTAGTATAATGGTACTTGTTTGAATTACTCCTAATCCCCCTAACAGAGTGGGTTCCTGAGTGTTAGACTATCTCAGAAATGATTATCAGAAGATAATCAAACCAGTTCACAGTATTTAAGCATGACACCATTTCTAATCAACTCTTAGCTAAGAGTCCTCTGTAACAAACCAGATCAATCTAATACCTTAGATGAGCCACGTCAGAGCTTCTCTTAGTGAATCTAGGAAAACAGTTAGGCAAAAGGAAACGGATAAATGCTCTGTATATAAACAATCTTCTTGTATCGGTAATTATTCAAGAAATGAAAAGTTAGTTTCTCTTTTATTCTCAGTTTGCTATATTTTACGTTTATGGTCCCTTTTCAAGCTTTCACTAAAACTTTTATGGTGCTAGAGTCATAGACTAACAACCATGGCAACTGCAAACACAGGTTCTAATGGAGACTTTGACTCGAACAACGAGCACGACCTATCCGGCTCGCAACCACTAAAATCTCACGTTTCGTTACATGACTGATCTGGCTCGTAATCGCTGAAATCTCATGTTTCGTTACTGTATTCCAATCTGAACTTCAAGCTTACTATTAAACTAGATTGCAACAATTATAGATCTCAAGTGCTACCAGCCATTATAGCATTTGATCTAGAAAACTTTGTGCTAGGAACTGAAAACTGTCCACCAAAGTTTGTTCAATTAGATCAGTTTAATGAAATTAGTCAAGTCTTGAATGAACAGTATGTGTCTTAGAAAGGCATGTCAGTTGATTGTGTGTTGGTTGTTCATAACCTTGAGTGAGTCAGTTTTTGGTCATGTAATAGAGTATGGTACATCTCATGAGGTGTGGACAACTCTCGAGATCTTATTTGCTCAACAATAAAAAGCAAGAGCTTTACAGTTGAGAATAGAGCTACAAATTGCTAGAAAATATGATTTTCCTATAAGTGATTACATCTTGAAGATGAAAACCTTGAGTGAAAATCTAGTTACTGCTGGCCAACCAAAGTCAGAGGCTGAGTTGATCTCACAAATATTAGGAGGTACAGGTTTCGAGTATGATCATGTTATTGTCAGTATAACAAGAAGACAATGACAGATCAACCTTCAAAAGTTCAATTTCAGTTGATGAGCTATGAGAGCAGACTTACTCAATATGGTGTTTCCACTTCAATTGATATGAGTCATACCTTAGCACAATATGCTTCTAGTGGAAATTTCATAGGAAATAATGGAAGAGGTGGTCACTCTAGTGGCAGAGGCAAATGCCGAAACAGAGGTAGATTTGGCTCAAGATTTGTGTTTCAATTGTGTGAAAAGGCTGGTTATGTAGTGTTTTCATAATACAAGAGATTTGACCAGGCATTTCAAGGGCTCAGTATGTAATGCAGTCTTAAGTGAACCAACAGAGCAATATGATAGGTCAATGTACTTGATGCTTTCAATCTCACATGAGCCAGTATGTTACTTCAGGGAATCAATTGTAACGTTTTTCACCAAACAGCTTAAATGCAAATGCCGTTATTGTCTCACCAAGCATTGTGATGGATCCTTCATGGTATATGCACAGTGGTGCTACGAAACGTATCACTGCAGATGCACAAAATCTCTCACACAAAACAAACTTACAAAGGCTTAGACAAGCTCTTAGTAGGTAATAGAGCTAAACTTGATATCATACATGTTGGTTCGTTTGTTATACCTTCACACACCTCATATTAAACACCTTTATTCCTGAATAATATCTTGCATGTTCCAATCATGGCTAAAAACAGTTAAGCATCTCACAGTTCACAAAAGATAATGATGTTGTGGTTGAATTTGATTCTGCGTTTTGTGTGATTAAGGACAAGAAATCAAAAACGGTTCTATTGCAAGGGGGTTTGGAAAATTGCCTCTATCAGCTGAATCTTTCAACAATTAATTACTAGTACAGTAATTCAAAGTTCAAAGCATTGTTTGTGTCAGAAATTAGTGATGTTTGTAAAAAAATGATTGTCAAATTCTGGTTGTAAATGTGATATTTCTGTTGGTGTTTCACAGTCTTGTGTCAATGTTTCTAAGTCTAGTTTCAGTATTAATGCATCTGATAGTCTTGATACTAGGAGACAATCCTCTCTACATCAACTATCACCAGCTTCTTGTTACAATGTAAATAGAATAAGACCTTGTAACAATTTCAATTCTAAAGGAATGCATTCAAATTTGTTTCTTTGGCATACTAAACTTGGACATCCTTATTTTCCTATTTTAAACAAGTTTAAAAAAAAATTGCCTTGTACATCACCACTATCTTTGGATTTATGTTATGCTAGTCAGTGTGGCAAGTTCCATCAACTACCTTTTCAATCATCCAAAACATTGTACAAACAGCCAATTGAGTTGATTTTTACTGATGTTTGAGGACCTTCTCCTCATGTCTCTAGGCAAGGTCATAAATAGTGTTTCCACTTCATAGTTACCTTTTCCAAATTTACATGGATTTACCCTCTTGAATCAAAGTCTCAAGTCAACGATACATTCATTAGATTTCAGAAGCAAGTAGAACTAGCATTTGGCAGAAATATCAAATGTGTATAGAGTGATTGGGAAGAGAATACAGACTTTTAGCCATATACCTTGGTCAAATTGGAGTCAGGTTTAGGCATCTTTGCCCTCATATTCATCAACAAAATGGAACCTAAGAACGCAAGCATATACATATAATTGAGGTTGGTCATACTTTGCTTGCTCAAGCTCAGCTAACACTCTCTTTTTGGTGGGAAGCTTTCCATACTGCTGTGTATACTATTAATAGATTTCCAACTCCCATATTAGATCATGTTTCACCTCTCCAATAATAAAGTGTATCAAGATTCTTCGAAGACAAAAGCTTGTGTTGGCTGTATTAAAATTATCTCTCGCCCATGCAATGATGTGAATTTATGCTAACACAGATTTAGATACACATTTCTTTTGAAGTAAAAAAGTGATTGAACTCTTCTTATTAAGTAGATGGAACTAACTAATTAATTTTTGTTTAAGACTTTTTGTTTTTGGGTTCCTGTTGTGCTTGTGTGATATTAAATTCTCTCTTTTCGGTGTTCCAATTGGAACCGGAGATCAAAAAATAAGTATCAGGCCTGATTTTTGTGGCCTACATTCTGAAGATTAACAGAACACTTTAGAGACGATAAAAAATAAAGATAAATGGATTATATATGTACATATATATGGTTTTCAAGTGAAATCTTACTATTTGAAAATAACTAAATAAGGTATATATATATATATATATATGAGAGGTTGAATCTTGTTCTTTCACTAGATTTAAGAAAATCTACTAACTACTAGGACTTTTCAAGAGTGTATATAAAACAATGAGGAAGATGGTGGCGATGAACCCTACTAATGTACCTTATAAATTGTTTTTCTTTTATTTAATATTGAGAACTCCCTATCAATCCAAATCATTGAGAATGTCTTTTAGATAACCAAGGCTTTAACAAACTCATGATCTTTAAAAACCTTATATTAATTAGTCATCGAAGCATCCCATCTACATTTCAAAAATAGAATATTACATGGTCCCTTTGCTTTTTTTGCTTGACCCAATAAATCCCAATATTTTTTATTACTTTTAATTTTTTGTTCTTAAACTTTTTATTTGTTTTTGCCTGACCCAATAAACCCATAAACATATTCCTAACAGTTTTAATATTGTCTTCCTATTTTTGTTTTTTTTGTTTGACTTTTGTTTTGTTTTTTTTTTCTTTTCGTTGTCTACTTTCATATAACTATACTCTTCCAACCTTCTTTATTTAATTGCTTTCATAAACAAATAGTCATCTCTTCTAGGAGTGATCAGTTGTGGCATGAGTCATGTTTTCTGTTTTTAGTTTATGTTGTTTTATTGCCTTTTGTTTTGTTAATGTAAAAAAAAAAAAGATCATGAAAAACAAGAAGAAATAGTAAAAGAAAATAAAAGTCACAAGAACAATAAGTGCAACAAGAAGACCATGACCCATCCAAATTTTTAACTAAATTAAAACAAGATTTTTTCATAAGTATTATCTAAATAATGAACATCAATTTAACAAAAAAAAAATACAAATATATTTACCGTAAGTCTACCAGAAATTGTAACCAAGCCAATAAAAATTTGAATTTTTTTCTTATCCAACTTCTGCATCAAGAACAAAAAGATGAGGAAATAACTTGAAAATTCAACAATGACATAAGTGTAAAGGATTGTCCAGTTACATACATGAGTGCAAAGCCATAGTGATTTGATGAAGAATCGAAAATTGCTTTGATTAATAAGGATTTGATGAAACCGAAATTTCCAGTTTGGGAAAAAATATTGGGATGCTTTTCTTTTTTGATTTTGATTAAATGATAAATTTGTATATTATATTATTGGGAGATAAGGCACACAAACATGAGTTTACTTCTTTTTTCGTTAAAATAAAAAAAACGTGGGTTTACTTAGGGGTCGTTTGTTTTTTTGTCTGAATACTGAACAATCCTGAATTTTTCTGAAGACTGAATAGGGATTAAAATCTGAACCTGAATGACATGTTTGTTTGTTTTTTCTCACATCTGAATGTACTGTCAACATTTTATTTTTTAAAATAAAATTATTTGAAAATACGTAATTTTACATTTATACATATATTAATTAAAAGAAGTAATTTAATATGCATCATTCTTTATAACATTTTGTATGTTTTTTTTTGCAAACAAAAGTTCAATTTCACAAAATAAAATATTAATCAAAGATTATAATTTTGTATGTTCTGCAAACAAAGTTTAAGTTAAATTTATTGTAAAAACAAAGTTACAGTTCAAGTTCAATTTTGTATGTTGCCCATGCTTTCGGTGAATATGATTCATGAAACCATTTTTTTTTCTTGGATCAGATGCACCGGAAACCAAATAAAAAAAAGTTCTTGAATTTTTCATATACAATAATTCTATAACATCTTCAAGTCACGAAATCTACTCAATATGATAGACAAATTTATTAAGCACTATACGAATAGTTAGATAAAAAAAGTTCTTACCAGGATTTAATATGAGAGAAATTCAATTGTTCAATCTCTGAAAAAATTCATTATGAGAAGTAATTAGAGTTTTTTTTTTCTTTTCTAAAACCTGTGTAAATAAGAAATATGTTAAAAGAAAAAAATTTATACCATATCAAATTATAAATTTGGAAATATATCTTTTTTTGGATGGATAGACTTGGAAGAGAATATTTTAATTGCAATCCAGTGATTTGGAATTAAGTTAAAAGTCAGGATTTCTTACTTTTTATTTTAAGTATTTTTTTTGATATTCTTAAGTTGTTTGACCACATTAAAAAAACAAACAAAACAACTTAATGAGTTCAATTCAGACCCATTAAGTCTTAAGTGAAAAAAACAAACGACCCTTAGGGAGTCCATATTTTCATTTTGGTAAATACCTTGATTAAATCACATCAATTTTTATAAATTTTAATCTGATTTTTTTGGATGATAAATTCATTGAAATCTTCCTATGAATAAAATTTGAGAATTTTTGAAACACTAGAACTATTTTTCTTGAATTTTCATATATTTCGCTCATTTTTATGATGTCTGCATATTTAACAAAATCGGGATAAATAGTTAATATAGTGATTCTTATCGTTTGTTGAGAAATTTTCCATTTATTTATGGTTGGAATTTTTTTTTCTGTATGTTAACAAGAAAATGTATAATTTAAAAGCCTATGTCAAAATAAAGTCCGTTCTGAACGCTCAAAAATTGAAAGTTATACCGACCATGAATGTTTAACTTTATGTTCTATGTACTTCCATGGTATTGAGACAAGATTTAATCGGCCAAAGCGAAATTATGATGGAGATAAATCAAAACAGATGAAATGCTTATCTTTATTTAAACCAAATGTTTGCCTTTTAGGGGCGTCAATATCTGAGGAGTTAAATTTATCTGAGTGAACAAAAATTAGGTGGTATGTGCTGAATGATTATAATGAAGTGTATCCATATATAATGTAAGAAATTTACATTCTTATTTTTATCATATTACATAATTCATATATGGTTGAATTATTTCATCATTAGTTCATCTCATCATATGTAGGGAATACAAAGCAGAACTCGAGAGCGATTGTGTTAGGAATGTAGATAAGAAACAAGAGGTGGAATTCCACAAATGGTTTTCAAAACATGTAAGTATTTGATGTTCATTTATTTATATATTAATCAATTAAAATTATATATTTTTAAATTTATTTGTTATATATATATATATATATATATGTAGGTGCAACAATTGGAAGATGAAAGTTCAACTAAATTTACTAAAGATTTGAAAAATTTGTCCAAGGTGCAGGAAAAATTAGTAACAAGACACACATGATGTGTTATTAATGAGATTATGTTTCATACACAAGATTGTGATTATAATCGAAGAACTCAAAATTGTGGAGTTTTGGTGAAAGGAGAACATACAGGTAAAAGTATTGATTTCTATGGGGTGTTGAAAGATATTATTGAGGTTTCATACCTTGGCCAAAATCGAGTTGTGATTTTCAAATGCGATTGGTGGAACCTTAGTGACACCAAGGGAATTCAAATAGATAAACGCAACCTCATCAGTGTTAATGTAAGGTTCAAAAACAATTCATTTGTTTTGGTATGTCAAACACAACAAGTGTTTTATTTAAATAATATAAAATTGGAGAACGATTGACGAGTTGTGGATAATCACAACCTCGAAGGAATTACGATATGCTAGAACAAGAGGTTGAAAAGGAAGATGGGTTGGATTTTGATTATCTTTATAAGCAAGAACAGTCAGAAGACATTATCAATATTGTTGAAGATGACAATGGTGACATTGTTATACTACATTTATCACAAAAATAAACAAATACTTAGCTAAACAAAAACATATAACTGATACAATTATATAAATATCCAAATAATTAGCCATAATAAATTCAAAAGTCCAAATAACTTCATGCAAACAACTAAAACAAGTCTAACTGTACATAAAAACAAGTCCAAAAGTGCATAAACACAAGTCTAACCGTGCAGCAAATATGTAAATCTAAAAATCTTAAAGATACACAAAATTCATAATTAAAAAAATAATTAAAGTCCATGTGTATCTCTGATAAGTAATAGGCTAGTCCGGCAAGATTAAAAAAAGATATTAGATATTAACATAAAACAAAGAGAACATTTTTTTACCAAACATTTAATAAATAATAAGTTAAAATTACCATTAAACTAATTTACAGATGACACTCTCCACTGGTCGATCCTTCTTCCCCTCCACACTTAAGTTCAAAATATCTTCAGTAACTTCTTCCATTCCAATAGCTTCATTCACTACAATAAAATATTAATGTTATTAAATACACATATTTATCAAATTTAACAGTCGATAGAAAAAAAGATTACCTTTCTCTTAGCGTATCCAATCTCGAGTGCAAACTATAGCCTCTTATACTCCTGGTTTTACTGAACTCTGATAATGATCAAGGATACGTCCGCCAACACTAAACGCCGACTCAGATGCCATTGAAGATACCAAGATGCTTAAAACATCACTGGCCACCATAGAGAGTTCCAGAAAACAAATCATTGCCCATCCAAAAGTTCAAAATATCGAATTTCATTGTCTTTTAAAATTTTGGTCCATCCAAGTACAACTCCAACTTTGTCTTTTGATTCAAAAGACTAGAATCTTTATATCTATCCAAAGATTCATACTCCTATACATATATTTTTAAAGCAAAAACAACATTGTTAATTTTAAAAACATATTAAAACCACTATCAATTATCTCTAAAAGATCCAAAGATGATATCATAGAATGCAATGAAGTAGCAATGATGGTTTCATTTCTACGACTACTACTTCCACTAGACAATGATTTTGAAGTGAGTCTTCTTGTAGAATGCATCATGTACTCATTGAACAAAGAAAACAACTTTTTTTTTCGAACATTTCCTAGCTTCACTAATTCCAAACCATGAACTTTCTTGTAACCAAATTCAATAAATTTCATCTCGTAACGAGGATCTAAAACCAAAGCTATTGCTAAGATAACGGAAAAATCACCCTAATACTTGTGATATTTGTCATACATTTTACCAGCCATATTTTTCATGAAGACATCACTACTTTCCAAGTTTTGTTTCAAAAACAAATAAGTCAATAACACATTAGGGAAATACAAATTTGAAGTGGGGTACTTTGTTCTTGAGAAACTACAAGTATCATATAGAAATGTTGCAAGAAAGATGTAATTTTCTCAACTCTCTCCCACTCACTTAGGGGCAATGCTTGCAATTATTATCAAGCATATCTAAAGCACACCAAACACGACGATAATAAAGCACTTTGAAGTATAAGAAAAGTTGAATTCCATCTAGTTGGAACATCTTGCCTCATACCCATTTTAGAATCCAAACCAACTTGCTTGATACTTTTTACAAACTTTTGTTTTCTGACTTGTGACCTTTTAATGTATCTAATACTCTCACGAATTTTCAAGAGGATCTCATCTATTTCTTTCAATCTATCGTGAACTATCAAATTAAAGCTTGTTTGGTTGAGTTTTTCAAAAACCTCTATTTGTAAAAGATCTACTTGCAGTAGATCTATTGGAAATAGAGTTTTTGAAAAAAAAATTATGGTTGTTTGGTTGGTAGGCTTTTCTTAAAAAAAATGTCTATTTGCAGAAGAACCTCTCCATGAGCTTTTGCCTAGTAGAGGTTTAAACTCTACTAGCCTCTACTCAATTTAAAATAGACAATCTCAAAAGCCCAACCAAATAACTCTAAAAAACTCAAATAGACGTTTGTAAGCCTTTTGGGGCAGTAGAAATCCCAACCAAACAATCACTAAGAATGTGAGCATAACAACGTATGTGTAAAAAATTTCCATTACATACAAGTGCTTTATTTAAGTTCAACTAACTTTTCAAAAGATCAACAAAAGCTTTATTAGATGAGACATTGTCCAAACTTATTGAAAAAACAAATCATATTCCTAATTCCCAATTCATGTGACCGTGTATTAATCTTTTAAGATAAGGAAACCCCATCATGTGGTAGGTACATGATACAAAATATTAATACTTTATTATGCAAGACACGATTCCTATAAATAAAGTATGTCGTGAGACATAAAAAACCATCGGTATTAATAGAAGTCCACATATCACAAGTCAAACAAATTATACCAGGAGCCTGTTGTAGCATTGTTCTTATCATTGATTTCTCTCGAAGAAATATCTTTATCACATCCGCTTTCGCGGTGTTCCTAGAGACAAAAGTGACATCATGATGCAGATCGGGTAGCATTTTCATATTAGGGTGGCGTGGAGCACCTAAAACAAGGCTGATGACTTCGTGGGCCTCTACAGAGGGCATACGATGTCGAAATCGCTATTATAATAAATTTTCGGAAAGCCCCAGCTGAGCCCTACAAATATTACTAAGATTTTATCTTACGTAACGAACTATAGCATGCCCAAATTTGGATGTTTGATTGTTTTCCAATGACTTTTCTTTTGTTGCGCAAGTTTAGGAGTTTTTTTTCTCCTTTTTCATTTGGGAGATTTGGTTTCTTTTTTGTTTGGGATTCTTTCCCGTTTGTTTAGGATTTTAGAGATCTTCTTTGTTTAAGAAATTAGGAGATACCGAATCCTATTGGAATTGGATTTATTTTGCTATTTATTCATGATTTGTTTTTAGTTTTGATTCAGACGTTGATTAATAAGAAAATTCTTTTGAGTTATTACTCAATTATCTCTCTTTTTTCCTGGTATTATGCGGAATCAACAAGGATTACAAATGCTTATTGTTTGATCACACGTAATTCTCTTTGTCAAAAGCTTCCGCCTACATCACATCACTAGACAAGTATTTAACAATTCTCTTAATACATGTCTACTCAACAAATTGAAAAGGTAAATCATGACAAACAATGGCACAAGTTACCATATCCCGAAATACTTGAGGAACTTTACGATTAGAAATTGAGATAGAACCCCCACTACTTTTGGATAAAAACATTTGATCTAAATCATGAAGTGTAATCACATTTGATCTAAATCATGATGTGCAATCTTAGGTCAATTATCCATGTGTTATTTCATGTTACATGTACCGTAGCTACTCTCACAATGGCGAAGATCTTACATTTGCAACATAACTTTCCATCTTTCACCCGTGGTAATTTGATAAATACATTCCAAACCTTTAAAGTTGACTTTCTTTGGCGGATAGGCTTGTTTTGAACGAGCTTCCCTCTCTTTACCCATACCATTGACCTCATCTACTTGATTTTCACCACCATAATCATCTTCCATACTTTCAGACCTAATATTTTCAACATCGATGTTATCAGAATCCATAGACTAACCTATATAATATATGTAACCAAATTTAATTAAATATACTCAAACTTAAACATAAACCACCAGGAAACCCATTCAAATGTACTTTGTAATAAATAATAAAAATGTGTTGTTAATAACTAAATATTAGTCTTTTCTTTTACCTTAGCATCCCAATAAATGATCATAAATTAACCAGATCAAGATGAGTGGAACCAACATTTTATTATTTGTTATAAGACCATGTTTCTTACATATATATATATATATATATATATATATATATAATATATATATAACATCGTCACTCTCAAATGAAACTTATTAAATTCAAGTTGTAGTCACTATGAAATGTCGTGTATTTTTGTTTTTATCTTTTTATAGTTTGACAAGAATAATGTGGAAATCATAATTGAATTTTTATTGAAATTTCCCAATATATTCAAAACACGTAGCTGATGATAACATGTTCTGTTTATTAGATAAATGAATTGGTTACAAAGTCTATTTGTTTATACTAAAAACACTTCAAATCAAACACTTTAAATCCAAGATGATGTTAGAAGCTAGCACAATCGAACACGCAGTTCAAATCAAATACTTTAAATCCATTAAAATCCATTCAATACTTCAACAACACAAATCCACTAAAACCCACAAACAATTACTAACCTGCCACAAGAAAGAGACGGGTGGTGGTGGAGAATGTCACTGAAGGAGGCCGGTTTCGGCGAAGGAGGCTGGTACAGATGAAGGCAGTGTCGTTGTTAGATGGAGAGGTGAAGGTTGGGTCTTCGTCTCTGTTGCAAGAGGTGAATGTGGCAGGGTTGTCAGGGCAGGCGTCAGTAGTGTAAGCTAAGTGAAAATGAGAAAGAGTGTAGGTTGTTAGGGTTTTAGTGGCCGAATGAAAAGTGACCGAATGAGTTAGAGGTAGAGTTTTCTTTCCTATTTATATTGAAATGTCAAATTACATAAATCTCCTCAATAAATAGTGAAATTACATTTTTTTCCCTGACAATCGTGTCAACCCATGATACGGAGAGTCAACATGAACACGACCAGTTTATTAAACAGGTTAGGCGGATTGACCTGTTTATTGACACAATTTGTTTAGTCTCATTCCCAACCCCTAATAAAAGGGTTCATGCCGTTTCGACCCGTCGTGTCGTGAGCCATATTACCACCCTTACTTAAGATTATAACTTTTTAAAGGTCTTTCGACGTGCTTGTTTTTTTTAAGACCATGCATTCGACACAAATTTCACTTTCTTTCAGCTAAGTGCATTTTCTTGGCTATAATGACTATCACAAAGGTTTTAAGTGTCTTCATCCTAGTGGGAGAATATAAATATAAAGGCAAGTCAGTTTTAATGAAAAAGAGTTCCCTTACAAGTAATTATTTACTTTGTCAAATACTGTTAATTCTTGCTCTATAAACGCAGACTTACCAATGTCAATTTCGTATTATGCAAATCATATGTTTTCTCAAAATGCACCGTTTGATACTTGTCCTATTATAGAAAGTTGAAATTACAATTCATTTCCGCATCATAATTCTGATGTACTTGTTATTCCTTTTGTTGTTGAATTGTCTCATTCTCCTTCAATCACAACATCACAAATAGTATCCAAATCCATTCTAACTCCAGTTGTTTCTATGCACCTTATAAGCACTCAATCCAAAACAGGTTCTTTAAAACCAAAAGCTTTTGTTACTCACCTTCCTCTGATCCTTATTCTCCTCATGAATCGACTATTGTTATTGAGGCATTATCTAATCCTAATTGGAAACCTGCTATGGATGATGATTTTAGTGCATGAGGAATCAGACTTGGGTCATGGTGCCTAGGTGGAGTGATATGAACATAGTTGGCAATAAATGGGTTTTCAGAGTGAAACATAATCGAGATTGATCAATTCAAAGGTATAAGGCAAGAATTGTTGCCAATGGTTTTCACCAAACCGTCGGTGTTGATTACTTGGAGACTTTTAGTACGGTCAAAAATAAGAGTGGTTTTATCACTTGTTGTTCAACACAGCTGGGGTATAAGGCAACTGAATATTAATAATGTCTTGACTGGTGAGTTAAAAGAACTGGTATACATGGTGCAGCCTGAAGAGTATGCGAATGATCAATATCAATGTCATGTTCTTTATGGTTTGAAACAGGCCCCAAGAGTCTAGTATGAAAAATTGAAGTCAGCTTTAGCTGAATGGGGTTTCAAGAACTCTAGAGCAAACACTTCCTTATTTTTCTTCAAGAAATAAGACAAGCTGATACTTTTACTCGTCTATGTTGATGACATTTTGCTGACAGGGAATGATTCTCAATTAGTTCATGATTTCCATAAATATTTTGCTTTGAAAGATTTAGGCTATCTTAACTATTTTCTAGGTTTTGAAGCTACTAGAAATGAGCAAATGATTGTTTAACACAAATAAGTATGCTTCTGATTTGTTAAGGAAAAATAAGATGCTAGATTGTACAACTTGTCCAACTCCAATGAGCACAAGTGCCAAGCTCACACAATTTGATAGAGAACCTTTCACTGATCCAACTCTTTATAGAAGTACAGTGGGAGCATTGCAGTACCTGACTTTGACCAGGCAAGATATTTCTTATGTTGTGAATCAGTTAAGTTAATATTTGGTTGCCTCTACTGTCATTCATTGACAGGCATGAAAGCGAATTCTCAGGTATATCAAATGGACATTGGAAGCAGGTCTTCACTTCAAGTCTTGCCTCAATAAGAACAAGCCAATCGTTAGTAATTTGGATGACCCTCACGATTGGCTGGTGTATGTTTTTATGTGGCAACTTGGTGTCATGGAGTTTAAGAAAGCAGAAAGTAGTTGCTAGATTAACTTGTGAGGCAAAATATAAGTCTTTAACTAAGCAACAACAAAGGTAATGTGGGGATAACAGCTTTACTTTCAGAGATTGAGATGTCTTCAACTTCAACACCAATACTTTGGTGTAGGGTCCTTGGCTAAGAATCCAGTGTTCCATTCATGAACCAAACACATAGAATTAGACTTACATTTCATTAGTGATAAGGTTGACATGAAAGAACTTGATGTAAAAAGTACATTCCAAATGAAGACCATATTGTAGACATTCTTACAGAACCACTTGGTATCAGTAGATTTAATATTCTAAAGGATAAACTCATCCTGGAGAAATACAAACTTCATTTGAAAAGAGACGTTGGACTATCTTAGAATTGATTATCGAAAGATAATCAAGCCAGCTCACAGTATCTAAGCATGAGCTTAAAGCAGCTAATCATAGCTAGTCCAAGCAAGTTGTAAAGCAACTTGGCGCCATTTCTAATCTAACTCGCAGTTAAGAGTCCTCTGTAACTAACCAGCTCAATCTGGTCTGTTAGATGTGCCACGTTAGAGCCTCTGTTAGATGTGAATCTAGAAAAACAGTTAGGCAAAGAGAAACAAACAAATGCTTTGTATATAAACGGTCTTCTTGTATAAATAATTATTCAAGATATGAATAGTTAGTTTCTCTCTTTTATTCTTTGTTTGCTCTGTTTTACTTTCTGATCCTTTTTCTAACTTTTCACTAAAACTTTTACAGAGAGTGTGGGACCGGTCAGAGATTTTTGCATTTCATATTCACAAAGGATGAAAGGAAATATTGTGCTAACAAAGGTTATATATATATATATATATATATAATTTTCTTTTATTCTCAAATTATTTTACAAACTTTCCACATATCTAATTAGATTCAGATAGATTAATAAACTTTAATGATCTAAATTATATCTAAAATGTTGCTTTTAAATATATAATTAATTATATATAGTATAATCTCAATTAAGGAAAAAAAAAAAATTGCATGCAGCGACATACAATATTCATCTTCCGTTACGATCATAGCAGTCATAATTTATAACTTAGAACGCATCTGTAGCCGGATTCATGGTAGAGTCTCTACTAAATAAATGTTCATTATTTAATATTGTACAATAATTTATGAAAAGGAGTTTTCGAGTGCATTGATGCTGCCTTCCCATTACCATTAGTTGAAGTACTGAATGCGCGTGGTATCCGTTGCACAGAAGACTCTCTCCTCGTCACACTCTACATATGAAAACAAACATCGATTTTTAATGTTTTCGAACATAACAGATTACGATTTTCTATTTTAAAAACACTCCTTTTTTTTGTTTGTCTCTGATCTGCACAACCAAAAATCTAGAAACATTTTAAACTCTATTTTCACTGCTCTTCCAGAAACCGGAGGAAAAACGATGATGGGTTGAATTCTGTAAGTGAATTTGTTCACTTCATCTTAACTTTTGTTTACACTTTCTACATGTTTTAGAAATTCAATGTCTTTGTCAATTTAGCCTAAATTTATCAGCTTTGATTAGATTTTATGCTGTTCTTGTGTTGAGACAAGTATAGAAATTGATAAATTGGAGGCTTTTGTTGTTGTTGTTGTTCGTGATATTAGGGGGGGTTTCTTGTGTTGCCTGGTAGTGTTTTTAATGGATCAAACCCTAGGGCATGACTCAGCTCCTGCTTCTGGGTCAGTTGATAAGTCTCGGGTTTGGGATGTGACGCCATTGCGTCGTCTTGTTCCTGTTTTTCCATCACAGACTGATATGTCTTCGTTTCCAACTCCACCAGCTGGTGCCCCTTTTATTTGTGTGCCCCCCACTGGCCCTTTCCCGTCTGAGGTTGCTCCATTTTATCCGTTTTTCGGTTCCTTGGAGTCTCAGAGGCACCATGAGCAAAACCCACAAACCCCATTTGGTTCCCCTAATCCAAACGTGTCTTTTGGATACAACAACCCCATTTCGGATGCTGTTCCGTTGAATTCGTTTAGGTCACCTCCTCCTTCGACTGCAGGGGTGACCCCAATTCGCAGGAATGGAGACACTGATCCCCAGTATTTGAGCGGTTTTAGTATCCACATTTCTGATGTGGAAGGTAGTCAAGGTACCAGTAAGAGTGGGGGATCGAAGAACAAGTCCCAGAAGAGGAGGAAAGGTAGCAGGGGTACCAATTTTACCTCACCTGAGGTTGACATGGATGCAATACTTAATAACATTCTCTCGCCATTTAATGTCATGGAGTTTGATGAGTCGCGAAAAGCTGATGGTGACAAGGAGTCGGTGGGATATATACTACTGATATTTGATTTGTTCCGAAGAAAAATATCACAGCTTGAAGATTCTAGAGAAGCTACAATAACGCTTACCAGACGACCTGACTTGAAAGCAGGTGCAATCCTGATGAATAAAGGGATCCGGACCAATTCTAGAAAGAGAATCGGTCTTGTACCTGGTGTTGAAGTTGGGGATATTTTCTTTTTCAGGATGGAAATGTGTTTGGTTGGATTGCATTCCCAGTCTATGGCCGGGATCGATTACATGGGTTTGAAAAGCAGTCAAGAAGAAGAGCCTCTAGCAGTCAGCATTGTTTCATCCGGAGGATATGAGGATAATGTAGAGGACGCGGATGTGTTGATTTACAGTGGACAAGGTGGGAATATTTATCGTAAAGATAAGGATGTAATGGATCAGAAGCTTGAAAGGGGTAATCTTGCTCTCGATAAAAGCTTTCATAAGGGAAATGAGATACGAGTGATTCGGGGTGTGAAAGATGTAGCAACGCCAAGTGGGAAGATATATGTCTATGATGGTCTTTATAAAATCCAGGAGTCATGGTTGGAGAAAGGAAAGTCAGGTGTCAATGTGTATAAGTATAAACTGGTTAGGTTGTCTGGGCAGCGTGAAGTGTTCATGACATGGAGATTAATTCAGCAATGGAAGGATGGTATTACTTCTAGATCGGAAGTTATATTGCCTGATCTTACTTCAGGAGCAGAAAATATTCCTGTTTCTCTCGTAAATGAAGTTGACGATGAGAAAGGGCCTAAACATTTTACATATTTTCCTAGTCTTAAGTATTCAAAAACAGAAAATTCTGCAGAACCTTCTGTTGGCTGTACTTGCCGCAGTGGATGTCTCCCCAATAATTCCAGCTGCTCTTGCATTCAAAAAAATGCAGGCTATCTTCCATATGCTATAAATGGTATTCTAGTGAATCAAAACTCCTTGACGCATGAGTGCGGATTTTCTTGTTTGTGCCCTTCCAATTGCCGGAACCGATTGTCTCAAGGTGGTCTGAGAGTTCGTTTGGAGGTGTTTAAAACTAAGGGTAAAGGTTGGGCTCTTAGGTCCTGGGATCCTATTCGAGCTGGGGCTTTTATATGTGAATATGCAGGGGAGGTCATTGATATGTCTGAGATAGAGAAACTTGGGGGTGAAATTGAAGATGATTATGTTTTTGATGCTACCCGCACTCGTCAACTAGCAGAACCGCTGCCTGACGATTCCCATGAAGCTCCAAAGATTCCATTTCCCTTGATTATAAATGCTAAAGCTGTTGGGAATGTAGCTCGTTTTATGAACCACAGTTGCTCTCCCAATGTATTCTGGCAGCCGATTTTGCGTGAGAGTAATAAGGACTTTGATCTTCATATCGCATTTCATGCTATAAAACACATTCCTCCTATGACAGAGTTGACATATGATTATGGGATACCTGACAAAGCAGAAAGAAAGAAGAACTGCCTATGCGGATCGTCAAAGTGCAGAGGTTATTTTTATTAAGGTCTAATTAGCAGTTGATTTTAGTCAGCAATGGCCCTTGCTAACGCATGAGTTTGGAAAAAGGTTACGTTTCTCCACCTTTACTTTTAGAGTTTCTCACTTATCCTAAGCTGAAGGTTTCTGTTTTGTCTTCTTTTTGCTGTGAAATCATCTGAATTATTTTGAAGTTATGAGACTCTGGAATATGGCTGAGATTAGAATTCTTTCAAACTTATTAGATACAAATTAGATGTTTTGTGTCATGTACGTCGTGAGGTGATTGCATTGATTTATAGTTGCGCCATTTGATTCTCTAATAACCTATAATAGTTAACCTACTGTAGCGGTGGAAATGGTTTAACTGGTTTCATTTATTTTTACAAATGGTGTGAACCGGAGTTAATGTTAACTTTTGTGTTGAGTCAAATATTAGGGAAATAATGGTTTCCATATAATAGTCGTAGCATTCAAAACATGGCTGGATTACAAGTAATCGACAAAAGGGAAGAGATTTTTTATTTCCAATCTGGGAAGAAAATACTTCCTATTTAGGGTTTAAAAAAAAATGATTTTGTTATCCTCTTTCAGTTCTAATTTTGATTTTTATAGTTAGATAAGAAAAGGTTATTTTCTTCAAGCATTATATGGACAATATCTCCTCTCTTCTCTCTCTCTCTCTCATATGTGCAAGTGATTGTGTATGTATGTCTGGTCATATGCTGGTGGCAAGCAGGTGCTCATATCATCAATTTGATTACACAAACTGTTCATTTCAATTTGTTTGTTTGTTTTGTTATAAAGTTTGCACGCTCTCTACTTTAACCTATAACTATGACATTCAGGACACAATGCTCTGCGTGTGTTTCATTGAGGGTGTAGTATATGTTTCGACTGAGTCGTGATTCAGTGCTTGCAGAGCTATCACATGATACTTACAATCTTGATTTTCCTTCAAATACATTTGTTTTCGGAAATTGTATGCAACTTTAGTCCTTAACTTTGGTGATTGGTAAATAATTGTGTTTACTTATCAAGTGTACCTCTCTTAAAGGCTGGTATGCCTAGAATTGGAGTCTTTTTCCTTACCAGTTGGATGAATTGGAAGAATTTCATACCTGAGAAGATAGATTTATGTCATACAAATTAAGATGGCTGGTCTAAATGTCTTGCCTCATAAATTCAATAAAACCCACAATGTTTACAAGTTTCTTGGATTGTATTTGCATCATTATGGTTTTTTAATCAACTGATGGTGACCTAGCGAGGGTTGCCGGCCATTATGGTAATTTCAACTTTGCTTTAATAAAAAATCCGCATAGCTCACTAAATTAGGTTTGTTTTAGACATAGTTTAGGTCATTTGGTCAGGAAATTGAATTTGAATGTATGTTGAAATGAATTTTTGGCAATGCCTGAATGCTTATATGATTTTACGTTAGATTGAGAATTACGATGTGCCTAAATTTTGCAGAATTGTCTTGTTTTATAGCAGGTGATTTGTAGTCAGAAATGAGATAGATCTGCAAAGTGACTCGGGAATGCACATCTTTTTGCTGGAGGCTTCGGCGTATTTAGCACAGCAGCATAGCAACACAAAACTTGTTTACAGTCGCTGATGTACTAACATTTTGAGGATGTCTTTGTGAAGAATTATCTCTGGAATTGTAACATAAAATGATACTGAAACAAACCTCGTGTTAAATTTAGTAGACTTACTTTAACCATGTGGATTGTTTTTTACTACTAACTTGAGTATTGTCTCAACTAGATTGGACCAAATCAGTGTCATGCATTGAAGCTTTTCTCTCCAATATTATAGGGATTGGATGCCTAAAATACTCGATGCCAAACATACACCACATTGCTTTGCTGGTTTAATTTTTTCTAAGAAACAGGACCAAAGAGAAAAAAAAAACCCAGTACAGATTCATTACACAAGTAACAAATCACTTGAATATGACTACTACACAAAATAATAATTTCATCTACCATCATTAAGCAACAAGCATCCCCAATGTTGAAACACTATCTATTTTAAACTCCAAACAAAAATTTATGCTTATAGTCAAAATAAAAACCAATAAAACATTCAGGGAATGTTGAAACAGCTAAGTTATAAAGTACCGATCAAAAACAAGAAAATTCTTTCCATCTGCTTCTCTATTAATTTTTCAACGGTTGGCTTTGGCAACTCTTTCGACCTCATCCTTCTTCTTGATGGCATAGCTGAAGACGCGAGAAAATAAAAATCAGTTTACACATGAAAGGACGATGAAATCATTCATAAATAATTAACAGCAAAAGAATTTCTATGCTTTGATTACCTGTTAGATGAACCCTTTGCAGCATTGATAAGTTCATCAGCCAAACATTCTGCAATCGTCTTAATGTTCCTGAAAGCAGACTCACGGGCGCCGGTAGTGAGGAGATAGATGGCCTGATTCACACGTCGCAGAGGAGAAATATCCACAGCTTGACGCCTCACAACACCAGCAGAGCCAATTCTAGTAGCATCTTCACGGGGACCACTATAGCAAGAAAATACACAAGATAGAGAGAAAAATAGAAAAATGAAGGGATATTAAAAAAGGCTGTAGGAAAAAAAACAAGACACTTCTAATTAGCCATGGGATATATGGTCAAAGGGGATGGTTTCACGGAACCAGTTATCCATGTGATTCACAACTTAAATACGTTTTGGACAACACAAATAACAAGTATAACCAAAATACCTGTTGACCACAGCATCGACAATAACTTGAACTGGGTTCTGGTCAGTCAAAAGGTGAATAATTTCCATTGCATGCTTCACAATCCTTACAGCCATCAATTTTTTCCCATTGTTTCTACCGTGCATCATCAGTGAGTTTGTAAGCCTCTCCACAATTGGGCATTGAGCTTTCCTGAACCTCTTCTTCGAGTACCTCCCAGCAGTGTGAGGGACATAGGTTGCATGCTTGGCGGGTTGGACTCCGACGTAGTCACACAAAGAAATGTCATTGACCTAAAAGATTCGTAGAGTCAATGCCATATAATGATTCATTGCTGGACTAATGTTCATTTCAACTACTACTGACTATAGATTACACATTTCAGAATTATGTTAACAAGTTTCCCTAAGCAATAAGTAAAACACACATTCTTCAATCAGTTGAAAATAACATACAAATGGGAAAGTAAATTATACATGCGAACATGTTATCTGGGTAAGATTTCAATCCAGCAGACAAAAATGAATTATAGTATCGATACACATTAATACAGACAAACCCTAACATAGATGTATCATCAATTACTCATAATTTTGGGGTGAGCTTTAGACAAACTATTATTTCTTTCACTACAATCATTCAGTTCTGCTTCATGGGGGTTAAACACCCCCGACCACTCATATCATGCACAAGGCACGAGCATTGAATCTTTTTCAATAAACAATTAACAACCGCTTGCTTCACTAAGAAGAAAGAGTTCAGATAATTCGACCTTTCAAAACTCATGGCAAATCCTTCAGGACCCTTAGCCAAAATTTGATTAAAAGAACAGCCTAAGCCAGAGTCTACACACAAAACATACTATTGAATGACTAGTCTGATGACAAAGTTTCAACTCCAAATCTAAAACCCAACAGAGCAATTACAGTATGCACAAATTACAGTAACCGAATCCCACTAAAAAAAAAATACAAAACAATAAAATAAGCAGAAAACCACCAATAAAGAAAACATAAACGAATATGACAAAATCACAAAGACAGATCCATACTATCGAAATAGAGAGAGAGAATACCTGAACATCCTCGAAGGTCCAGCGGTTGAAGAGCTTGACGTCGTAGTGAGGCAGAGGAGCATCCTGAGCAGACTGCGCAACCACAGCGGTTTCCATCTTTACCTGCACAATGCACTTCAACAAACTGAATCCCAACAAAAAACAACTGTGTTAAAAGAGCCGGTAAATAAGAGAAAAGAGGGTTTTTAAGGACCGGTGAAGAAGAGAAAAGAGGGTTTTTGCTTATACTGGAGTCTAAAGATATCATATGGGCCGGGTCTGAGCCCGACCCACAACTGGTCCTGTCAGGTCCGATAATTATGAAATCCGCTTTTGGATTGGATCTATTTATTAAAAAAATGAAATCCGACTGGACCTCCATAAATTACTTTGCGGGTTAAGCCCAGTCTGAATCCGAAGTAATTTGTTTTTGTTTTTCAAAAAAAAGAAGAAATTGTTATACTTTTAATTTTTGATTTACTAGTGATTTCTCCCAAAACTAGGTGACTGTACAAAGATTAGTGTTATACTATCTACTTATGAAAATTCTTATAATTGAGCATTCTATATTTCCATACTTCATAATGATTTAAGCTATACATAAATTGTATTATTTTAATGTTTTAAGGCGTTCCAATTCAATAAGATCCTAATTGTACTAGGGTTTTCGATTCCTTGGTTTCCTTAATTGATGAACAATATAAAATCATAACTTTTTTTTAAAGCTCAATCCGGTCTAGCCTGATTCAACAAGATCCTAATTGTGTGGTTTGAACTTAACAAATTGCCTAACACTGTTTGGTGAGACCAGATCTGGTCCAAACACTGTTTAGGCTTGAGTCCAAGTGTGTTTAGGTCTGTTGGCTTTCAAAATTACGGGCTAAGCCAACCCATCTCGGCCATACTTGTAAGAGCTCGCGTAGGTTCTCGAGTGAAATGTTGCGAATTAGGATTTCTGCTTTTAGGGTGCGTTTGATATGTGGAACGGGATATGAAAACGTTAGACAGTTTCTTTTTGTCCCAAGTTTGGCGCGGCTTTAACATGAGACATGACCGGACAATGTGAGATACAAATTACAAAAATATGTCACACCTAAGACCCTAGGTAGAGATGCACATTTTCCCCCAGATCCCCACCTCCCCATCCCATTTGAGGAAATTTTTTTGGGGAAAAATGGGGAATGGGGTGGGGATGGGGATGATTTTCATCCTCAAATTGAAATGGGGATGGGGATGGAGGGAGGTCCCCCCATCCCCATTTCCCCATTTCCCCCAAAATATATATAAATAAATAAATAAATAAATTATATAACACTTTATAATTTTATTATGTATTGTAATGCACACTTTATGATTTTATTATGTATTTGTAATGCACTAATGGATTTTAATTTGTATTTGTAATGGAATTATTTTTTTTTTAATTTTAAAATTTTAATTTTTAATCAAAATGGAGAATGGGGAAACGGGAAAAAACAGAAAAAAAACGGGGAAAACGGGAAACTGGGCTTGGGGATGGATATACCTCCCCCAAAATTCTCCATCCCCATTTTCCCCAAATGGGGAAATGGGGGGGGGGGGGGGGGGGGATGGGGGAAGGGTCTGTGAAGTGGGGATGAGGATGGGGATGGGGGGGGACCTATATCCATCCCTATTCCCCAAATATGCATCTCTAACCCTAGAACAACTTGTCCCATGACTATGGGACAAGTGTCAAAAAGACTAATTTAACCTTTAAAATTTTAAATAATTACACACATGTCCAATATATTATATTATAATTACATATATATATTATAATATATTATATTTTTTATATGTACTAATATTTAATATTATATATATCAATATATATCTTATATAATATATAATATATAATAATATGTTATATATTATTATATATTATATATTTTATTATTTAATATTATTATATATTAATATATAATATTATAATATATATATTATTATTAATAAGGGGGTACTCTTGTCATTTGAATCTCTTATTCCGTTATGTCATAGCCATACAAAACGTATAACAGTACAATTTACAGTTATGTCCCATATATTTCAAACACAATACAGAACAACTGTCTTGTCCTATCATGTCCCGTCACGTCCCATCTCGTCCACGTACCAAATGCACCCTTATATTTGGCCCTTATATTTGATGCTAGGTTTCGGTTTCGGTGTGTGTGTGTGTGTGTGTGTGTGTGTGTGTGTGTGTGTGTGTGTGTGTGTGTGTGTGTGTGTGTGTGTGTGTGTGTGTGTGTTTGTGCTGTCCCATCTCGTCCACGTACCAAACGCACCCTTATATTTGATGTACCAAACGCACTCTTATATACGTACCATCTCATCCACGTACCAAACGCACCCTTATATTTGATGCTAGGTTTCGGTTTCGGTTTCGGTGTGTGTGTGTGTGTGTGCTATCATGTCCCGTCCTGTCCCATCTCGTCCACGTACCAAACGCACCCTTATATTTGATGTGTGCTATCATGTCCCGTCCCGTCCCATCTCGTCCACGTACCAAACGCACCCTTATATTTGATGCTAGGTTTCGGTTTCAGTGTGTGTGTGTGTGTGCCGTCCCATCTCGTCCACGTGCCAAACACACCCTTATATTTGATGCTAGGTTTCGGTTTCTGTGTGTGTGTGTGTGTGTGTGTGTGTGTGTGTGTGTGTGTGTGTGTGTGTGTGTGTGTGTGTGTGTGTGTGTAAATATTTTCCAATTAAGTATATATGGGGGAAGTAGTAGTATGGTTGTCTCCAATATCCCATAAAAACTATTAGATATGGCGCATTGAGAAAAAAATAAAAATAAAATAAAACAATTAGAGCGAGATGTAGATTCATTAAACATAAACGTACAACTCACCAAAAAGTAAACTAAAAAAATATCCCAAAGGGTGCGTTTGGTACTAAGATGAGAAGGGATATAATGGGATGGGATGCGACATGACAGGACGAGACAAGACAGTTGTTCCATATTGTGTTTGGTATTTATAGGACAGAACTGTTAACTGTACTGTTATGCATTTGGTAATGCTATAACAGGACGGAACACGAGGTTCAAATGACCAGAGTGTCTCTCTTGTCCTATCTAATGTTTGTTACCACATATTATTGACAAATGAGACATGACAAGTCAGTATTAATTTGATTTTATTAAATAAATATATTTATATATCATATTTAACCAAAATAATAATATTGTGATTGAAAAATAAATTCAAACATTTTAAACATAATAATTCATATTAATTCTAATAGATGATAACATCGAATATCATTAGTAAATGATGGAGAAAAATCTATGAACAAATGTGTATGAGAAAATGAAAATAATCAACATTGAACCAGCTTATATCATCATACTTTAGTTCTCAAAGGGGAGCAATCAAATATTATTTGCGGGAAATGAAATGTACATGCTTGAGTTGTGCAAAACTTTTCATACAAATGACTGTCAAAATTCTAGTGAAAGAGCAAACATCTTTACACCATTTATCAAACTAATTGCATTAAAAGAAATAATAATGGAAACATATATACATAAAAGACTCAACAAAACTATATTCAATTGTCGATTTGAGTAAACACATTATCTTGTTTCACCACTCTATAATAAATTCATTGGCACATGAATAAGATGTCCCAAAACCCATTTGTGTGATATTTCAAACTAAGGCTATCAGCAATGCGAGCACCTAAGATCCTTTTTGAAAGATCTGCATTGAACATACACAAAAAGGAATGACGAATATGAAGCCAATAGTAATTACAACTAACAACCAGAGACTTACATTCGATATAATAGTATAAACCCAGAAACCCCCACCAGACCCAAACCCAACAGTCAACCACCTCTACCGTCAACCACCACTCCTATCGTCACAACACCCAGACCCACAACCACACCACCACCAGAAACCCAATTGGCGCTCGATCTCATTGGCAGCCAAATCGACCAGCACCAGAAACTATTCACAGAGAGAGGGATTCACGAGAAATTCAATTCAAAAGATAGAGAAAAGAATTTGAAAGGGATTCGAAGAGAGAGAGAGAGAGAGAGAGAGAGAGAGAGAGGAATTTGAGAGGGATTCGATGATGAACGATAAAAAGAGAGATAGGATTCAAGTGATGTATTGGGCATGTTTGTAATTTTTAGAAATGTTAAAGGGTAAAATTATCTTTTCAGATTTGTCCCATGGCATAAGACAGCTTGGCCTATAGTTTTGGGTGGGATAAGTTTTGATGTTTTTTATCCCATCCAGTCCCGTATCGTCCCAAGTTTAAAATGTGTCCACATTGTCCCGTCTTGTACCATGTACCAAACGAACCTAAAAAGTTGCTTGTTTCTAATGATTTTCCTGTCGTTTATGTGTGATTTCTATAATGATATGTCAGATATTTTAGACACCGGTAAAGAGAAAAAAATTTAGACAATGGATGGTTATTGTAGAGGGAGAAACTTGAAAGATAAAAAATGGTCATTATTTATTGTACCAACTTTATAGATTTTAGGTTCTTAAAAAAACTTGTTTATTTGTTTTTTATGTGTGATCTTTTTATATAAACAGAAGTATTTAACTATCAAGATAAATAAGCCCATATATATGTCTTTTCCAATGCAGTATATTTCTAATAAAACACTCAAAATCTCAATATTACAATCAAACAATTAAATGATATGGCACCTAAGGCTAGAGTCATTTGAACATGCTAATACATTATATATTAATATTTATGTTTATCATTTTTACTATTCATTTCATCTTTAAAATTAGATAATACCAAATACGTTATTGCTCCCATGAATCCAACCACTATACAATAACGTACATATTATAGTTTTTCCGTAACATTTTATGGTTTGCCCATTGTATGTGTTTTCTTTTCATAATCTTATTCTTTTATCAAGTTACGTTTTTTTTTCGTTAATAAGTTCTATATAGCTTTTTTATTAATAATAATAAAAATAAAAATAAAAACAATTATGTTATCAAGTTACATGGTATTATTTCTTCAATGATTATATGAAAATTCAAAAGTTTAATAAAATATCATTTTATTTTTGTCAAATTCACTCAAACTAGATACAAAAAATCATCTTATTCTCATTTCATGTTTTACAACATAACCACCAAAAATATTATTTTACCATTGTATTTCTTGTCAGATAATAATCATTTCACATCATAATACATTTTAACATGAGCGCGAAATAGAAAGTTCAGTATTATGGTGAGTGAATTACAACCATTTTTATTCTGTTATAGTGTTTATCATTATAAAAGTTCAATGCATTAGAAAAATATATGATATTTGCTATGAAATGTGTATATGCTCATATTAGATAGTCAAAAGCAAGAGTTTTTTTTTTTTTTTAGTTATATCACCACAATCAAACTCTTTAAATTTGTTGCAAATTAATAAACACATGTATTTAAAATTTATTTTCAACTATTTTATTTCATTCCTTCATGTATCTACCAACCATGCAGAAATGGTGAATCTGTCGGCTCTTTCATTTCATTCCTCCATGTATCTTCCATTCATTTCCCCACGATTCACTATAGGGCTTTGATTGATGATTTTTTCGTATTAAAAAAAACAAATAACACCAAACCATCGAGAATATGCGTTTATGATGGTTTTTAGGCATCATAAAATTTTAATTTTCTTTTAGTGCAAAAATGAATTAAGCGTTTGATTTCATTTTCATTCGCTTTAATTGAAATTCATTTTTGTACTTTTGTGTTTATGTATATGTAAATACCAAAATATTAAAATGATCGAATTTCTTCATGACAAGGTCTTCTTGATATAAGGATGACATGCTCATTTCCGCCTTTTCCATTTGATGACGAGCGAATCCCCCCAAATGTAAAGCTTCACATTTCGAATCTTCTTTTCCTCTCCCTCGGTTGCTACAATGTTTATGATGCCTCACTAATGAACACCGATTCTATAATCATCGTTTGAATATCACTTTGTTTCATGCAAGATTCAAGACAATCGAAATACACACTTAAGTAGAAAAAAGCATCAATGAAACGGTTCACAAAAGCTGGCGAATTGTGATTTTCCTAACTTCAGTGACCACCATTATACATGGATCGCTAATCACTCTCATTACTTTCTCTAGACGATTAGGGAGTACTATCAAGGTCCTTAAAAAAATTGCTTCAACAAACAAAAACTGAATATATCAAATTCTCAAAGGTGTGAGTACAATTCTCCCACAATAATATATCAAATTCTATCTTAGATTGCACCAAGAAAATTACTTCAATAAAAGAACATAACATCTTTTACATTATCTTTAATCATTGGAAGCTTGGTCCGCTTGATTTTGCATGTAACATCAAGCCCGGTATGGCGATATGCCAACAAATGTGCATAATGAACATGAGCAACTACATATGTAATCAAAACATATTAAATGAAGAAAAACTCAAGGTTATACTGAAAATATACTGAGATGAAACAATAATAGTAAGAGGGTCAGAGGTACTGAAAGTGACTCAATGTTCTTAGCATTCCTGAAAATGAAATGATTCAATATTACAAAATATGCATAAATAAGAATATGTTAACACTAAAAGAAAACCCATTTTTTGTGAACATAAAAATCTTATGTGTAACATAAGTTATTTAATTTGTTAGCACTTGTAAGGTATATGCAGTGAATCTGTTCTCCTCATACAACACATGACAATGTGTTGGCCAAACGTATTTCTAAATAAACACAATATAATTACTAAAGAAAAAAACAAATCAGTCATTCCAAAGAGGAAAAAAAATGGAAATATATTGTATATCGCACCTAAATTGTAATACCCGTAATTGTCCTTGGAAGAAAAAGAAAAGAGAATAAAATGTTTATCGTAATATTAAAGTTAATACAAAACCAAATTGAGGGAGTTCACTTGTAAGAAGGAGTATTTATTAGTTTTCTTGTTTAATTGAATTAGAGTTACAAACATATCGCAGTGTATATATACTTTATATTTGTTAAAGAGAAAAATAGAAGAATAAACAGAGGAAAAGCCGTTTGTCCTAGATACAAAAGGAGATGGATTTTTAAGCTTCAACAATCGTGTTATTGATTTATCATTTACCTATTTGATGTTAAAGATTATTCGTAATTTTAGTATTTTTCCGATGAACTATTTGAGAATTAAGGCTTGATTGTTTTACCAAGGAGAAGTGAGAATAGTTGTTTGAGGTTTGGCGTACTCTAGTAAATTTCGAGGATGAAATTTCTATAAGATGGTAAAATTGTAATAACCATAAATTTGTAAAATTTTGAATAAGATCATGTGTGTAATAAATGTATTTTTCAAATCAAATTATCACAGGAAAGAAATATATTATTTCCACATAAGTATAGTCAACCCAATATTTTATGGAGTTCATTTTTGCTCACCTCCCATGAGGGGGGGTGAGCATTACCCCCTTTCCAACACATGACATGTGTTCAGAGAGATAGTAGTTTTGTCTAAATACATGAGAGTTTTTGGATAAAAATACCCCACATTGGACACATGTCATTTATTGAGAAGGGGGGTAATGCTCACCCCCATCTTAAGGGGTAAGCAAAAGTATTCTCATATTTTATGTACGAAATAATAGAAAAATAAGACAAAATAAAATCTTATTAATTGGAGTTTCCATTCCAGATATATTTCCTAAATGAGATAGGGTTTTTGAATATTATTATATATTCACTGACTGAAGACCAGCCTCCAAACCCCCTCCAAATAATGTTAGTCTTCTGTTTAACCCCTTCATTAACCAACAAAAATACTAACAAAAATATTTAATTAGAGCAGCAACAAATCAAGAGTATTTTTGAAGAGGTAAGTTACTTCTCTGCTTTGGTGTATCTCTTTCATGATTGAACTTCTAGGCTATGCTAGGTTATTATTCTTGATATGCTTTAAATTATTGAAAGTAGAGACATGTAAGAATCGTTAATATAGTATCCAATTGATATGGGTGGTTAGTAGATTTTTGTATGTAATTTCAAATCATTGTCTAGAATCCCCTGTTTTGACAAGATCAACAGTATTTCGTAAATTGTTTTGAGTTTATTATTCAAGTCAGAAAATTATAAAATTTATATGTAGGTAGATGTATATGTGTAATATTGTTTTGTAAATTTTCATGATTTTTGAATGTGTAAAACAATTGTTATAATTTTTGGAGTAGACAGATATCAGTATTTGAATTATTCTGGACAGTTTCGGAAATCCATGAAAGATCGATATTTTGTATAAGCTAATGACTTCATAATTGTATGAAAATTTTACTGTAGCATTTTCTATATGTCTAGATTATTCTTGACAAATGTTATAAGATTTGAAGCTGTAGAGAATTAATTAAAAATCGTGGAGTAGAGATTGGTCAGATGTGATAATTAGATGGAAGAATAGATTTTAAGTTTAGTTCAAAACAAGTAATTTATGCAGATTAAATTGCTATGGGAATGAAATTATGATTGTAATTCAATTTGTAATTGTATAGATTTGAGTGATTCTTGAGCTTCTAGATTTAGAGCGGATTCTTACGGGCTCGATGTAAGTAAACTCATCCATGATGTGTTATGTTTTCTAATATGTAAATATTATGTAGTAAACCCATCCATGTTTTCAAAAGTTTATATGGTATTTAAGTAAACTCATCCATGACTTATTATGTTTTCATATATATCAAGTTATCAATATTGCATCCTTACAGGTTTCTATTTTATTATACTTTATTAAATATAGTTTTAATAAAATTGTTTTAGGTTGCGTTTGATTTTTTGTTTGAATATTGAACAATGTTGGATTGTACTGAAAACTGAATGGTGACTGAAAACTGAAAACTAAAAAACATGTTTGTTTTTTTTTCACTGAAAACTAAAAAACATGTTTGTTTGTTTTTTCACTGAAAACTTAATATAAGTGATAATTTGTTTTTTTTTTAAGTTACAAATATCTGAAAATAAATAATTTTACATCTATACCCTTTCAGCTACTATTTGTTATATATTTACATTTTAATATATAAATATTTTCTAATTTCTTTTATTTATTTATTTTCATTTGTTCTTTAATCTATTAATATTCTTATTTTTTTTATTTTTTTATCTTGTTTGTCATATTGAATCTTGAGAGACTATGATAATAAACTAATAATAAATGGTGAAGAAGGTGTGAAAAATTGCAAAGATATGTTAACGTTGTGATTTGCTTCTATTAACAAAGTGTCTTCCTCTTCTATTATTTTTCTTTTTTACTAGAGAAAAACTAAAGATAAAAGATAGTAGAAGTTTAATTTTTTCTCAGTTGCAATTGTAGCAAATGAATTTATATTATTTTTGTGTAAAGGTAATTTTGTTATAGGTTATTTAAGTAATAGTATTTTTAAGAAAAAATGGGTGTATGGAGACATTTCGTGGGTGGCAATATAGTCACCCAAAAAATTAATATGGTTAGGGTTGTGGGAGAAGACAAAGCTGGGCATTTATTAGACTAGTGAGGATAGTTTTGGAAATATAACATTGATATCAATTTAGTTGTTTTTTGGTTAAGTGAAAAGTGAAAAATTTTCACTTTTATAAATAAGTGATTTTAAAAGTTATTTAAGTGATTTTGTCCCTTAAAAAATCAAACAAAACAACTTAATAGGACACATTAAGTATCATTAAGTGCTAAGTGGGAAAATCAAATAGGCTCTTAGTAAGAATCTTACATAAAGAGTCTTTGAAGCTAATTCCTTTTGTAGCCCTCAGAAGCATAGCTCAACTAGTATATTGATGAGTTTGAGGTTTGGACAAATGACTCCCAAATCAGCGAATCCTACCAATGGTATAAAACTTCAAAAAAAATTAGTTTTAGATAGGTGGATGGATAGTGTCAAAAAAAAAAAACTAATTCCTTTTGTAACATATTTTCAATATTGTTTTGACTACCACCGCTTATATTGTTTTTGTTATACAAAAATGCTACTGATTTCAAGTATATATGAATTTATAAAATTGTTTTGGCTTATTGTTCTGTAGTTACCGTTATTGTTACTGATCCAACTAGGATATTGTGTGCACACCACTATTACCGAGTCACACGGGCAATTGTGACATATTGTTATAGTCGCGTCACATGGGTAATTGTGACACTACGAGACATAAGCTTAACGTTTTACCAAAATGATTAAAACAAACCGTTTATACTGTAAAATTATTTGTTTACCATTTTATAAAGTGATTAATCTATATCGTTTACTTCCGTAAAATTATAGTGATTTAAGTTATATATAATTATTAAATGATCTTTCGATTTAATATTGTTATACTGTTTATAAAATATTTTATGATTTAAGAATATGAACGAATATAATTTAAGTATTGCTTCTGACGCAGCGGTATATGACGAAAATAAGAATGATCACTTCGTCGAATCCTGAGGCACACTCAGATGAACCTTAACGTAGCGACCGGTAGTTACCCAAGCATGGACCGCCATGCAGGGGCCATCATTCCCTAATCTTCGTTAGAAAATGGTGCTCTCGAATCCTCAAAGAGCATGTCAAATCCATAACAGATAAATGTTCTAAAGGAACGATTTTATTAAAATCAATCAAAAGTTTAAAAGTTACAATAATTGGAATTAATATTACTATTTATAATAAACTAATCCTAATACGACTTGAATACGATATTCCTAAAAAAAAAAACTAAAACAGGAAAATCTCAAAACTAATTAGAATCTTTTAAGATTCATGACTCCTAACTTGACTGGAAAACAAAGATCAAATCTTACCTAAAAGGTAAGTTTGATTTATTTCCAAAACCTAAATTTAATTCCTAATCAAACTACAATAAATAAACTTGCTAAACAAGAAAAGACCCAAATTGAAGAAATAAGAAAATAAAGAAATTGCCCAAATCCAGTGTGATCCGCTGGTGTCAGATCGCGGTCTGGACCGCGGTTCCTTCTTCTTTGTCCTACATCAGTCACCCCTTCTTAAAAAGAACCCGTCCTCGAGTTAGGTTGAAACATGCGGAAAGACAAGTAAACAAAGAAGAACCCCTATTCGTCTTGTGGGAGTGGTAAACCCCAACTGAAAAATCTATCCGTAGTCCATCCCAGATCCACAATGGCACCAAAGCAAACATCCAACGGAATGCAGAAAATGCTGCGGCTTGGACCGCTGGACACCTGTAGAGGTTTGGACGGTAGCAATTCCTCGTTGCTACCGTCCAAACCTCTACAGGTGTCCAGCGGTCCAAGCCGCAGCATTTTCTGCATTCCGTTGGACGTTTGCTTTGATACCAATTGACGCAGAACGAAAGTTCTAGGATCACAAGCGTAACCCTAACAGAACATAAACTGGAATCCACCAGAAAAAAAAAACTGAAACCAAATTGTAAAATTTATTCAATACTTCGAACTGATAACAAAAGCCTTAAATAGGCTCAGAAAACTCTAAAAACAGAAAAGACTAAAATATCCTCATCTAAATAAAAAAAACGAAAACAAATAAAACACGAAAATCTTCGGATGGCCAATAACCTAACTTAAACAGCTCCGTTGAGGGAGTAAATGACGTCAACCGGGCGAACCCCGATTGTCCCGCTATGGATCTCTGAAAACCCTTTCCGAAAACATATTATAATAGGAAATCTGACAACCGAGCGAAAAGTTATGCCCGTTTCTTTGAAACATCTCTTTTGGACAATTTTCTATCCATCTCTTCTTCAAAGTCCAAAGCCAATTGTCCTACATCAGTTTCAATGTTTTATTGATATTTAAGTACGTATATTATATTAAATGCTAATTTTGGTTTTATTAAATAATATATTGTTGGGATTTTTGGAAAAGTTTATAAGTAAGGTTTTTGAACGTAAAGGTTTTATAAAGGCTATTTTATTTTAAATGTTACGTAAGAATTTACCTACCGAGTTGACGGCTCACCTCTTGTCACCACCATTTTACATATTGAGTTCTTGGATTTAGAATGGATGAAGTTTGCATTAGCATATGAGAGATATGTATCGCCGGATGATTTAATTTCATGTGTAGGAGTTAGTGCTCGATGTATTTTAGAATATGGAAGTTTGGTGACATTGATGGTATCAAATTTGGGTATTGTATTTTATAGACAGATTATTGATGATATTAATTAATTGTGAATATTTGTAGAATTAAGGATCTCGTAAGTTCCGAATCACGTAACATCTTGGTTCGTTATGTCTCGGATTTGGGGTGTTACATAAATTATAACAACAAATTATAACAACGTTCATTTTGATTGCCAAAGTGGGTTTAATAAGTTTGCCTTTAATGAATGATGGTTGTTAATGTAAAAATAAAATTCTGTAGGGTGGCAAATATTGGTATCCACAACAACACCTATACACTACATGGAATATTCATTCGAGAAAATACAATAAGAGTCTAACAATCGGGAAAAGATAATTGAGAAGAAACATTGATTTAGAACGGAAGCAAAACTCAAACTTGGTCAAATTTTTCCACCTTCCCTTCAGAGAATAAGCTTGTATGAATTGTGATGCCTTTTCTGTATCACAACAAACGTAATTTTTGGCATATAATTCTCAAGGAAAAGAAAAAAGAATTGGAGTGCATTAGAACTACATAATGATACCAAGTAAATCTTGGGTCAATTCTCTCAAACAAAGAAAAAAATGTTCAAAAAAATTCTTCAGATAAAACATCAAAAAACGTAGAACCAAAAAACAACACGAGCATTAACACAGAAACATAAATTTATTTCTTCCTAAAAAAATATTTACGTTTTCAGTTGAGATAGATTATTTTTTAAATCAATTCATTGTCTAGCTTGTTACTGTTTATTTGTTCAGTTTGATTATCTAATAATTTTGTTTTAATTTTCCTCTTAATAACTAATTTTCTATTCTTTTTTTTTCTTTTTTAGTTTTTCATATCCAAACTCAAATTTTCTAACAAATATGTTTATATAATGAAATCAATATCAAGCAATCAAATAACTTCAATAATAAACAGAAGCATTTAAAAAATACAGTAATACCCATTTAAAAATAAATCAACTAAATTAGAAAACTATAGAACAATAGAACTTGAAAATTAATGATTCTTATAATCAAGTTGTGTTCAAAGAACTCAAATGATTAAGATTCAATTTTCAAAGTGAGTAGAAAATTAGTGGACAAAAAAATATGAATGGGATGTCAACGTGTTTTGATGAAGTATTTTGGAATTAAGAAAATCATTAAATGGATATATATATATATATATATATATATATATATATATGTTTACTTTGTTATTAAATTTGTATTAAGAAGGGTTTTTTTATTTTAACTAGGAAAGTATTCAGAGTTTTTTTTTTTTTAGGAATCAGGAAACAATTAAATTGTAAATAAAAGATAATTTTTTAAGATAGAAAAAAAAAAGCTTAAATATGAAGTTGTTGTCTTTATACTTTTTAAGCTAGATTATTTTTTTTCTTAGCTATTTCTTTTTAAAAAACCTTGAATTTATATAGTAATATATTACTTTAAAAAGAAAAAGTAATTTACACGATCAGTTATGTTTTAGACATGTCATATCCATAAAGGTGGTGTCAGTATTTAAAAATATATATTAAGAATTCTTATTAATTATTGGGTTAAAATAAAAGTATCAAGAATGATAATTACTTGGATACTTTTATTATGAATGTTCCAATAACTAAATAAATCTATATTATTTTTGTTTCGTTTATTAAAATATTTGGTTTTTGTATAGATAGATTTAGCCGCGAAAAAGTCGGTGAAATTTGGAAAATCGTTAGAGAAATGTATTGTACAGAATGGAGCTGGTGGGAAAAATACTGAACACAGGGCCATTTTAAATTTTCAATTTCCATTTCTATTTTCTTCTTCTTTTCTTCTTTTTATTTTATATGCAAGAATGGAAATGTAATAGGAGGCAAAAAACCCATAAACAAAATTAAAGCGTTTGATTTCATTTTCATTCGCTTTAATTGAAATTCTTTTTGTGTGTGTGTGTGTGTGTGTTTATGAATCTGTAAATAATACTGCAAACACAATATGGTTTCTGCCTTTCTCTTATAATGAATGTTAACAGAAAAAGAAGAAAAAGAAAAAATTGAAGAAAAAGAAGAAGAAGAAGAAGGAAAAATGAGCAAAAACATGGCCCAGGTTCACAGCTCTTTCTCTGATGAAGCTTTCACAATGGCCTCCTCCCTTCCCAAATCCCAAACCACACGCCTCTACAAAGTTTGGAAGGGTAACAATGTAATTTCCTTTTTCATCTCTCTCCCTCTATGTTGTCAATTTTCAATTTTGTATTTGATATTTGTAATTATTGCTATCAATGATTGATTCAATTCAAAAATGAAGATATGGGAAATGGGTTAATGTTATTAGTTTGAATATAAACAAATTTGTACATTTCTTTGTTTTAATTGTTAACGTGAGGGCACATGTTAACAGAACCTGCTTTAATCATATATCAAAATGTTCTAAAATTTGTTGATATGATTAGTATTTTTCGATGTAAAAATGAATTCGGAATGAGTAGGTCAATGAGAGGTTGTTGTGTTGATGCATTGTTTGATGTTATTGTGTGGGTTAAAATTGATGAAGACTGCTTTTTTTTTGTTGTTGTTGTTGTTGTTGTTAATGTCAGAAATTTTTATGTGGAGGGAGAGTAGTTTTTGGACCGGATGCAGGGTCGCTATTTTTGACGTCGTTTCTGATAGGATGTCCCGCGATAATGTTCTGCGTAAAGATGCTCTTCATGATTCGAAAGGATGATCCTCTTTTTAGCTACCCTGTGTTGAGTGTTGGAGTGATCCTTACCGTATTGGTAGGTTTAAATGAGGTATAAAAAGTTTTCGGTATTATAATTAGCTTGGTTCCGTGATCTGACTACTTGTAATGGTTTGTGCAGGATTTTGTTTTTCTCTTCTTGACATCAGGTAGGGATCCTGGAATTATTCCGAGGAATTCACACCTGCCTGATTCAGATGAACCGTTTGACATGACTACCCCATCGATGGAGTGGGTTAACAATAAAAGCCTTAACGTTAAATTGCCCCGAACAAAAGATGTTTTGGTCAATGGCCACACGATCAAAGTGAAGTTCTGTGACACTTGTTTGCTATATCGTCCACCAAGAGCTTCTCATTGCTCTATCTGCAACAATTGTGTCCAGAGATTTGATCATCACTGTCCTTGGGTGGGACAGTGTATAGGATTAGTAAGTTTTACTCAAATCTACTTCTAAGTTTATCAAACATCTTTTACCATTGATATGTCATGTGTGGAAATTGAATGTGTTTTTGGTGTTTGATCACAATGTCTTTAAAAATATTCAGATAATCGACTTCCTCTAATTCGTTTTCCCTTTCCTTTTTTCTTTGTTTGAAGTGTTGTTTTAAATTACTTAGGTTATATATAGCCATGATGTCTCAAATATTGACATGTAATTTTTCACCTTTACATGGGGAAATTAAATGTGCATTAACCAGCTCTGTGTTCAAACACTAGGTAATTTTCCAGCTAATTTTGATTTTAAAGAGTTTGTGATAAAGGGATTCATGGAACCAACCCCAATTAGATGGGATCACAGTTTTGTTGAATTGAGTTGTGTCAATATTTTAGAGATATGCTGGCTGTTCATGTTTTTCTCACCACATACATTGCTTTGATCATTCAATTTTCCTTTTTTTCATTTTCTTTATTATCTTTTTGATATGTATATATATTCACTCATTTTGTTATCTATTTCATTGAACTTGAACTTTAAGAGCCTATGTTGTTGCTAGATCTTCAGAGCTTTGGATTACTGTATTTTTTGTTGTTGTTTTGTTGCAATATACTAACCAGCCTCCTTCCATGTTTACTTGATTGCAGCGCAATTATCCATTCTTCATATGCTTTATATCATCCTCAACCGTCTTGTGTATATATGTCTTTGTGTTTTCTTGGATTAACATTCTCCGCCAAAAGGGCAGTTTTTGGAGCGCAATGTCACATGATGTACTGTCAGTTTGCCTTATAGTGTATTGCTTCATAGCAGTCTGGTTTGTTGGTGGGCTTACGGTCTTCCACCTTTATCTGATTTCCACTAACCAGGTGAGCTTGCTCTTTTAATGTCTCAATGTTGTTTAAGTGTTATAACTAGAATAATAATATTTGTTTGTTGTTACTTTGCTTCTGGTAATATAAACAATTGAATTTTGTAAGTAATATCGAAGACAAAGATAACATGATAGATATACTTCTCCAACTTTGAATATTGCTTCAGAGTTCAGACTGTAATGTTCACTTAGTTTTCAAATAATGCTTTCAACTAGTTGCTTTATATTCCACGTTCTTGAAGATTACTACCTCATAAATGGGAAGTCCATATATTCAACACTTGGTAAAAAATAACTCAATATTCGTCTTTCGTTTTTATTTCTTCACTAACTATATCCTGCTATTTTTCCTAAAAAGTTCCTGTCTCCCAATCTTCTAAAGCACTGAATTCTTCTTGAATCTTCATCACTTTAAGATAGAATTGCCAATAAATACAGACTGCAAAAATACATTAGTTCATGTGTTGAGTATATAAGACTGCAGAGGTACATAGGCTTCTAAGGGTCTTTTTATCTTTATCTTTATCTCTATCTTCATTTACATGTGTGTGCATGAATGAAAATTTTGGGTTTGTTTATAGTTACATAATTATTTTGATACGTAATTTATTCTTTTTCCCCTGCTTGTGCACCCTGTCTGCGAATTAAACATCCACGCTGATCTATCCTTGGATTAAATTTCGTTCTTTCTGGTTTTTGTTTTTCCACAGACAACTTATGAGAATTTTCGATACCGGTATGATAAGAAGGAAAACCCCTTTAATACGGGAGTACTAAAGAATGTTAAAGAACTCTTCTTCGCCAAGATCCCACCTTCAATGGTTAATTTCAGAGAATGGGTAACAGAAGAGGATTATTCAGTTCGATCTGATACATCAGAATTCAATGGAGGCTTCATGAGTTCAAAAGGAAAATTTGACATAGAAATGGGGAAGCTTAGTAAGGATGGTGAAATAAGACTTCCAAGTATTTTGCAGAATTTGGATTATAGTGGTATTGATGATAACTTGAAGAAGGGCGGAAATGGTGCTCCGTTCGATCCATTCTTCTTACCTACCACTGATCAAGTATCGAAAAATTCACCGCGATGCTCCACTGATAAGAGGTATCAATAGTTCCCATTTGAGTACATCACTGATTCTTCAGAGATAAAGGTAATCCTAAGCTCTTGCGTATTTTGTTTAGATACAACAATAAATTTGCACAAAGTATTTCATAATGAGTAAACAGATAGTAATGTAGCATATTGTCATAGATTTACCAAAAGATTACCATGTAATCATATAGTCAAAATGACCAGGCGTCTATTGCTCGTTAACTAGTCATACACTGAAAAATGTGACAATCAGAAATGCATATATTGGCTGATAGGCTAATGTTTTCGGATTAAAAGTCTAAATTTTCATATATCAGTGGTTTCTATCTCCAATTTCAATGAGTCATACTGTTATGGAACTAAAGTTGTTAAGGAAATAGCCAAATTGTGGAAGTTAACATTAAAACAGAAGGACTACAAAATCGCTCCTTTTCAAAGTTCCAAAGGAAGGCCGAAATAGCTTTCTTGGGAGGTCGGGGTAATCCATCCCATGATACTCAAGGAGCAATGAAAAACTGAAACAAAATACATAGGCTACGGAAAAGTGCTTCCATAACATATGGAAGAACTGTTGACTATTTGTTTAACTTAAAAGTGACAAGCTTTCATTTCAGAAGTAGAACGAACTTTTCATAGCAAAATGATCGATATAAAATGTCCCTTTGTTTAAAGAATTCTAAGTCGAGATTGAGAGCTAGGTACATAGTGTAATATTATTGTGGTTACATAAGTTTTAGGATCAGGCCTACAAGTTGAAGTCATATGATGGTGCAGGTCGAGTGTCGTAGATCCAATGGGAAAGAGTACTGTGTTTGTACCATTGTACATGATATATAACTACTGTCTACTGTAGATTCAGAAAATGGTTCTCAAAAATTCTCAATTGTTAGAGTTCTTGGTAGACAAGCCTGATAACCTGCAAGGACAGAATTTTGTAATTTTCCATAATGTAGGAAACAAATAGTCATGTTTTATTCAAATTGAATGCTCACAATAATCATATTAGAGCATAACAATATAGTTATGATCATGTTACACCATTTACAAACAGAAACTCGTGCTGATGATTTAATAACTAAGCAATGTTCTATCATTTTTGTAGTAATATGGATTGACTCACTCAACCCAAAAGATGTTTGCTGGTGTCAGTTTGCATTTATCCCTCTTAATTGAACCGAAAACCATGATTCTCTAGAATTGGTTCAGAAGTTTACATGTTGATCTATTGGGTAGATCTAGTTGGTTCTACAACTTATGTATAAATGCCTTGTTGTTTTTCTTACACAGGTTCAGACATAGTATTGATGAGAGCGAGAATGTAATCTGAAAGTCGTCAATGGATCGATGAGCCTAAAATATTAACTTGTTGTTGATAGAGGTACAAGCAAAAAATCAGTGATGTAATTGAAACTGAAAAATAAATAAAGAAGTTCACAATTAAAAAATGATTTTGTTGTTCACATTTTTGATCAAAAATGGGACATTCTTTTTCTCAGTACTGTAGGAAAAGTGAGGAAGGAACTGAAAAAGATCAATATCAGCACTGTGTAATTTTTATTCTTTGGAACATGAGATGGGATACAGATAGCATAGAACATTGAATTGAACAAATAAGCTATCTTTCATTCTTTTGTATTGTTGGGTGTGTTATGTTTTCTCACAGTTACGTCACGTTTGTTCTTATACTATTATATATTTTATTTCATTAATTTTCTTTTCTTAATAGTCGGATCTCTAGACAAGATGAGGTTGGTATGATAGTAAAACCCTCACACATGCACCAAGTGGTTGCGGGTTCGGGTCCTTCCTCTCCCCAGAAAACCCCGAATTAATGTAGTACTTCAAAAAAAAAAAAAAGTAGTTGGATCTACGGAGAATTGGTGAAGTTGTATTATTTTTATATACTTTTAGGGCATCTCTAACCCATCGCCATTCTCCAAATTGCTGCAGCAAAATCTTTTCCAACCCATCGCCATTCTCCTGCACTACTTTGTTGAAGGAGATGGATTTGCACTAGATCAAGTGCAGTTTGTAGAAATAGCGCAGCTCTTGAGTCTTTTTTCAAAAAAATTTTGTATTGTTTCATTTTTTTATTGGTTGAAAGAGAATATTTAAAGGAAAATTCTTTTTAGAGTAAAATTTGGTATAATGGGTTGGAGATGGAATAATTGCTGGGACTTGCTGCAATTTTTTCAATTTGTTGCAAAGTTGCAACAAATTGGTACAATGGGTTGGAGATGGTAGAGATGGCATCACCCATCTTTGAATGACTAATGGCAAATGTAAAAATATAGTGCAAAACATTACAAATGATAAATATATTATTGAATTTTTTGTCTAAATAAAACAATTGCTTACTTGTAATGATTTTATTCTCCTTTTTTATCATTATGTTTTTATGTTTTTATGTTTAGCATAAGACATTTTAGATTTAAACTTTCCAATAGACCTATAAACGCTTAATTAGTCGAACACTACAAATAGACTTGTAAACGCTCTTCAGGGTGCGTTTGGTACCTAGATGGGATAAGATTGGACATGACTGGACATGATTGGATGAACCAGTTGTTCCGTATTGTGTCTGGAATATCTGAGACAGAACTGTTAACTGTATTGTTATGTGTTTGGTATGGCTGAGACAGGACGGGACAAGAGGTTCAAATGACCAGAGTGTCCCTATTGTAATTGGATAATATTATTAATTATGAGTAAGAATAGGAATTTTTTTTTGTTATGAGTAAAATATTAATTTAAATATTACAAATTAAGATTAAAAGTTATTTAAAAAAACAGAATTATTTTTTGAGATCCGATCGATTGAGCTCAACAATAATGACGAATTAGTTAGCACTTAGCACATCAACTGAAAATCTGGGCAACATCCCAATCAAGCACAGCCCAAAAAAATTTGGGAAATTTATAATAATTGAATATAATAAAAATCAAATTATGAAACGAATGTTTATCAACATCCCAATCTGGGCAACAATGTTTTTTGAAGAAACTGTTTTTTTTTTTTCTCAAAGTATCAAACCCATCATCTTCTCATTGTCCTCTACCATCCTCTCAAACAACACCTCTATGTTATTCCTCCTCTCTTCCTCCTTGCGTTCCTTCACATTCTCTCTCTTATCTTCGATTCGATCGCCGCCGTCGTTTTCGTCCTCCTCCTCCTCCTCCTCTTCACGCGATTCGACCAAACTCTCAGGATTCACCGACGATGGCATAGGAGAAATTTCTTCACTATCATGATTCTCACCATCTTCTTCCGTACACTTCTCCTCCTCCACCGCCGTCTGGTCAACAACAATATCATCATCCACTACCTTCCGATCAAGATGATTGTTGTTGTTGTTATTATCAACAACTATGGAGTCCAGATGTTGATTATTATCAACAATTTGATTTTTATATTATATAAAAATTGAGCTAACTAATTCGTGGATGTGCCAGATTAATTTGATTTTTATTATATTTAATTATTATCAATTTGATTTGCCCAGATCCTTTTAGGCTGTGCTTGATTGGGATGTTGCCCAGATTTTCAGTGGATGTGCTAACTAATTCGCCACTATTGTTGAGCTCAATCGTTTGGAGATCCATTGGATCTCAAAAAAAAATTTATTTTTTCCGTTTTTTAAATAATTTTCATCAAACCTCTTCTTCATTAATCTATAATCAACTTATATACACAAATCTTATAAAAATCTGAAAAAAAAAAAAAAAAACAGAAGGAGCACACTTCATGATTGAACATCTCCCATGGCCTGTAAAAGAGAGGATCTGAAAAGTGCAGGACTTGAAGTTGGAACGATGCAGATCGAAGCGATGAGTTGTGGCGGTTTGGAGAGGAAAAACTGATCGGGTTGGAGAGAAGAGAGAAGAGAGAAGAGAGGAGAGAGGAAAAAGCTAGGGCTTTATTTATAGTTGATAGTTTTATAATTTTTGGAAGTTTTAAGGGACAAAAATGTCTTTTCCACATGGTACAAGTCGAGACAAGTCTGACCGAGAGTATGAGGTGGGACAATTTTTTATAGGTTTTTATCCCATATTGACCCGTCCCAAACTAATAGCGCGCCAAACGTGAAACAACAAAAGTTGTCCCACGCTGTTTCGCGTACTAAACGCACTCTCACTCTCTCAGCATTCGAAAACAATTTAATGATTCCTAAAGACAATATTAATTGATATCGTACAAATTATGTTATCAAGTAATGAAGCAGTTTTCCAGTCAATAAAGAAAAAGACATGACAGAGACATACATGGGTTTCACAAAGTTCCTTTGTTGTGGCAATTTGTGTTTGAAAATTTTGAGTCATTGAGGAACAAAACGACATACAATTATACAAGGTAATCTCTGGTCCCAAGAATACTTGTTTGAATTTTACTGAAGAAAGCAATACCAAATTTTGTTATGGCTTTATTTGTGTTTTTCCCATTTCACATATTCAGGAATTTCTCGATTAAGTTAATAGTTTTCAACTTGAATTATGTAATCATCTAAGTTTTAGTTTGGAGCACATTTAGAGTTTCTAATTGGTTGTTACTCAAATAAATAAAAAGAACATAAAATTTAATATATTATTAATTACACTAATGAGTAATGAGTGATCTCAAGATCTAGTATTAGTTCAATCACAACTCACGAGATCTTTAAAAATTCAGAATGAGTTCATATGAGTAGATGATTTAAATTTAAAATATTTTCATAGGCTATTCATCACAAAGGTCTGAATTATTTAAATAATTATTTTCTGTTACTTTATCCAAATTTGATGTTCAAATCTGGTGTCAAAATAATATGGCAACACTATTTATTTAAATCATGCAAATCTAATTTAAATGAATATATTATAGTGATGCCACATCATTTGGACACCCAATTTAGATAAAGTTACATTATTTTTTCTTTAATGATACTATTTTAAGTAATTTTTAGAACATTCTTTGGGATCTTATCAAAATCCAACAGATTTTGTTTAGCTCATAATATGTTGAGTTTTTTTTTAATGAATTTCATAACCATCAAAGTCCATCTAAAATTATGTTATACATTCGTCAATTTTAGTAAATGTAACTCTCGTTTCCTAAAAAAAAAAAAAACTATACACATCCTTTAATATCAAAAATTTTTTAATCCCAAACTATGTAACAAGAATACATTCATGAATTGATTAGTTAAACACAATCTTCTACTCTAATTGAATGTTGAATACTAAAAAGTTGACCAACAAAAAAAGAATTATAAAGATTTGAAAGAATAAAATTGGAGAAGTTAGACAAACAAGTAATTGCAAAAATGGGAATGGATGGTGGAAGGTTTGATTGTCCATTTGTCCTTTCATCAATGGATTGTATCGTGTGAGTTGTGATATTGACAAATGCCAACTCTTTATATTATTTTATCATTTTATCCATTAAATAAATAAATAATAGATCCCATGTTTGTTTTCTCATGGTTTGACATGGTCTAAAACGACGTGGCAGCTAGTCATGATACGGCATCGTTAGTATATTCAATTTAATTTTTTAAACAGACAATTTTCAGAACAATATTCTCCCTCACTCACATTTGTAAGAAAATCTCCTGCAATAGAGAAATAGATTTTTGAATGAATTTCTTTCTGCAATCAAGATTCCTTTTCCCCAATTTTTATTAATAAAAAATATATCGAATCAAATAACTTTTACAGTATTTGTAATTGTTGTAATTGCAAATGGGTGAAATATTTTCACCCAAAACTAAATCAAAGTGTTCTTTATACAATAGTAGGAATAACGGACTAAATATTTCTTCTTGATTTTTTTTATTCATTAATGTTTGAGTTTTCTTGTAGGTAGAACAAAATAAAAAGGGGTGAAACATAAGAAATATGAAAAATGAATAATAATAATACTAAATTATATTAAAATTAATTGGATTTCATCAAGATCCTTACAAATGTTAATATAAGTATATATATTTGAACAATAATGTTACTTTGTCCAAATTTAATATCAAAATCTGGTGTCCAAATGATGTAGCATCATTGTAATCCATTCATTAAAATTGTATTAGAATTGTTTGATTTAAATGAATGGATCATGGTGTTGCCATATCATTTAGGCTCTAGATTTGGACACCAAATTTAGGTAAAGCAGTATTACTCATATTCAAATCTGCCACTCTTAGAAAGATATTTACCCAAAAACATCATAGAGAAATCTATCATATATCCATAGCTTAGCTTAATGTGGTTTGATGGTAAATGATACTTATTTAATTTGGTAATGTTCCAAATTCAAGTCGTCACACTGTATATGACATAAAAAAAAAATCTATCATATAAATACAAAATACAGATAGTATTCGATAGATAAAGATCGATAATATCAAGGCTATAATAAATATCGTTGAAGCTTTTTCTTTCTTTCTTTCCCACAAACATATTCTAGTATAACAAGTTGCACTGAAAATACAAAACTGGGTATTTTATCAAATTTTCAAAAAGATTCACTATCTCAAAAAGTTCTCTCCATGCTCAATTTTCAATGAAAAATTTATTACTAAAATGACCATTCAATAAATTACTTAAGAACACCATTATTTGATAATAATAATAATAATATTGAAATGTGTGTTTATTTCTATTTATGAAATTTAATTGGTTGTTAACATGTGTCCTTAGGTAGAGTTGTCCACGGTTCTGGTTCGGTCTGGTTTCGGTTCCGTGGAAAGCTCGAACCGTAATCGTAACCGGAAATTTTCGGTTTGGGTCGGTTTTGTAACTGCGGTTTCAGTTCCGTCCAGTTTTTTTTTTCAAAAAAAGTGCCATGTGGCAGTATCTAATTGGTTGGTTAGTTTTTATATATATATATATATAATAAAACTGGCGGTTAAACCGCCAGTTTAACCGACGGTTTTTGGAGAGGTTTAACCGTAACCGAACCGTCGGAAACCGGTTTCCAACCGGTTTTGTAACCGTCGGTTTCGGTTTCGGTTTCGGTTTTGGTTTTTTGAGTCCGGTTTCGGTTTTTAACCGTCTGTTTAACCAAACCGTGGACACATCTACCCTTAGGGTACAAGTTAACACTATCCTAATAATAATAATAATAATAATAATAATAATAATAATGATAATAATAATAATAAAATGTTACTTTCTACACCCATTTTATCATAAACCCTAATATTCTGCTGAAAACCGAAACTAATATTATCATATATAAATACAATTTCAAAATATGAATGAAAAACGTAGAAATGAATTACTTAGTGAAAGGATTATGAATTCAAGGAGTTATTTTTTTTTTCCTTTTTGCATTTTAAAATCATTTTTCATGAAAGGAAATTGTTTCTATTAGCCTCGTTTCACAGTTTGTTTAATCAAATCCTCCATCAACGATAAAATTTGTTGGATCAAATAAAAATTAAATATGAACAACTCTTTGTCCACAAGTGTTTGCACACAAAAAGATCATGCATGTGCATGTGGGATTGTGTTTGAATCAATAGTGTTCAAAAAGACCGAAAGTTCAATCATTTACACAATCATCCCTCAATTAAACTTTAAATGTATTCTTTTAGCAGAATACCCCAGCCACCTTTGTATATGGATCCCAAATGAGTTGAAGGAGAAGAGAAGATATGTAATATTGTTTAGTTGTGTTAGGTTTCCATCGTTCTTTCTAGGATATTATTGAGGGACAAAAAAAAACTCAAATTTATAAAATGGGTTGAGAGAGAAAAATGGTATAATTAGCATTTAAGGTTAATTATGGTATTTTAGAGGGTTTCAAAGAAAATTAGGCACCGTCCTGCAGCTGCTTTTCAGTCCGTTTTCGTTTTTGTTTTCCAAAAATGATTTCGAATTCACGTTCGTTACCGTTTTTCATTTTATTTTCAAAAAACAAAAAACAAAATGAAAAACAAATCCATTGTTAACGGTGGAATATTTGAAAAACACAAAATACTTGTTTTTGTTTTTATTTTTCAAAAAAAAAATTAACAATATTTTTTTTTTCATTTTTTCTTTTTCTCCTAAACTTTCTTTTTCTTCATCAGTTATTTTCTCTTCGTCTCCTTCTTTCTTCTTCTTTTTCATCTTCATCTTCTTTCTTCCTTCGCCGCCGATGATCAGCTCTGCTTCGCCGTTCGTTGCCGCCGATCTTCTTCAGCTGGTCTTCTTCATCTCCTGCTCGCCGTCTTCTTCTTCTTCTTCTTCTTCTTCTTCAGCTGAACATGCTTTTTTTAGGTTTTGATTTGTGATGGGTGTTGATGCTGTGATTTTGAATCTAAAATTCTAAATTGGGTTTTGTATTATATAAAATAATTGCTCTTGTGAACTATAATAATCAAAATAATGGAAGGGATTATGATTAGCAGTTTTTAAACGAATTACAATATAAATTTTTTTATAGGTTTTGATAGAAATTGTTAGATTGCATTAATACAATTAAATGCAATTAATGAGTTCTAATATCTACAAAAGGATAGTTAAATTCTGTACAATTAGCATAATCAAGACATGTATTTATCTTTGTATGTGTTAATTGTATAGAAATTGGTAGTTTATTTTATTATTTTAGTATCATGTATAGAAATTGTTTTATTTTGGGTAACATATATGAACAAATTAATGAGTTTTTCAGTTAGACCAATCTTCATCATGCAAGATCTAAATTCAACCAAGCATCATAGTTAGACTGAAGTTACCAGTGTTCAATGATGGGTTTTGATGATGTGGTTTTGATTTGTGTGTGATTTTGATACTGTGATTTTGTGATGGGTTTTGATGCAATTACGATTTTGAGTTGTATGAACCTGGGAACTGACATTTTTTTTATTATTTTTTTTTTGAGTTGTATGAATCGATTTGGACCGGTGAATGCATAGATGGTGTGCATTCACGGATCTGGATTCTGGAATGTGTATCAATGTCTCATCATCGGAAGCACTCACAATTACTATCCAATTCTAAGAGAATTCAGATTTTACAATAAAAATGAAGCATCATCTGGAATGTGCATTAGTTAAAAGAAAAAAACACCAGATTATGAGACTTTGATAAATTATTGACCCACTTCTATTCAAATTAAAAAAAATAATAGGAAAATTACGATTTTTGATATTTTTTGGTTAACCTACCAGACGTGTTTCTTCCGTTTTCATTTTCAAAATCCAGCTTTTATCATAGGCTACCAGACGCGTTTCCAGATTTCGAAACTGAAATCAAAAACACTGTTTTCATTTTCATTTTCATTTTTAATTTTCTTTTCGAAAAATAGTCAACGAAAAATGTTTACAGGACTAGAACCTTAGTAACTTTAAATTATTTAGGTGTAGGTGTGTATGGGGCCTTTTTTGGGTGTAAATAAGCTGCTCACTTGTTAATCTCATTAATTTAATAAAGTCATTAATTTAAAGAATACCGTTAACAAACATTAAAAATCTAGAACTTTTTTATTATAAATAATTAATAAAAACAAAATTTTGTAGTAGAAAATAACTTAACATTGGCATTGTACATAGTGATTAAGATGTGTGATTTTATAATTAATTTGTTTTCTCAAAAATTTAAAGAGAACTGTTAATAAAATTTAAAAATCTAGAAGATTTTTTTTTTAATAAAAAGAAAATTTTATAAAAGAAAACAACTTAATAATGTTAATATACATAGTGATTTTTTTTTTGTGAACTATTACAACGGGGGATGAAGATACGACTCGAACCCACAACTTTAAGGATTCAGTGACGAAGCCAAAATTTCAAATTTCGTCAAGTTTGGGGAGAGGGGAGTGGGGGGCAAACTCTATAATTTTCGTTTTAGAGAAGTAAAAGAAAAAAATTTCTACTAATTATAAAGACTAAAAATGAATTTTCCAAAAGGCTGCAGGCGCCATGGCCCCCCGCAGACCCTTTCATAGCTTCGTTTCTGTTTAAGGTGTAGCCGTGTAGGTGAGAGGAGTATATCGCTAAGTCAACCACATCTCTTCTAGTCATAGTGATTAAGATGTATGATTCACTATTCAAAAATTCTCTAATTAAACTTAAACCCAAAAATAAATAAAGAATATATAAAATTTATTCTTAGTTTTCTACTGTAAGTTAAATAAAGGAATACATCATAATAACAATATGGCTTTCCTATAATAAACTAAGTTAGAGCATCTCCAAGAGTCTCCCTTGGAGACTCTCTTAGTTTAATTAAGGGAGGAGCTAGGAGCTGCATTTTTTCTGCTTCAAGAGGCTATTAAAGGTCCCCCTAAATGAGTTTTGGTGGAGCTCACTCCCTTAATTAACTAAGGGGGCTCCACGTATTTAAATTTATGTTATTTTTTAAATAGCAGCATATACTTAAGTTTTAAATATCAACAACTTTTTTATTATTCAATGAGTAATTTGTTTTTTTTTTAATTACCAACAACTTTTTTTTTTCAATATAAATAATAATTATAAGGTAAAAACATAAGATAATATAAAAAATTATTATCTTATGTTTTAAGGGAGTATTCTTAGAACACATACTCCTTAATGCCCTTTACAACAACATTCACCTTTAAATAAGAGGGTCTTAAAGAGAGACTCTCGGAGATATTCTTAAAAGGTCATGAACAAGAAAATAATTTTGAGAAACACCATGTGATATCGTAACTCTTTATGAATTATGACTCTATCCTATATTAGGTTTTATATTCTAATTTTTATACAAACGGTTTTTATTTTTAATTACATGAAAGTGTTGATATATTCTCAAAAATAATTTTCGGATACATTTTTTTGTTTTTTGTTTTAAAGAAAATGTTTATTCTTGTTAAAAACTTATTAAACATTATGCTATTGTACACGAACACTACTGAAGTTGTCGTTACAAACAAAATTTAAATTCAAGTATATTTGATTCCTCTAGCAGTTGATTATATTGTTGAAGTATAGTAGGTAAATCCATACATTTTAAAGCTATTTATATCATTAAATTGATTAAGGAAACTAACCGTTGATTATTGTTAAGAGTGGTGCTAAACTGTCCAGACATTTATTCAAATTCATTGTTCAAATAATTTGACAAACTAATTTGTCATTATCACATTATCAACAGATCATCTCATAATTAATATGATAGACAAAGAAATCAAGAAAGTTTTAGGACATTATCATGTGAGTTGTCAACACCATATAAAATATAAGATGATATGATGAGTGATGTGTTTGCCATAACTCACATGTCATATCATTTAGACAAATATTTTGGATAGCCTAGCATTAGTCTTATTCTTAATGTCTTATTCTTAATGTCATGACCTTATGGTAGCATGGTCTTAATAAAATTTCAAATTATTAATCTTTTTTAACATTGGTCATATAAATCATATTATATAGAGGATAAGTGTAGTTACAAGAGTGATTACTTGTCATAGGGGTGTGCAGGATTCAATCCAATATATTGGAATGAATTGGATTTGAGAAGAAGATTGGATCGGATTGGATCCTAAATTCTGAAATTTATTGTATCGAATAGAAACTTGGATTTTCGTATGAAAATCCGTCAATCCGCCAAAATATAAAGCGTAATTTATATTGAGTTAATTTATTGTCTTATATAGATGTACATTGAACAAATTTTAGATGCTATTGTATTTTGTTATGACAAATGATTATATTTTTATTTCAAATGGTTGGATGATTTTATTTATTTTTGTGTTTGGAACTTATAATGTTTATAATTTGTTAGACTTTTTGAACTTTAAATTGTACTTTTGTTTTTTGAGAAAATCAAATAATATTAACCAAGACAGGAAACAACTACAGAAGACAATCAGAATGGACAAAACTCTCCACAAACGGAGGGTAAGATTTCATCCAGAAAAGATCATCGGAAATAGATAAAGCTAATTTCGAAAACTTATGAGCGACCACATTTTCCACCTTTGGAACAAAATAAACCAATCTCGTCCCAAAACCCTGAATACGATCTTTAACATCCAAAATTACTAGGCAAATATCAATAGACACAATATTATCATAATTGATCATATTGACTACTCCTAAAGCATCAAACTCATCAACAATAGGCAATAGACTAGTTTCAATAGCAAACTCCAAACCTCGAAGAATAGCCATTGCTTCGGCCACCAGAGGCGAATAGTCAGCCACTACCATCTGGGCATTAGCACCCAAGACCGAACCCATGTGATCCCTTGACAACCATCCCCAAGCTAACCCGATGATTTTGCTCATTGATAGTTGCATTGGTATTCAATTTGTAGAAGCTCGAGCTCGGAGGCTGCCAACGGGAAACAACATCCTTGCCACGTCCACCCTGATCCACCACCTTCAAATTTGCTGTTACAAACTCCTGCAGATAATCCCTCGACCAAAAAACAACCATTTCCATATCATGATTGCCACTGCCATGGACCCATTGATTCCTCATGTACCAAACACGCCACCAAATCATACATAACAACTCAACCTCATGGATTTCCAAAATATTTAAACAAGAGGAGAAGAAATCCTGGAAACTAGACCTGTCACCATACCAATCACCTTCAAACATACCATACCTAGCCCTCACCACTTTCAGACCCGGACATCCCCACAACGCATGGATCTTTGTTTCAAAGGATGGCGAATAGATTGGGCAAAAACCATCCACCACAACCTTCCTCTTAGCCAGGTTAACCATGGTCGGGATCCAACCATGGCAAGCTTTCTAGACAAGACTCTAACCTTGGTGGGGAGATTTAATATCCATGTTAAAACCAGTCCTTTGCACCTTTGGAGTCGATGGATTCGAGTTTTCCATAAGCATACCCATATTGTAACCACTTTTTATCGAAAACTTTCCATCGTTATTATTATAATGCTAGCAAATTGAATCATTCCTCCGTCCACCACTGATTGGCAAAGAAAAAATATCTCTCACATCATCTTCTACAAACATTTCTTTGATCAACACTTCATTCCAGCCTTCTGAAGTAGTCCGCAAATGACTCACCAGCCAGACATCCTTTCGAGTTTTTGGGGTATAAACCCTGAAAATCACTGGACGTGGGGGCCATCTATCAACAAAAATTCTCATAGAAGTACATGTTCAAACACACCAATAGAACCCCTTTTCAAGTAGCTTCCGGCCAGTAACAAATCACTTTCCAAATAGCTGATCGTAGAAATAACACCTCTTCAAAACACGTGTAGCCAGCGAATGCAGATTCTTAACCCCAAACCCCCATTTTCTTTACTGTGGAATTGGTGAAGAATGTCACTCTTTTGAGTTGGTGTTTCTCGAATATCACCACTTTAATAACTTAAGTTTTAAATGCATAAAAGTAAGTGAACTTTCACAAATACCCTTACTTTACATATATTTTTTATTTTTCAGTTTTTCATTTTATTTTTATCTTTCCATCTTCTTCATCGACTTCCATTGGAGGTCTAACCTCAATGGAGGTTGAACAGACCTCCATTGGAGGTCGAAGTCGTTCGACCTTCGTTGGAGGTCGATGAAGAAGAAGATGGAAAAAAAGATTGGAAAAAAATTTCAAGTAATTTTGGAGACATTTTCAGGTAATTTCTGATACTTTTAAGGTATTTTTGGGACATTACATGTATTTTTGAGACTTTTCAGTTATTTTCGAGACTTTTTAAGTAATTTTTGAGACTTTAAAGGTAATTTTTGAGACTTTTCAGGTATTTTCGAGACTGTTCAGGTAATTTCTGACACTGTTTTGTAATTTCCGAGACTTTTGGTCATTTTAGAGATTTTTTGGTAATTTTCGATACTTTTTTTTTTGTAGTTTTAGAGACTTTTTGGACAAAAATTAAATTTTCAATTTTTTTTTCATCTTCAACCTTGAAACCTCCATTCAAGGTCAAACTCTTAAGGGAACCATTCAACAACATTCTGAGTCAATAAGGTAAGCATTCAATCTCCTCAATCTTTTGAATCAATTTCTTTTTATGCATCATTGAATTGGAAAGAATGGGTTTTTGTTTATTGCTCTCATCCATACTGTGATGTGATTTATGGTAGAGGAGATTGATGTCTACCGATATTTGCTCTTAGATGCCATTGTGTCTCTCTTATGGCTTGAGACATGATGAAAACAAAGCTCGATCTGGTAACTGAGAAGAAAGTAGAGTATGTTCGACCTCTATTGGAGGTCTAATCGACCTCCATTGGAGTCTGATTTCAACCTCCAATGTAGGTCATTCATCGGTTGAGCTCCATCAATGGAGGTTTTGAAAAAAAAAACCAAAATAGTTACTGTGAAGGGCATTTTTGGAAGGAATCCATTTTAGGTGCCATTTAAACTTAATTATTAAATGAGTGATACTCTTAAAATTCAGTCTTAAAAAATGCTAATAAATTTTTGAACCCTACTTTACTTTTACACATTTTCTTACAAAGGAAGCCCAATGGTGAAGCCCAATGGTGCGTGCGAGTTTTGTTGGTACTTCCCCACCAAAAAGGGAAGCACATATACTTGAATCTCATTGATTAGGGTCTTCGGAATTTGAAATATGCTCATTAAAATGTAAAATTATATATTGCTTTTATGTTAATTATTAATTTTATTTGAAGTACAATTTAATAGTTTGATTTTGTTAATATTTGGAGAGTCTTATCTTTAATATATTAAGAATTGTTTTATATAAATTCGATCCGATCCATTGGATCGGATTGGATTGAATTTAAGTATTTTATAATTAGATCGGATCTTGGATCATAGCAAATCCAATGGATTTGATTCGCCCCACACTTCTAACTAGACATATAATTTTAATCCAATAATTCACAAAAATCAAAAGTTTAAACAATAGATCTGATTCGCTGCACCCCTTAACCAGTCGTTTTGAGGCAAGTTTGGTGTCAAATTATGTAGTCGTGTAGGTAAAAAGTCATGATGCGGGTGCAGTGGACTTTGATAATTATCATTTAATACATGTCTTAATAATAATATACAAAACAGTAAACAAAAACGCGTAAAATAAGAAACAAAACAAAACAAGCTGTGGAGGCACGATTAGTTGGAAAGTTGGAAGTTGGAAGTTGGAAGTTGGAACCACAACTCACAAGTCACAACACATATAATTATACAAATAATTTAATGATTAATGATAATTCTTAATTAATTAATTACACGCTACAAATTGAAACATCCGCCCGAAGTGATCGTTTGCCAGTTGCGATACACACACAATACTGTTATCTTGGTTTCATCCCTCTTCTAAATTATTTCTTTTTCAATATTTTATCTAAATTATTAAAAAAAAAAATTACTTTCTCTGAGCAGACAACAACACATCAACAGCAACAACAACAGCAACATCAAAGAAGAAGAAGAAAGCAGCTTTTTTGTTTTTTTGATCCAAAAGCCACTCTCTCTGTTTGTGTGTCTGTGTCTCTTCACTTCTCTTACGAAAAGGATTTTTTTTCCTGTTCGATTTGGCAATGGTTTACCCTGTTGTCATGTTATGGAGTTTTATATGATTGGTAGGGACAAGTGTTTAAAACTGTTTCTGGGTTTGGTTGTTCTCAAGATTTTCCCATCTGGGTTGTTCTTAAATGGCTCAGAATCATCATCTTCATCAACAGCAGCAGCGTCATGGTCATGACAAACCCAAGAGACTCTATCAAGTTTGGAAAGGAAGCAATGTCAGTTTCTTCTCTCTCTTATCTTTTTTAAATGTGATGACTGATGAGAGGTTTTTTGATCATGAATTGAATTGGGTAGCTGTTAAAGTTTTATTTTTTATTTTTATCAGTCTCGTGTTCTTTGATCAGAGGTTCATGTTACTTCTTGTTTGTTGATTCTATCAATTCTGAACTGTTTTAATGATATGGGTTCTCAATGTTTCAAACTGTTTTCATTTGGAAATGTAAATTTTGATTATTTGACTTGGCAATAATGGCTCAACTTCATTAAGATCTCACTATGGCCTCCTCATTTTTAGTTGAAATTATGTTTTCAGTACTTAGTTCTGTAATATGCTAATAATAATAAAAACTTCTGTGGCTAATATATCTGATTCTTGGTATCATTTGAGATTGATGGGTTTGGTTTTAGGATTGCTAATAGGATTGTATCTTATATGCTTATCTTGTTTAATTATATTTCTTAGTTTTTGTTTACAAACAAAGTAATGTCATTATATTGGTTCCAAGAACATTACTCATCAAAGATGAGAATTTTTACTGGCTCATCAAAGCGACATGTTATTATTTGCTTTCTTTTCTTGGTGCAAAACGTATTTGTTTGGGCGATGTGTGCGGAGGCATTGAATATTTATAATTTCCTTTGTGTGATAATGCCTTTGATTAGATTGGCTATTCATAGTTCATGTAAGACACTCCAAATTTCTAAATAAGTTAGCTATGCCTAGTTGGGTTGATCATCCCCCTTTGTTAACAAAAACCAATTTGCTACGTACTGTGTTATTTCTCTTCTTTCTTCAGAAACATGTACACATAATGTCAGATGTAGTAGTACAAGTGTTGTAAATCTAAATTCTTGGTGGTGTGTTTGGTGCATTTATGTTTCTGTATACTTTACTGGTCATTAGTATTGCTTGTAAAGAGAATTTCTTATAATTAAAGTGGCTACTTAATATTCTGATGTTGATGCACTGTCTTTCAAAGTTGAAATTGTTGCATGATGGAGGGAAGATTCTTTTGTTGGAGATCTTGATATCATTTAAGTTGATGCTAAAATTAGTTTTAATGTTCATATGAAGAAAACTTTCTAAGTTTGTTAATTAACAATAATTTAAGGACTTTTCTAGTTTTTTTTGCCATAGTTGTTAAATATATGTAGACTTGCTGGAATATTATTAAAAATTCACCGACAGGTATGACACATGACTTGCATTAATGTAGATTTATCTGTGGATACTTTGACATTTTTCAGAGATTTTTATGCGGAGGAAGATTGATCTTTGGTCCCGATGTTGCATCATTATTCCTGACCACATTCCTTATAGCTGGCCCTGCAATTGCATTTTGTATAAAAACCTATGCAAAGATAAAAAATGATGATGATGCCTACCGTTGTTATCCTGTCTTAACTGTGGCTGCCGTTCTAACTTTTCTGGTAAGTAGATTGTTTCTTATATGGTTATATCACATAATCTGTGTGTTATTATTTACCAAAAATATCTATATTTTCAGTTTCTGCTCTGTAATATATATCCCATGATTGCTAAGAACTAACATTAAATAAATTTTAAAAGTGTGATTAGGCATTTTTATTGGAGGACAATAGGATTCTTAAGACAACTGCCTTTTGTATCTCAATTGGGTTAACAAGTGGACTTAAATGTGAAATAGTTAGTAGGCAAAGGAGAAGTGTTGAAAGGTTCAGCGTGTATATTGAATGCCCTTTTATGCTCTGAAGTCTAAATGGCCTATGATGAGCTTTTCATGCTACCATATATATATAAACAGAAATTTTCAAGTCAGTACGCACTGATATAACTTCATCAGTGCGTTGGATGTAGACCATTAGATTTATATACTTTGACTCAAAGTGTATGCACTTGTTAAAACTTCTCTATAATCAGTGGTTCATATGCAACGCACTGGTATAAGTTATATCAGTGCGCAATGAGGAGAAAATGACTGTATATATATATATATATATATATATATATATATGATATTCTGTGTATGATAGCAGTTTTAGGATCTCAAAAAGTTGCATTAACCATAACTTCTTATATTGTTTATGGATCTATAACTTTGTTTTCTTTCCCTTGTTCACACATTTTGAAATTTTTCTAGAGGATCCTTTGTTGTGAAATTCTGAAACTATTGCGGAACAATACTTACATACATAGGCAACTGTCCCTTTGATGGACGACTTCTCTTATTTCTTTTCTTTTTGGTAATCACATAGCTGCATGACAGGTCACTAGTCATTAGAATTGAGATGGATGATATAATTATTCCTGCGTGGGGTTCTTGCATGAAAGATAAATTTGAGACTAAAGTCAAATTTTTACAGGATTTGTCATTTCTATTCCTGACCTCTGGTAGAGATCCTGGAATTATTCCTAGAAATTCAAGGCCACCTGAATCTGAAGAAGCTTCTGATATGCCTACCCCATCTATGGAATGGGTCAATGGAAGAACTCCTCATTTGAAACTACCCCGAACAAAAGATGTGGTTGTAAATGGCCAAACTGTAAAAGTGAAGTACTGTGACACTTGTTTGCTTTATCGTCCTCCCCGTGTTTCTCATTGTTCCATCTGCAACAACTGTGTTCAGAGATTTGACCATCACTGTCCATGGGTTGGTCAGTGCATTGGAATTGTAAGTTTAACCTTTTCTACATGCAAACTTCTTTTATTCAGTAAACTATGTTTATAATTGTAGTATACATTAGTGTTACCATCCCAAGTCTACTAATAAATTGGATTGAGATCTATGTGTTTCAGAAATGCAAATTTGGTAAAACATGAAGTAACATCTTATAAATTTTAGGACAAGGGATTAGCCTGATTTGTCTTCAATGCCGATAAAAAGTAGAACAAAGGAATTAAATAATGTACTTGGCTTTGGTCATTGTTTTCTTTCTCTCGGAAGAAGTTTGGATCTTATCTCATTTTCTGTCAAAGCTGTTGATCTTTCGTTCCATAACTATTATTGAAAAAGGGCTGTGGCCTCACGGCCTCACCCAAGCTGTAATTTCTGTGTTATTTTAAATTTGATAGTTTGCATCTGATCCATTTATGAGCTATTTGCAGCCAAATTAAATCTGGCTGCTTAAAAGGGTTGGTACATTTAGTTACTGCGATCACTTCTTATGGTTTAAACTGCATAAAGATCTCTTGACTCTAATGAAATCATTTGTTCTTCTTTCTTGGGGTACTCCATGTCTTTGACTATCCAAATTGTGCCTTACAAACATTCAAATGTCTTTCTTTTTCTCCTCAACTTATTAAGTGTTTCACCAGGTACATGAATGCATAATTTTAAAATGCGGTTTGAGGTGGCCGCCTCTCGGCAAAACCGCACCTGGGCGGCCGCACTGGTTGATTTGCATCAAAATCCCGCCCCCGCTGCACGAGGCAGCCGCCTCTTGACCAAATAACCTTCACTCGCCCGCCTCTCAGCTTATTCGTTTTCTTTATTTAAAAAAAAAAATCAAAACGCTGCGTTTAACAATAAGTTAAACACAGCATTTTGAAAAAAACCCTAACTCCTCATCTTCAACGCACAATCGTCTTTTCTTCATCCCGTTTCTGATTCTGTTTCTCTCATCTGTTTTATATTTTGTTCTTCCTCTCTCTCTCTCTCCCAATATTCCATCTATTTCTCTCTTTTTTATTTTTTTATTTTAGTCTTTTTAAAAAAAAAATTATAGCAGCTGTCAACTGCTTTCTCTCTACAGCTTCTAGCTGGTCTGGATGCTGGCAGCCGGCGGCTGCTTTTTAATTTATTATTATTATTTTTATATATATTCTTATGAGCTAAGTTTATCAAACTGGGTATTGGGTCATTAGTTTGGGCTTGGACTATGAGCTTGGGTAAATCTTTATTAATGGTTCATTTGTTTGGGATATTTATATTTGTATTGTTGAATATGACTTATTTATTGAATATTATGGAATATTTTCTACTTTATTATTATTTATTTTTTTCCATTTTCTGGCTAAGGCTGCCGCCTCGCCTCGCACTGCCTTCCGAGTTTTAAAACTTTGCATGAAGGAATGGATATGCTATTCCTTGAGAATTTTCATCTTTTTAATGCTCAATACCAGCATACCATAGATATAACAATTTTCAAGTGGGATCAAGTTTTTCCATTTACATCCTAAATGGGGCCATGCTGGCAATGCAAAGTTATATGTACTTGTGAGTTGGTCGTGAAATCTCACTTTGTATTAGGAAACTTGTAAATTGTCTTTTGAGCTTCTCTTTATAAGAATATTGATGATCAAACTTAAAAGTAATACATTGGGATTTTTTCTGATGCATGAATGGATGATGTTAATTTGATTTGCTGTTTTAGAGGTTTCACAATTGCTCATTCTTGTTAGGAATTAACAGTTTTCTTTCCTGGTTGCAGCGCAATTATCGGTTCTTCTTCATGTTTATATCTACCTCAACCATCTTGTGTATATATGTCTTCTCGTTTTCTTGGGTTAACCTTCTTGAAAAGAATCACAATGTTTGGAAGGCTATGTCACATGATGCCGTGTCAGATTTTCTCATAATTTACTGCTTCATAGCTGTATGGTTTGTTGGTGGCCTCTCAGTTTTTCACTTCTATTTGATGTGCTCAAACCAGGTGATTTTTCTTATTCCTTAAAATATAAATAACAAGTTACTGGAAAATTTCATTATTTAGTGAGTGTTTCATTGTATTCCATTGACTTTCTGGTACATCCTTTAAAATACGTTAGAGGTTTAGTGGTAGCAATTTTCTTTTGACAGATTGTACAATCATAAGTGTTTTGAAATTACAGAAATATCCATCCATATTAGTGTATTTGATGACAACTTGTTCTTAAGTTTATCTTTTTAACAATACAGAGAGAAGTATATCCTATCATTTAAGATACATATTTTCCCCCTTGATGCTTTTTGTGTGCTTCCAGTGCATTGAAAAATTTATGTATGCATAACTCTGAACTGAATTCATAAGAATTTATTTTTGCATTAACCAATGAAGGCTGTTCTCTAAAAATAAGTTCGTTTCTGCTTTCCTATCCTAAGGGCCAGAACTACAAAGGATTATCCCTTGCCTTATCAATCCCTTTTACAGCAAATATTCAGCCCATCTTTAAAAGTTCATGTTCATTTAGGGGCATCATATATTGTGACCGATATTTGTATTATTCCTTCTGGAGTCAATCCATTGTGCAACTCTTTTGGAGTTACCTTTGTGAAGTCCAGTAGCAATGCCCCTTGCTTCTCCAGGAACATCTAGTTACTTTTCCAATTGTTTTCTTTCATCAATAGCTCACATGTTTCTCTACTAGTCTCAAACTTATTTACAAGCATCAAGCTTAAATAAGATTGTCACTGCCCCATTTTCAGTTTGGTACAGGCATCATCTTTCATTCTGACTAGATTCTGACTATAATTACTTAACTCCATCCTTGTAGAAGGCATAAATAATCTTTTCTCCAGGATGGATACTCTTTTTATGAAACTGCCACAACTTACCGAACAACAAATAAAATGCTTCTGGTTCCACTACATCACACTAATTATGTTGGAGTAAATTTTTTCAATAGAAAAAGAAACAAGTATTATAAAAAACAATATAAAAATAGAAGAAAGAAAGAAAGGAAAGGGAAGAAAAAGGCACAAGAAATTGGTGTGTTACCTTTAAGATTTATTGAAAACATGCTTATTTGTTTCCTTTGATTTTGTATTATTTACATGTGGTTTGAAAAACAAATCTAACGAAGGAATGCTAAAAATAATTCTATGGACCCTTAATTCGAAGAGAACCTTCTCTCATTCACTCGCGCACGAGCACACACAAACACACAAAATCTTGAAATTATGTTGTTTATTGTTTTGTAATGGTTTGAGGCTTTGAGCATGTTGTGGTTGTTGCCACAGCAATAACTCCCAAATTTCCCCTTACATATGGACTGTGTTGGTTTAGGGTTTTCAAATCAAATCCTAAATGCTTTTGTTTGTGTATGCTAAATTTTTCTGTAGGAAAATTATAAGTCTTTTAGTTTTCATTGCTTAAATTTGTTTAACGTATCCCATCATCCAAGAAATGTTGTATAGTTCATTATTACTTTATAAAATCTGTGTCAGATGCTAACTTTTCAAAAGTGGATACTTGATAGTGAAAATATCTGAGTGATTTTTAGGTGCCAGGCAAGCAGCTAGGCTGCTGCCATGGCCATCGTCAACCATTGATTCTGTGATCATGTGCTTGTCCATTTCTTATTTTGCTTTTTCTTTTTTTACCCTTTGTATTTTGTACATAAATTTCAGCCTTATATGTGCTTCTTCTTCCATGTTTTTTTTTCTCCCAATTTGTGTTTTTGCTTAATCTTATTGTGATGAAGCTGACCTTGGTTCTGAATCTGATTAATGACATTTCTACATTGATAGACTACCTATGAGAACTTCAGATACCGATATGATAAGAAGGATAATCCATATAACAGGGGAATGCTAAGAAACCTCAGAGATATTTTTTTCTCCAAGATCCCACCTTCAAGGAATAATTTCCGTTCATTTGTGGAGGAAGATGACCATATGATGATGGGATCTTTTACTCCAAATCTTGGTGAAGGTACTCTTGGCTCTAAGGAGAAAATTGACATTGAAATGGGAGCTAAATATGCAGATGACGGTCGTTATTCACTTCCTGAGATTCTGCGAAATTTGGATTTTGATGATTTGGATGATAATTTGAAGACGAAGGAGGAAGGAGAAAGACAGGCTTTCGACCCATTCTTTTCTGTTGAGCAAGATTTGAATGATTCCATGCATAGTATCATCGTTGGAGATGGAGTGGTTGAATCTGTGGAAGAGTCAGTTGTTGAAGATGGAGTGACAGACTCCAAAAGAAGCTATAATGTTGATGGGGTAAGAGGATCTGTTCGAAGCTCCACTAGGTGGAGAGGAGATTAATGCAGTGGAGAAACCTAATGAGGTTTCTGATTCCCATCATAACAACACGCCGGTTTTTCAAGTATAGAGGTATTGATCTTCTCTTCTTCAAGCATTCTCTTTCTCTGATTTTTCAAGCCAAGTTCTAATAATTTTTCACCACTTGAACTAGTTCTATAGAGTTAGATATATTTGTTGATTGACAAGCATATAATAATAGCTTCACATTTGTCCATCAGTATCTTAAAGAAAAGTTTAAATATGATTGCACTCTCAAGTAAGGTTTCATTTAGAGAACTTATTTTCCTAGTTGCTTCGGTGATGTGTTGGAGTTGATATATCATCACACTAAATTAAAAATAGCATTATAAATGCATAGACACATGCAGAAACACATAAATGTAATGTTGTCGACAATCAATTTAGAAGAATAACGTTCAAATACTGTTCATAAATCATAAGTACCCCTAGATCTTTGTGTAGATGCTTATTTTTCAGTTGAGTTGTTCTTTAGTTTTGTCAATCCTGTTCTTCGTCACTTTGCTGCTGTTTCTAATTTATTCAGTTCTTATTCTAATGGCTTCAAGTTCATGATTGTAAATTTATAACCATATTTTAATGACAGGTGTTGCTATGGAAGATCTGTTCTTTGGTTTAAACGTCTTGAAGCGGATTGTGGATACAACGGTTCTCATTTTTTTCTTTCTTTAATTGCATTAATTGTGGTATGGGGGCTGTAAGTTGTGCAAATATACAAGTTTGAGCAGTTACCGAACAAAGTGTTTATGCTGGAAAAAAAGTGAGGAAATGGATTCAATGCTGTATGTTTTTTTTTTTCGCAAGTTGTAAATGTTACTTTGTCCCGTTGGACAATAGACGATGCAAAAACCCAGAAAACGGTATATAGGTCGGGTTGGGTCGGATTACAGATATATCATTTTTCCCCATTTGTTTGTTTTTCCTCCTTCAAGATTCAGATTGAGATCTTAATATTTCTGGTTAGGATTATAGGATATGTGGCAGCAATTATCAATTTTTAAGATAAACTAGTTGGACACATTTTGACAAAGTGCAATGGATTCTTCTTCTTTTCCATTTTTAAGCTCCTTTTCTGATGATATGATTGTGTTTGTTGTCTGTCTCTCTTTTCTCTCACTTTTGGACAATTGAATTGGGAGTTTTGCTTGGCACTTAGCACATGGATTTGTTTTCCATGTTATCATATCATTTTGGCATCTTTAAGTCACAGCATTTGATTAGAGCATTCCTATTTGAAACCATAAAAAAAAAAAAAAAAAAGTCAATGGTAAGTCAATCTAATCACATATTGATTATTGAAATCAGGCCGTGTGACATGCTTCAATGGATTGAAAACGGACCACCATACTCTTTTTTTTTTGTTTGGCATAAATTTTCCTTGACTGTCGAATTATGATTATGATGATTCACAAATGATGTTATCAATTAAAGTTGAACTGGTAAAATCTTCTAGAACTGATTAGATTTTTTAGAGAGAAAAAAAAGAGTCCAAGACTCCACGCAGTAATACTAATTACCAAAACTGGTGGGAGACAATAGACATCAAACCAAAAACAAAAATCCAGTGTAAGAAAAGCAAAGCCACAAAGTTCTTTCCCAAGTGGCATTATCATAACCAATCAGTAATCAAGATGGCCTATAACCACCTGCCACGTGTCAAACACCCACCTAGGGTTATAGATTTCATTGGATATAATCAATCCAAGTTTGAACCAATTGTAAGTTCCCACATCTTATCTATCCCCTCAACTCCCAACTCAAAGCTGCTTAAAAGCTCACTCCTCTGTTTTTACACTAGCTCTGTCTGTCACTAACCAGTCACCAGGTTCCTCTGTTATTCTTCAACAATGGCTGCTGAGATGGCTCTCATAAAACCCATTTCCAAATTCAGCACCAACCCAACAAGAAGCACTTTTTTCACAACCAGAAAGTTCAACACCACCACTGTCAAAATGTCAGCCACTTCTTCACAGCCAGCAACTACATCCAAGAAGCCAGGCAAGAAAGCCAACAAAACTGCTATCAAAGAGAGCCTTTTGACACCAAGGTTCTACACCACTGATTTTGATGAGATGGAGACCCTTTTCAATACTGAAATCAACAAGAACTTGAACCAGTCTGAGTTCCAGGCACTGCTTCAAGAATTCAAGACTGATTACAACCAGACTCACTTTGTCAGGAACAAGGAGTTCAAAGAAGCTGCTGATAAGATGGAGGGACCACTCAGGCAGATCTTTGTTGAGTTCTTGGAAAGGTCTTGCACTGCTGAATTCTCTGGCTTTCTTCTCTACAAAGAACTTGGAAGGAGACTCAAGGTTTGGCTCTTTGTCATCATTCAATCCCTTTCTTTTTTTATGAATTGTAGCTTCAAATTGAGCATCTTTAAGTTATAGAACCCACTTAAAAGTTTTTTTTTTTTTTTTTTGGTTGGATTGAAAGTGAGCTGAGCATTTTGATTTTATTGACTTGGGTCCATTCTTTTAATCATATTTAATGTTTAAGTAGAATTCAGTGACCACTACCCAATGTGGCTAAGTGGTAATAGCGCTCATTCAGCCTCAGCCTGACCCTGACAATGTTCAGGTTCTAGTCACAGCCACACCGTAAGTGGTTTGACAGTTTAATTAATTATATGTGGTTTGATGCTACAGAAAACCAATCCAGTTGTAGCTGAGATTTTCTCTCTTATGTCCAGAGATGAAGCCAGGCATGCCGGGTATGTATGCAAATCTTGTTTTGGTTTCTTATGGAGATAATTGCAAACGTTTCGTTTTTTGGTGCTCTTGTTTATTATTACAACATTGTTGTTTTTATTGAGCACAGGTTTTTGAACAAGGGATTATCTGATTTCAATTTGGCATTGGACTTGGGGTTCTTGACAAAGGCTAGGAAATACACGTTCTTCAAGCCAAAGTTCATTTTCTATGCTACTTATTTATCCGAGAAGATCGGATACTGGAGGTACATCACCATTTACAGACATCTCAAGGAGAATCCTGAGTACCAATGCTATCCCATTTTCAAGTATTTCGAGAACTGGTGCCAGGACGAGAACCGTCATGGTGATTTCTTCTCTGCTTTGCTCAAGGCACAGCCCCAGTTCCTCAATGACTGGAAGGCAAAGTTGTGGTCACGGTTCTTCTGCCTCTCGGTAATGCTTCATGCCATGTGAACTTTGATTATGTCAAAATTAATGTAATGTAGATCTTCTAATTGCAGGCTAATGCATTTACAAATGTATCCTACAGGTATATGTGACAATGTACCTCAATGACTGTCAGCGCTCCGCTTTCTATGAAGGCATTGGACTTGATACAAAAGAGTTTGACATGCATGTCCTCATTGAGGTGAGTGCTTTGCTGCATATCATATATCAATTTGCTTCTTGCAGAATTTTATGAAAGATGTATGCTGTTAATCTATATTGATTTTCATAATCGTTTGTATTTTTTTGTTCTGGCATTGTTAGTTCTCTAAAGATTCTACATTGTTGGTAATCAATGGTTTTGATAATCTGAAATTCTTTGTGTAGACGAACCGCACAACAGCAAGAATTTTCCCGGCAGTGCTGGATGTTGAAAACCCCGAGTTCAAGAGGAAATTGGATCGGATGGTGGTGATCAATGAGAAGATTCTTGCTATCGGGGAGAGCGAGGACATTCCCTTGGTGAAGAACTTGAAGAGGATTCCACTCATTGCAGCATTGGCTTCTGAGATATTGGCTGCATATCTAATGCCACCAGTTGAGTCTGGATCTGTCGATTTCGCTGAGTTTGAACCACAGATTGTATACTGATCATTTTGTACACTCGTCAAATCTCATGTTCGGCTAGAGCAATGCAGTCAAAATTTACAAGGAAACTGAGAGATCATGATTATGTAGAGTCTATTTTTTACTTGTAATTGTAAAACAACTTATTTCCATCACCTTAGCATTTTTTTTTCATCATATTCTTATCTATTAGCTGCAGATATGATTTCTCATGTGCCATCTTTCAGGTCAAACTGTTTCTGGTTCCCCATAATCAGATGCTCTTGTTTCCAAGTTTGGTACATGATGAGTTTCTGCTTTCAAATATTTAGTTCAGCTTTACCTGAATTTGACCACATATGCAAATGTAATCTTAGCAAGTACAGAAACACAAGTTCTTCAAGGACACAAGAAAACTAAAAGCATTTACCTACTCAAAACATTTGGATCTTAAATGGTATTTTGCTACACTCGAATATTAAAAGTTCAGCTAGAAGTCCCTGGTGCAAAGGAATATCATTAACTTTAATGAAAATCAAAGAGAATCAGGAAAAGGAACCTATATTATATGTAGTTGCAGGCTTGCATCTGACAGATGTTTTTCATTGCATTAGTCTAGTTACCTTTTTTCACCGGATCCTACACCGGGCGCCAAGTTAACAGGTGAAAAATGCAGGCTCAAGCAATTCTCTCATGAAACTCTTTCCAAATTGTCAAAAGTTATGTTGTATCTGGTACTTTGGCTTTACAGGCCCCCAATATACATTCGTTTGACACCATATGATTACTAAGACGGTTTTTATGTTTCGCTATCAATAGTAGTGGATGTCACAGTTGTTGCTGTGCTCTTTTACGCACGGAAAAGAACCATCCTTGATCAATTACTGACTACATATCATAAGATAAACATTGTTGCTTAGCATCCCTATCATATTTTATACATAAATGATGAGACTTTCAATGCCTTTTTCCAGATATTGTTGTACTTTGAACACCCAACAATATTAAACCCAAAAGAAACTACTTTTTGTCAGGCATTGCAGATAGGAACAACCCATGCAGATTGATTGATGATGGCAAAAAGGAATTACAAATAGAATATGTAGTCTAATTCCTTCAGCCAACTCTCTTCCAATTAGCCAAACTATGCCTTCTCCAAGCCTTTCAGTTTCAAATGAAATTGACCACCGGAAAAGAAACACAAGAAGAGGAATTCCATCATTCTGATTTAGATTTCGAGTCTTTCTTCTTCTCTGTTAGAGGCCGAACTACCAACTTAAATGTCCATACTGCCAGCAGGGTTGCCTCTACTGGAGCAAGCCAGTATACAAGTATGTGCTCCTTGGTTATGTGATCTCCGCGTGCATAAGCCCATCCCATCACCTGCAGAATTTAAAAGGTTGAGACCATCAAAGTTTTTTAACTTGACTTTAGTGGCTAAAGCAAATGTAGGAATTATATACTAACAATTGTGGGTACTTACAGCAGCTGGGTTCATACATCCACCGGTCAGATCAGAACCAAGAATATGAAGAGCTAACTTGGACACGCTTGAGATCCAGGTCTTCATGTAGAAACTACCTGGAATATTTCTTGCCAACCCAAGTGAAATGAAAACAATTGCAAATGTCAGTACTCCTTCCGTCAGTGCACCGTGATGGATGTTAACATTCAAACGTGGACCGTGTCCAACTTCAGGAAAGGTTTCAATGAGGAGCCTAACTCCATAAATAGATCCAAGTACCTGGAGACAAGAGAATGAAAAACAAAAAAAGTAAAAACAGCAAAAATAAGTTTTCCTGGTGTTATATTTTGAAACCAGCTACCTGGAAAGATCATACAATTATTACTTAGAAACTTGAAAAATGGCAGGGTACATAATATGGTAAAATGATTCATTTTATTGCAATGGCTAGATCTCCAGTTGAGAGCGATGAAATCCTTTTATTAACATTCACTTCTCACAACCTTGCCCGTACATCTTCACTGTTTATACTAACAAATGAAGCCTGCACTATCAACTGCAAGGGGTACACCTAAATATATAAGATTGGCAAAAGTGGATGCTTACGACAGAGCCTATATAAAAGTTCGTTTGTTCTCACATGCTGACATGCATAACTATGCACTGCATAGGTTCAACATCATCATGCTTCTCTAGACACAGAATGCCCGTATAGTTTTATTTATTATTTATTTTTAAAACAAAATAAATAAATAGAGACATTTGAAGATTCAAGATGCTCAAAGAGGGGAGGGAGAAAAGGAATAAGTCGTTATGGAGAAAGAATTGCTATGAGATAAAAGATGAAGAAAAATAAATACAGCAAAGGAAACTTTCTAATATCCTCAAAGTTGCAACACCAAGAACAGATGATAAACAACCATATTGACCACAGTTCATCACTGACTCATTACACATAAAATTCTTCGACTTCACTCATTAGGCAAACACATGACCACTGCTCAAAACAATTCCCCAATTGCTCCTAAATGTCAAGGACCACAAGCCAAGGACTTTCAAAAGCAGCTACCAAACAAAACCAAGCTGAGATGAACTAAACCCTTCATGCAATGGCAGAGAAGAATGAGCTTGCCATGATATCGAGTTCTAGACACATCTCATAGAAATGTTCAATATTTCAACAAATCCATGTGTCAAAAGCTTTCTTAAATTATTTATAAGGCTAAAGCAGCCAACCATTTCTGAAGAAAAGAAAATTCTTATTTGTATTCTATTATACCTCATAGCTGAAAGGATATGATCACACCCAGTTCCATCACAAAGCTGAGAAAAGAGATTTCAGCAGGAACATCGGACAGAAGCCACCCAAATTTGTATTACATAAAAACAAGATTCAAGATTGGTGACAGAAGAACTGATCAAAAGAAAAATCTGTAATTACTAATTACTTGAATCTATGTTTTCATGTGAAAATATAAGCCACTTTAAATGGGTGAGTCTAGACATAAATGCTATGGTATTAGGTTTTTTTTTTTTTTTTCTCTCCCCATCTGGTGTGAGCGGGACTTGAATCGAAGACCTCTTGCATAATGACAAGAGACCTTACATGAATTCTAGGGTATTAGTTCCTCTCTTGTTTACATCTTTTTTGTTTATACTAAGGCATCACAACCCAACATTATTTGTATATTTTACCACCTCTAACAAAATTAATGGACAACAAGAAAACAGACCAGTGTGATGGACTGCATCACAATCAGACATCAATTAGCATATCCCTCTCTCCTGTGCAATGCCTTTGAACCATTTTAAGCGTCAAGCATCATGAGAACTGGGCTTAAAACCCTATTGCATCTCACTCAAGATTCCCATGGTGTTTAAGATTTTGCCTAATCACGTGAAGTTTACTCCACAGATTTTAAATAAATTTGCTTTCAACAGTTTACTCCATAGTCAAAAGTCAAAACTTAATCAGATTCAAGCTGAATCAAATATTAAGTACCTAGCTCACCTTAGTCCGAGAGCAATAATCATACAATTGAAATTCCAAGTGTTCTAAAGACTCATTGTAGTTGGCGGCTTGGCGCTCGATCAATACAACTCAACATACACAAAAAGAGAAAAAAAAAAGGAATAAAAAAGCAAAGAACAACAACTATAAAGTAAAAGAAACATCACTCTATGCACATTCCCACCTCAGTATCAATAAATTACTAAGTCGAATAGAATTTTACAGAAACTCTGAATCAAATGTCAGCTTTACAAACAAACAAAAAATGAGGATAGAAAATAATTGGACTCAGAAACAGACTCATTGTAACCAAAATGTTCTTGCAAATATTTGAGAAAAATGTACCAGGAAAGAAAATAAATTATAATCTTATGTTTGGGACCCATGCAAGTATAGAAAATCTGCTTTAGAAAAAATATTTGGGACCTATTCAGGTATTTTTCATAATTGCAGGAAATAATTATTAAATACGATACAAATATTACTTTACATTTTCCTACATTCTTTAGTTTCTCAGCAACCAAACAAACAAATAACCCAAATGAAAGAACCAAATTCAGAACTTAATCTAAAAACAGAAAAAAAGTTTCAATAACCAAAAAGAAGCACAAAAGAGCTAACCCGAGCAGGGATTCTAGATCCAACAGTGAAGAAACCCCCACCCCCAGAAATGTCAGCATACAGAGTAATCAGAGCATTGTAAGCACCCTCTTTGGCTAAAGCTTACCCAAGAATGCAAAGATAAACGTTTTGATGATTGACAAAGCACACTTGATAACCCACCACTGGGTTCACTACCAAACTCAAACCTCGAGCGCAACCATCTTGGCTATAAATCCTGACCCACATTCACATGAATACAATCAAGCAAGTTCCAAGTTCCAACCATTGATACAGTAGTTGTTCTCTCTTCTCTTCCTTTTGGTAATATATATCAATTCCCTCTAGTGGATCATGACTCAGCCTCAGGTGATTGAATTGAATGAGTGGAAGGAGTCTGATATAACTGTTGTTTCTTTTGTTATTTTTGGATTGTATTGTTATTTTAAATGGCTGAAAGTTTGTCTTCTACATAAGAACGGAAGTCGCGTGTTACAGTTATAATTATTCCATGTCTAATTCTACCATTTATATATAACTTATTACCATATACATGAATTTGTCCAGTATTGTGCTGATACTGAGACTCATATATCACTTATTCTAGTGCCTATAAATAGGAATCTTTTGTTCATTGTAATATATAGATTATTATAATAAACCTTCTTTATTTTTCTTAGATGTTTAGTTCTACAGACACAACTTTCATGGATAATTCATTTGCATCTTCGTCTACCACCAGCACATCTGAGAACCTTTTCGTCACAAAAATACCCTTTGCCTCCGTCTTTTATTTCTCCAGAAACCAATACTTATTTGACTACATTACCACCATAGAGACTACACTACTAATCAATATTTCAGATTGCTGCAAGTCCTTCTCCAGCCACTGCTGTAGACCACCAGACGTGTCTCATTTCTGGTGAGGTCCTTGTCCATTCAATTTATCTTTCCTTCCTTTTTCTTCAATGTTTGCATTGTACATATGGCAATTTTATTTCTCATCTCAAACATCATCTCCCGGCCTGCATCTTCAAAATAAGGTAACCATATCCTTACCTCATCACTTTGGGATCACTCATATCGTCAAATCCCTCAATATGTTGGAATCACCTGATCTAGATCATCAAATCCCTCATCACCAGGTATCATTGGAACCACTTAAGGATTGCAATCGGACCAGAATCATCAGATCATCATGTCATACATGATTCCATGAACAAGCTCAGGTTGGTTTCACTCAAGTCTCAACCATCTTGAGTTTGAGTGGAAATGCTACAATAAATGATTGTTCCATATCTAATTCTATCATTCATGTTTGACTCCAACCAGTGTGATAGACTCCACCACATCCAGACATCAACTAGCATAATCCTCTCTCCTGCTCAGTGCCTTAAACCATTTTCAAAGCCAAGCACGGTAGCATGATAGCTTGACTTAAAACCCTAATGCCTGTCTCATTCTCACTCACCATTATCATGGAGCAAACAAAGTCCAACATCAAGCATGTTTAAATTTTTTACAAATCATGTCCAATTTACTCCATAGATTTAAAAGACAATGACTTTTAATGGCAACAAATATCCAAACTATCTAACCAGATTCAAGCTGAATCCAGTAATCAATATTACCAAACAATCAATATTCCAAGTTACTAGAGACTCTCTCCAGTTAATTTCAACGAAATTCAACTAAAAAAAAGCTGTATGCATTTCCACTTCATTATCAATCAAGTTACCAATTTCAGCTATTCAAACAGACAAAAAAACCAACTTGGAATTGGGAGCATACTTATTCAAACCAAAGTTTTCCAGCAAATTCTGGGAAAAAGTACTAAGAAAGAGAAAAAAAAATTAAAGTAATTTAATATTAGATATTTAATAGAGGACTCTAGCCAACCGCGTGCAGGTATTTGTCATAATTGAGGGAAAATATTTATAACAGGAAAAACGAAAACTAGATTCATAAAAATATAACTCCATGTTCTCCTATTTTCCTTTGTTTTCTTAGCTACCAAACAACTACATAAACCAAAACCAATTCACATTCCAAAGAATAAAAACAAGGAAACCCATTTCATAATAATAACAAAAAAGAAAAGATAAAAAAAAAAGTTAGAATAAACAAGGAGAGAGGCAGAAAAGAGCAAAACCTGAATAGGGATTCTAGCTCCAACAGTGAGAAGAAATTGACTGAAATCCCCAGAAATGGCAGAAGACAAAACAGTCAAAGGATTATAAGCCCCTCCATGCGTGACCTTGCCCAAGAATGCAAATAAAAACATGTAGACTAATGACAAACTACATTTAATCACCTCCCCAAGTGGCTCATCATGTCCCAAACCCAGAACTTTCACCACAAACATCTTCGCCAAAACTCCCACCCACACCCACATGAAAGACAACACAAAATCCGATACAATCAACCGAGCCCCAACCATTGTTACAGCTTTTTTGGCCCCCTCTCTCTTCTAAGTTTCTTCTTCTCAATGGTTAAATTAAAAATTTATCAAATTCTCTCAAGTGGGTGCTGACTGCTGACTGATGGTGGATTGGTCATGAAAAACTCATCTTATTGGTTTTTCTTACCACGTGGCATGCATCCGTTGAACGGATGCATGAATGCAAGATTTTCTCCTGATATAAAAATGTTGTTATGTTTGATTGATTGAAAGTTTTGTGTAATAACTAATAAGAGAAGAGAAGTGGGGTCGGGTTGGGAAGTTTCATTTCACATCGAGTTTCGAGTTTGACCCAAGTTGTAGGACCTTGTTAAGTTGTTAGATTCTTTGGTGGCTAACTGGTTACATCAACATGTTTAATTACTTTATTGGTCGCCCTTCTTGAATGTTTTTTGGTTTCTAATATAAAATTGTATACACTCGAATTGTCATGACTCATGTGATTCGAGTGAATTGATTCAAATAATAATAATAATAATAATAATAATACGCCTGTTAAGCATATTACCTCATAATAGAGATGATAATGTATCTCAATTTCTTATTTATAGTAAAAGGTTCGAGTCTCATTATATGTATTCTATAAACATGTGTCGTGGGAATAATTATTCAATAAAAGTTTTTCAAAAAGTTGTATTCATCTTTGAACATGTAGGAGGTTAGGTGTAATTTCCTTAAAAAAAAAAAAACAATAACAAACGAGTGGATATGTTGATTGAATTGGATTTAAAAACAAATTAAAGATTTAAACAATATAAATAAATTGTAAAAAAAAATAGTTTATAGATAGAGAAATTAAACACAGTAATTTGTAGTGGTCCGACCAACTCTTCACTAAGCGTCTTTTCACTATCAAAATTATTTACAAGAAATACAAAACGATAACTAACTTTACCAACCACATCTTTCTCTTTAGGGGACATTTTGTGTTGTTTTTTGTTTTTCTAGATGCAAAACGGTAGGATTCTGTTTGGCACCCTTTTGTTTTTTCAAAGAATAATCTTTTAAAATACTGATATCGATGTGATTGCAGCATGTACTTCAATAGTAAGTCGTTGAATTTATGAGATAAAAGTAAAAAATTAAAAAAAAAATGTCACATACTGTATTTTTATCGATAGGATCAATATTTTTGATATTGTACTTTTTAAAAAAATAAAAAAAACTAGATGAATCAAAGCATAAAAAGTGGGTTGATCGGAAACAACCAAGGTTTAAGGAATGCTAGATCCGCTCTCTCAATTCACTCTCTCTTCTCATGTTGACTAAGTCTACTTTTTACTTTTTTATTTTTTTACTTTAAACTTATAACCTTAATAAATGAACTGGTTTTACATGTTATTTTCAATTCAAACAAATAACCAATGTTCTAGTAAGCGCTAGGCGCTAGTCGGGCGGAGACCCAGCGCCTAGCGCCTAGCGCCTAGGCCGATTAGTTGGCGATTAATCGAGGATTAATTGGAAAACAAAATTACAAACAAATTCCAACTATCAAGTCTAAATCCACAAATTCCAAATCCATAAATACCCAATTAGTATATTGTACTACATACAATTCAATGGGACCAAATATTTGTTTTCAAATAAGCCAAAAAGTACTAACAAAAAAATGGCCCACAGTTTCTCTATTACCTATATTACCCATTACCCAATTCATTTTACGTTTTTCCAGTTTCACAAGCCCAATTCAGTTTCTCTAATGCACATTGCCCACAGACCCTTTTTCTAGTTCTAAGGTTTCAATTCATCAATCATCTATTCATCTTTATTGCTTAAATCTTTTTCCTCCACCTAAATATAGCTGCCGCCTGTTGCCTCTCTCTCTCTCTCTCTCTCTCTCTCTCTCTCTCTCTCTCTCTCTCTCTCTCTCTCTCTCTCTTTCTCTTAAAGTCTCAATCCCATACTCTCATCCATTCAAGCAGCATCTCTCTAAAGTCTCAGAGTCTCGACGGCGGGACAGAAGCTTTCGGCGACTGAAGGCAGGTGACTGAACTTCTTTGGGCGACTTGGTATTCTGATTATGTTTGTGATTTGTTTGGTCGAAGAAGAGAAGGAAAGAATGAAGTGAAGAAGGAGAAATTTTATAAACGATGCCGTTTTTTCTGATTAGTCGGCAACTTTACCGATTAGTCGTCAACGGCTTTGACCCGCGTAGCCGATTAAATGGCGACTTTTCCGGTTAGTCTGCCACAGCGTAATTAGTCCGATTTTACACTTTTCGCTTCGGTTTTCAGCCGCCTAGCTGAATTGCACCGATTAATCGGCCGCCTAGGCCGATTTCTCGAACACTGCAAATAACATCTCCTCAAATTGACCTTTCTTAATACTTATTATTATTATTATTATTATATACCTCTTATTATTATTATTTTTTTAATTTCATTACCAAACGTTAATTTCTATTCATAAAGTTAACGTTTTTGTCTATATTCTTATAAGTTCGTCACATTTTAATATTTTATAACGTAATTCTCATTTCGGGTTTTGAAAAATATAGTTAAAAAATAAATTTTCAGTATTTTAATAATTTTAATAATATCAAAACTCAAATGTACTCAAAATATGGGGTGTCAAGTTTTATTGTATTTTAAATTAATTTCCATATTTCGAATAATATATATTTACTAATTTTATTTTAAAACAAATATAAAACAAATTTAATGCTTTGAACATTTTTTCTTCCATCTTTGATAAAGACAATTTGGAAAGATGTTATTGGTTTGAATTGAAAACAACAAGTAAAACCGGATCATTTATTGTGATTTTAAATTTAAAATAAAAACACGTAAAAAGTAGACACATATCAATATAAAAAGAGAGTACGGTGAGAGAGTGGATCCGGCGTCTCTTTCAAGTTTTTGCTTTTCAATTTCTTTTTGGGGTCCACCTGTTTAATAATTTTCTTTTCGGTTTTCATATTTATGCTTTTGCTTTCTACGAAGTTGAATGGTTTATAATTAATAATAGTGTAAATCGTATTTTAGTTCACATAATTTATCATAATCTGCATTTTGTCCATAATTGTTTAGAATCGTAATTTTAAGTCTTTCTATCAGAGAATCCATTAAAAGAACGGATTCTGTCATATCAGATGTATAGAATGACTCTAATACCCCTGATGTGTGCTGATGTTACTGAAAATACCATTGCACCCTTAATTTAAAATTTAACTAAAATGACCATTAAATATATATATTTATTAAATGAAAAATATATTAAAAAAAGAAAACAAAAAAAATTGAAAACAAAAATAAAGATGTAAATCTGGAAAAAAATTCTGGGAAAAGTTGATTACAAATTCCAATTTTTTTTCTTATATATTAAAAAAAGAAAACAAAAATTCAAAAAAATTCAAAAACAAAAAAAAAGATGGAAATCTGGAAAAAACAAATCTGGGCAAAGTTGGTTAAAAATTCCAAATTTCTTTCTTTCATCTCTCAGATTTTTTTTTTCCTTCAACCAGCAACAATATAAAAATTCGTCTTTTCATCAATCCTCCCATCAATGGATTCACACAAAATAAAATAATTAACCAGAAAAAAATCAAAATCTTTTCTTCTGGAAACACGTTCTTCATCACCGCCACCAAATCAACACCGCCGCCGCCACCAAACCCACACCGCCGCCACCAAACCCTGATTGACAACCAGATTGACAACGAAATCAACCTCCGCCACCTCCAAACCCACACCACCGCCACCGCCACCGCCTCCAAATCCACAACTAAATCCAAATCTTTTTCTTCTGGAAACACGTTCTTTATCACTATTAGAATTTTTTCTTCCATATAAAAAACCCCATCTTCTTCATCAATCCCACTCCATCAATGGATCCACAAAAAAAAAACAGAAAATGGAGCAGATCTGTTCCATTGATGGACCAGGTCTATCAATCTACTCATTCATTGATGGACCATGTCGCTCCACCGGATCCCTTCCTCCAGAACCGAGAATATCGCCTCTATCCACCTGTCGTACTCCTCCGCCGAGAATATCCCCATCGACGCTCCATCTCGTACACCTTCATCTGCCTCACCATCAATGCTCCTTCTGCACGAATCCTTTCCTCTGCCTCACCGTCACCGCCGCCAAGAATATCGCCCCCCCACCCCACTCATTCTGGACACTTCCTCTAGCAGATTGCAGCGATGGAGCTCTGAGATATAGAGCAGAACGATCTAGATTGTTGTTGAAAAAATTATTTTGTTTTTAAAATGATTTTTCAATGGTCCAGATTGTTAGGTAAATGGATGGGATAAGATCTTCTCCATCCATTATTTTTTTAAATAAATTATTTATTAAGTATTATATTAATAATGTTTTATCATTTTAATTAGTAAAAAGACATTCTTACCCTTTGGTTATATAAGGTTATGGAATATCTAGTGTTATTTTACCTTTTTATCCTTATTGACCCTCGTTTATTTGACGAAACCCTAACGGAATTGAACGATAGAGACTAAAATACGTATCGTCAGAGAAAGAATGGACTGAAAATTACAATTTCAAAAAACCGTAGACTAGTCGCAGATTAAGGCAAACTACGAAGATTAAAATACGATTTACCCTTAATAATTGGGTAGTGTTAAGGGCACATATACAATAAATGTTACTATAAAAAGAAACCAAACAATGTATTTATTATCTTATTTTAATAAATACAGATATTAAATGCTTTGTCTAAATTCTATTTATAGTAACATTTATTGTATTAACATGTGTCCTTAAGACACATGTTAACACTACCCTTAAAATTTTATATAAATAATTATTTATTTATAGACAATTACAAAACTGGTCATAGACTTTTTTTTAAAAAAAAAATTCATTTTTAAATTTCAAGTTGTATGGATAAGATTGTACTTTATTGCTAAACAATATAATAATGACGTATGCACAATTTGCTAACACATATATTTTTATTTATTATATTTGTGAGTTTGATTTTTGAATAATTTTCACAACAATACTTGTATAATATGAATAGGTATGAGCGTTTCCCCATAGGGCCTCATCCCCCACGGGCCCCCATGGGGTTTTGGGGGCAAATTTTGCCCCCCAAATAGGTTTTGGTGGTGGGGGTGGGGGCAAACTTATCCCCCGTTTTATAAATGGGGGATGTGGTGGGGGGATCCTCCCCCAAACTCGTTCCCTTATTTCCCCAATATATATATATATTAGTTTTATTTTAATTTATATCTAATGTTTTAACAATTAAAAAAAAACTAATATATTATAATATTAACTTGAGTTAGTAGTTACTAGTTAGTACTTAGTACATGAGTATTGATCGAATATGTAAACTTTAAATTTGATTTGTTGTGTAATACTCTATTAGAAGTATTTGTATTTATTTTGGATTTCTTTAAACCAATTATATATTATTTTAGAACGAATATCTTGATTACTTTTTGGATTGAATATTTTAACATGATCAAACTAGAGATTAGAATGACCGGATTCCAAATTTTAAACTTCAATTTTCGAATTGGAAATTAAAAATTTAGAATTGAAAATGAAAATAAATGAGGGAAATGGGGTTTGGGGGTGGGGGAGAGGGAACCTCCCTCCAAAACGCACCCACCCTCAATCCCCCCAAATGGGTTTTGGGGGAGGTGGTGGGGGAAGGGTTGGGGGGACCCTCCCCCTCCCCATCCCCATTGGGCCCCCACGCCCATCCCTAAATATTAACAAAAAAAAAAACAATTATATAAATATGGTAAAAGACTAAACTGTGAATAAATGATAACTAAGAGTATAATTGAGATTGTCTTATTAAAATATTTTTAGTCTTTTTCTTAGAAAATTTAATTTAAAAAGGTACAAATTGTGTTTCATTAATAATATTTTTAGATTTTTTTATAATTATAATGATGAATTTAATGTACAAATGACAAAACAACTTTTGTCTAATAGGATAAATAAATAATATTTTCATAATTTAACTAAATTCGTTAAAGTCAATAAGAGCAATAACGTACATTATATATGAATACATCTTTTGCATGAAATATCACATATCAACTATATGGTATAAAACGAGTCGAAGTTCAATTGTACGACTCTTATACTAAAAATTTTGAGTTTGATGAATTTTCTCTCTCACTTAGGGTTTTCTTTTCTCTACATATGGATCCTACAAGAAACAATCCATGGAACTTCCTTACTCCATTTTCTTCAAGCTTTGGTGGTTCTTCTCAGCCTCCCTCCAAGCCAAAAACTTTTGCAGCTTGCTCAAAACTTCTGAGGTGCACATCCAACCTAATCTTTTTCCAAAAGCGGTTGTTAAGGGATATATTACATGTGTTGGTATCGGTTCTGATTATGTTAGGGAACATTTATATTATTGTCGTACGAATTTATTTGGGTAAATCCTCTTGAAAAAAGGGCCCAAATCCAATGAAACCATAAGAACTTAAGAAGATTCTCCAATCTATTTGGCTTGTTCATCATCCTTGGAAATTCGTTCTTTTCCAAAAGGCTATTATGACATTCACTTTAGTGATGAAGAAGATTTAAACAGATATAGGGTGGTGGATTTTGGTCTATTTTGAATGGTATCTTCAGGTTATTTCGTTGGTAGCCAGATTTCAATTCCAACAACCAGCAGTTATCTTATACTTAGGAATGGATTTGTCTTTATGGCTTATGCTGTGAGTATTGACATCAAGGAACCATAATGGAGATTGCAAGAGGAGTGGAATCCCTTTGCAATTATATCAAGCCACCAAGGATCAATCAAATGGTTGTTTTGTTAGGGTGTTGGTGGATGTGGATTAAACTACTTCTCTATCGACATCTATAATAATTGAACGTGATGATCACTGTCACTTTCTGTAGAAGTGGTCTACGAGAATCTTTCGGGTAAATGTTCAAAGTGGCAAAACTACGATCATGATGTTAGCAAGTTCTGTAAATATGTGAAGTATACAAAATCTGATAACAGAGGCAAGTCAATTTCGCGAGATCGAACGAAGGTTTTTCGACTGATAAACCGTTCTCAGGATGTTGGTGGTAACCCGATGGCTCAACAGGTTGAAGGTAAGGGTGCAATTGAACCAGAACAATTTTATATAGCTGAGAAAATGTATGCAGTACAAGTGACAGATGATCACGATGATTCGATGGAAGGACCTGGTCACCGAGAAGGTAAAACTCCGATGGTGGAACAATTGAGAGAATCAATTTTGGAAATCACAATGCATTTTGGTCTTAAGCTTAAAATTGATAAGAACACATAAGCTTGCATAGAAAATCATAATCTAGATATGAAAAATCATGTATATAGGATATTTACAGCCATTTACCTAGTTTAAAACCACATGCCATCGATATATATATATATATATATATATATATATATATATATATATATTCCGATGAAGGAATAGTTGAGAGGACTCGAACCCACAACCTTTTGGTATGGGTGTAAGGGGCATACCATTATGTCAACCTCATCTTGTAAACTCTGCCTCTTCCACTCATAAAATATTGAAATTATTGATTATGTATCTTCTTGTTTCTTTCTTCCTCTGAATGCATCCTGGTATGTGTTATGATTCAGTGTGTATTCCCAAATGTGCAAACGAATTCAACTGATGCGTAAGTGGTCCAAACAAATTCAGATTGATGTGATTCATGTGGCGTTAGAAAGAAGAGACCAAGACGAAGCCAACGACAAAAACGGCACTGGAATAGGAGGACGGACAATTTGTCACACTCCGGCGGAATCCGACAGTGTTTCAGGTGCATGGGAAACGAGCATATGAATGTCTAGGGTGTGTGGGGGGTGTGTGGATGGGCCCTTTCGAGACTTATTTGGGCGTATGAGACTTTCGAAAGACATGGGAAAATATGTGGAGGTCAGGCTTCTTGTGTGGGAAGATTTTGTTTCGGGATTCCTTGTTTATGAAAGACTCTAAGGCTATTTCCAATATCTGAAGATCTATTACTAGTAGAAGAAAATTCTACATCTTTTAAGCCTTCTACATCAAAATTCTACATCATTTGATATCAATAAAGGTCTTTTGTTTACAAATAAATTATGTAGCATGCATATATCGTTTATTATATATGTCAAAAGCAAAATATTCTAAGGATCCAAGACTAAAAGAAACATATAGAATTATTTATGTAAAGAAGTTTAAGGGTTGGTTTGTTTTTTCAACTTAAAACTTAATAGGTCTGAATCATAATTATTAAGTTGTTTTGTTTGTTTTTATAAGTGGTCAAACAGCTTAAAAATACCAAAAAACAACTTAAAATAAAAAGTAAAAAACCCTGACTTTTCACTTAAGTGCATTTAACCCTGACTTTTCACTTAATTGCAAATCACTGAATTGCATTAAATGCAATCCAAAATCTTTTCTTCCGATATTAACCCCTATATATGACATATTTCCAATTTCGTCATAATTATATATGGTACACAAATCTTTATTTTAATATATTACTTATTAAATAAAAAAAGAACCCTAATCACTTCTCATATTGGTGTTTAATATAAATACTTTATTATGATATTAGAGTGATGTATTTATATATTATTTTTTTAGAGTGTTTTGTGTGAGTTTTCCTATTGCCCATTTTATTTTTTGAAAAAAAAAATATTTATTTTCTTAATAAAAATGAAGTTTATTTGTAATTTAAGAAGAAGATCATGATCATATGTGTTTATATATAATTATTATTTTTGGATTGTTTTTATTCCATATTACATGTATAATGGTTTTACGTGGGCATAAATGTAAAATTACTTAGTTTCAGACAATTATACTTTTAAAAAACAAACATGTTGACAATACATTCAGATGTGAGGAAAAAAAAAACAAACATATCATTTAAGTTCAGATTTCAGTCCCTATTCAGTCTTCAGAAAAATTCAAGACTGTTCAGTTTTCAGACAAAAAAATAAACGACTCCTAAGTGTTGTAGACATAATTCTTTATTCAGTCTAAAATTTTTTACAACTTAAGATACAGGCTGGACATCTTAGCTTGATTAAAGTTGTTGGTTTTTTGTTTTCAATTGGGAAGTGATGAGTCTAGAATCACCAAGTGAAAAACTTTGAACAAAAGGCTTAGGACATATGATGTATTGAATGGATCAAGTGAATAGTATATTTCGATTTTACCGTTATTAAAATAATACATTCACAATAGACCAATTGAAATATCTATTTTAATCTCGAGATAAATAATGTACCATATGTATTATGAGTTGGAACGTTTGAGCTATCAATGGATACGACCACAGAATAATGATTTGATCCCGATAGTTTGACGTTATTCATTCATATGTCATAGCGGACATATATTTATAGATATGGACATCATGACTCTTATAATCAAATAAGAGTAAATACCACCTTATGGGTCTTACGAGGACTTGGATAATAAATCTTAGTACCGAGTATTCAATAAGGAGTTATTGAATCATGATTTATGATAAATCAAAATTATCCATTAGACGTAACGACGGTCCTAAGGAATAAAATAATTGATAATGCAACGATCAAAAGACATTTTAATTCTCAGTATTTTTCATGAGGATACATATTTCATACAATTGCTTATGGTAAAAATATTTAATATATTTTATTTTTTTCAAGAATGCAATTTCAGTTTTTTAGTGGACTAAACTGAAATTAATATATTTGGGCTTAATTAATTAAGAGTTAATTGGTACTTGAGCCAAATATATCGAAGCTCGTAGTTAAAATAATTCGTATATCCTCAAACTTCACAAGTTAAATTGAATCATCTAAAAGGAACCTATTGGGCTCAAATGTTGGGTTCCAAGAAAAAGACTCATCTTACTTCTTTTATTTTATTTCCCATTAGGAATGGAAAATAAATCAAAATAGGATTTTGTTGGAAAAATAAATAAAAGAAAATTAAAAGGAAAATACTTCTAATAAGATTAGACTTACTAAATCACAATAGGATTTGTGATTCTTGTGTCCTATGAGAGAACAAATTATTCTTTTCTAAACCTATAAATAGGTGGCTTAAGAGAATTAATATATTTACACCAAGCTTGTCATTTTCATTGGTATTGACACAAGCTTGAAAGTAGGTTGTAAGTTGTAAGTTTCAAATTCGATTTGAGCTTTTAATCTTTTTCTTTCAGTCTTGTAGGTGGATTTACACCTTGGATCAAAGAAAAATGAGTCCACACTCCTAGGTGATTCGATATTGTGCTACATGCGGAAGATTTGCGGAGATTAAACTATAAAGGTAATCTCTAAATTAATTCAATTGGCATTACATTTAGAATATGACCCGCCGAAGTTTTGAATTTTTTTTAAAGTTCTGTAAATACATTTATTTTCAAAAATGTTATTTTTCCCTACACTTTTGTGAGCCCTCCGGGCATTAACATGTTAGCCTCTGGGCAATTTTATCATTTTAGCATTCAGGCCGTCAATAAAGTTCTTATTCATAATAAGTTGGAACTCCCAATTGTCTTAACTGTTTATATGGCTAAAAAGGCATAGATCTGACCTACCACGATCAAAAGTTGATCGATTCAAAATCTAGTACTTACCATGATTAAAAGTTGATCAATTCAAAATCGAGTACTAATAGTTGGGAAAAAGATTGAGTATTAACTCAGTCGACGAGATCCGACTTACCACGATAGTTGATTAGGTCATTACTGCGTACTAATCGTTTAAATGGTTAGGGAAAAGATTGAGCATTAACTCAATCGACAAGATCCGACTTACCATGAAAGTTGATCGGGTCATTACCGAGTACTGATCATCTAAATAGTCGGGGAAAAGATTAAGAATTGACTTAGTCGAGCAAATCTGACTTCTTTCGGTTTAAGTTGATCAAGTCATGACCAACTGCTACAAAATCGTTGGAATAGTCATGATAAAATTGCAAGGAAAATGACTAAGATTACGAGAGGTATATTCCAATTAATTGCCTATCAGCTCAGCCTCTCGGCCACTCAGGTCAGATACACCTCTCAATCTTTCAGCCACTAAGGTCAGATAGACGTCTTAGCCTTTCGACCACTCAAGTCAGATATGCCTCTCAGTCTTTCGGCCACTTAGGTCTTATAAATCTCACATTCTCTTGGCTACTCAAGTTAGATAGACATCTTAGTCTTTCAGCCACTCAAATTAAAGTGGAGGACTTCAACAAAACTTCGAGCAACAATGAGTCTTCCTTGATAAAGCTTTATCAAACAAGACTAAGGGCTTGATGTTATACTTGAAATATCGGCCTACTACCACATGGTCATAATGTAAATAAAATAGGGTCAAGATGCAAGAGCCTAAAGAAGCCCATTTATCTCATTCAACAAAGGTTTCAACCCAGACCTTGTATTGGGTTGAAACTCAAAGGTCGGGCCAAGACTGGAACTCAAATTTCAGGACAGGCCCAAGAAGGAAAGCGATTCGAAAAGAGATCCCCATGATAGACAAGTCCCATTAGGAAACACCTCTCGGGCAAGTCATATAATGAACCAAGACTAGGTTTCAGTCCTCGAAAGTCGATATTCAGTTTGACAACACTTAACATACCAAGTGGGCTTACATGTCACTCAACCAACGGTACATCAACATCGAGACAAATACATATCAGCTAGACATTTGACCAAACCAATAGGCAAGTGTCAAATAGGCTTTCGATTGCCCAACTAACATCCCAGTATCAGCCGAAGCACTCAAGTATGGATAATTAGACACACTTCCTACAATATAAATAAACACATTGTAATCCCATTGAAGTAGGATAAATAATAACAAAGTACACATTTGATTACACTTATAGTCTTGTCTTGTCTCTAGATTTATCTCTCTAGATTTGCTACTAACTTGGGCTTCGGAGAATAAACGCTGACCACCCATCGTCTCTCCATTAACGCCTTTTTCTCTTCTTTCGTTTTAGGCATAAGAGTTAGTTCGAAACCCACCAGAACTGTCCGAGCAGTTCGAAACATTTACTTAAAACCGAAACAAACACAAACCCAGCTAGTCTTCAATTTCTTTAGTTGACTAGGTGATCAAACAGCCTACGTGGCAGTTTGACTATTGTTTACTAGTTTTACCTGTAAACACCATGCAACTTACATACCAACTAGAGGAGAATCAATACAACTTGAGTAGGATGCCAACACCTTGTTATGAATATCATCATCATGTTTGATTGATTCTAGCTTCATTGTTGTCTATGAAGTGAATGAATGTTTGGTGGTGGATAGATGTCCTAGCTAGAGTTTCTCTTATCGATCTTTCCAATAATTTTCTACTGAGTTTTTATTTATTATTTTTCTCCAGTTTTTAATAATCAAATCAAAACCCCTCTGTTGTGTGTGTGCGTTTAGAGTTTTGTTTTTATGTTTTAGTTAGATTAGAGTTCTAGAGTGTCTTAGATATAAACTTATTATTTTAGTAAGTAATTAATTCTGTGGGAACGATCCTTGCTTATCTGAAGTGATATTTCCCATGATTTGTGCACTTGTAAGGTTTATTATTTTTGGTTGCTATTTTGCAACCAACAAGTGCAGCTTCGAAGGAGGAAGCACACCAATTACAAATTATGCCTGATCTAATGAAAAACACGTTGAATTGTGTTTTTAACTGCTTGAGCAATTTTCAGAAAACTGCTATGTAGTTACTTTAATAAGTGCATTGGCTTAGACTCTTGGCCGGACTTGGGTGTATGATGGGTCTCCAACACAAATATATACCAACATCTCCCACTCTCATAAGTAGGGCCAACACAATTTCACAGAAAGAACACAACAATGATATCATCAAAAAATGCATCAGAGTATTCATACAGATAAATAAATTGTGTGACCTATGAACAATTAATGTAAATGAAGGGAGCTAACAATCTGAAATCTCAATTGTAAATATTTTACAAGAGATATAGTATTGTTCATCATTGTGCCCTAGATTTAATTTTATATTTTTATTTTTATTAGTCCAAAGCATAATTTTTTTTTTGATGAAATTGGACTGACCTAAGGGGAAAAAGCATCACAAGCGATCATATGCTGAAAAACCCTTAGGCAGTATCCATAAATATATTACTAAAGAAAAACAGTAACAAAAGTAATAGCAATACATCACAAACCAGAGGACATAGCCCCAAAATAACCAAAGCTAGGAAAACCTAAACGATTCTCTACCCATACAGTCATTACCAATAAGCGATGAACAGAACGAAGGAGTGGAAGACCACCAGGAATCAGAAGAAAGACCCAAAGCGTGTTTAGAGAGAGCATCCGCCACCTGATTACCTCCTTCCATGAATATATGAGAAGCCTGGAACTCCATATGCGAGATCTGATGAATGCAGCGCTGCCAAGCTTGACGAACACGCCAGGTAACCTGATCAGACCTAATCGAAAGAAGCTGCACAACATAAGAAGAATCACTCTTGAGCCAGATCCTTTGCCAACCTAAATTCCAAGCATAATTGATGGCAAAGGAAACCGCAAGGAGCTCAGCCTCAAAAGCAAAAACCTGACTAAGGGGGACCGCGAAACATGCATTAACAAAAGATCTGCAAGTCCGAAAAACACCCCCACAACCTCCCACACCTGGAGAACCCAAAGCTGCACCATCCGTATTAACCTTTATCCACCCCTGAGCCGGGGGCGACCAAACCACACTTCTAATAACCGGAGCTTTACCAGGTCGACCACTGAGACCAAACTGACGAAGAATCAGCAGATCATCAACACAGTTACGCATACAGCCGATCTCCAAACGATTTGCATCATAAACAGACGCCACACTAGAGATAAAGCCTGCCCTGAAATCAACAGACTTTCCTTCAAAAATCCACTGGTTACGGGAATACCACACACTCCAAACCACCGTATGAATAGCAGCTCTACACAAAACCCCTAATCTGATCCCTGAAAGAAACAGACATGGCCTACCTGAAAAAAGAACCCCAAGTGTCAGCGGAGACAAGCCTCTGTAATGCGGAGAAAACCGCCTCCCAAAGAGCTGTAGCAAGAGGGCATTTCAGAAAAAGATGATCCACTGATTTCGAACTAGCACCACAAACACTACACTTGGAAGCTAATTGAAACCCGGACCTTGCACAAACGATCTTCGGTGGGGAGCCTATCAAGAAAAAGCCGCCAAGACAGAATCTAACGGGAGGGAGGGATATAGCGAGACCAACGTCCATCCACCAGGGGACCTGCGGGATGTCATGAAACATCCTAGAGTAAGCCGCCTTACAAGAAACACTACCTTCCCTAGCGTGAGGCCATACCAAATAATCTATCACCGGAGAAATCGCAATCCTACCAATCCGAAAGTAGAGATCTAGAAACCGACCTCGAAAGCGATCATCCAAAATCCATCTACCATCCCGAATGAAGTCAGAAACCTTAGCCTGAAGATGCGTGGCCAGGAAATCAGAAATCCCAAGGAGATCCAAAATGGGCATTCCAAGCTAGTTATCACGCCAAAAATCCCTTTGGGAGTTTTCCCCGATAAGCCAGATACCATCCTTAATGAGCTCAACATAGTTAGTCCTAAAAGAATTCCAGATGGAAGAGGTGATGTAACCTCCATGCGGTTTCTGCAGCTGCCAAATATACCTCTCGCGTAAAAAAGTGAAAGCAAAATTGTTCGAAGTTATAAATTCCAAGTGAGCTTCAGAAGTAATGAATCGTTCAACAAGGCCAGATCTTTCAAACCAAGACCACCAAGAGCATAAGGTCTACAACAACGGTTCTAGGCAACACGGACCAACTTAGTCTCCTCACAAGAACCAGTCCATAAGAAATTTCCGATCTTCTTAATAACCATCTAAATGAAGGAAATCGACCACTTATAAACCATAAAAGAGTGAACAAAGGAGCCAGTAATCACCGAGCGAATCAAAGTAGCTCTACCAGCCAAAGAAAGAGACTCACCTTTCCACTTGGCAAATTTAGACAAGATCTTATCTGCAATGGCCATCAAAACAGATTTCCTGGGCTTACCTCAGAAAAGAGGAACCCCTAGGTAATAAAATGGAAGTCGACCAATCTGTATCCTAACTGAGGATTGAAGAGAACTGATCCGAACTAGAGAAACTGAAGACCCAAAAAAGATTGAAGACTTACTCCAGTTAACAAGTTGACTCGAAATGCTACCATAAACTTTGAAAGCATGCACAACCCTTCTCAGGTTTCTGACAGTGCCCCTACAAAAGATCAGAACATCATCGACATACAACAAATGAGTGGGAGCAGAAAAACCCCTCGGAGAAGAGATAGGTAAAAACTGGTTCGACTTCACCATCCTCGAAAGTAACCTACTGAGAAAATCCTCAGCAATACCAAAAAGAAGAGGAGAAAGATGACCCCCCCTGTCTAACCTCTCTCGAGCAACCAAATTAACCAACCGGAGATCCATTAATCAATACAGACAGTCTCAAAGAGCCTAGAATGCTAACAATCCAATCCATGAAGGTTTGAGAAAAACCAAAAGCTCTTAGAACTCGACAAAGGAACTTCCAATCATGAGTATCAAAAGCCTTACGGATGTCTATTTTCATAGCCATATTACCCCCATAGCATTTCTTATGAAGCACATTAACACAATCAGATGTGAGGGCAATACAATCCTCAACGTGTCTGAAAATACACTAAGAGTGATAAAACTAACCTAGAGGGGGGTGAATAGGTTTTAGTTAAATTAAATGCCATCTTTTAGATTAATCAAAATTAAACAACACAACCCCTAATCTCTAACACATTCAATCATTGCCATAATAAAAATGCTGAATAAACAAAATGACACAATGATATGATTTAAGTGAGAAATCCTCCAACTGGGTAAAAACTCACGAGCCTAATAGCCAATCGAACCCTTAAATTCACTATTTGCAAAAACGATTACAACCTAGGTTGACAACATCACACCTAATCGGTTACTAATCCGTTCTTGCTACCCGCAGGCCTTTAATAGTGATTTTAGGCTCTTGCTTGTATACTACCAAAGGCAAATACAAGACTTAACTCTTAAATGAAGAGATATGAAACCTAAAGTGAATATGATGATATTCTAAATGCACAAAATGCAAGGTCAACACATTTAATGCTTATCTAGTCATGTATGAATGCTTCAAACATTCCTAGATATCATGTTGCTATATGACACACATATAACCTAGCTATATGAAATCAATGTATTCCTAGATGCAATAGCTATCACAATACAACAACCCAAACATCAACAAAAATCTCTATTTATAAAGAAAAATTATAAACTAGATGCATAAGAAACATAAAAGAGATTTCTTGTTAAGCAAGAACACAAGGATGGATGAGAGTGATGTTCTACTTACCAAGTAAGCTATGTTGATGAAGACCCATGCTTAGTAACATCCTAGATGAAGCTAGATGGTGATGGAACCATGAATGAATGATGGGTGATTGGGTTTTGGACAATAAAAATGGTTTCTTGCTACGTTTTCTTGCAAGACACTCTTGAGCTCTAAAAGGAATGAAATAGAGTGGATTCTGAAGCTCTGAAGAGGCAAGGAAGAGGAAAGGGCATATATATATGAAGCCCTAGATGAAATGACACCGTTTTGAAAATAGTAGCAAAATCCCGTCATAACCGTTATGCGTACCGCGGCTCGGGCAAGTTGTCTAGACCGCGGTACACGAAGTAGTGTGCCTACTAGACAGCATCGCGGTTGGGACCGCTATGCGTGCAGTGCACAGGCCGCGGTCAAGGCAACAGGGGCCTACTGATGTGTATCGCGTCAGGGACTGCTATGCTTGCAGTGCACAGACTGCACGCACAGCGGTCCAGGCAGCATAGGCTGACTGATGATTACCGCTCAGTATGCCGCGGTGCAAGTAGTGCTTGCCAAGCGGTTTAGGCCGCGGTCATAAAAGAAACCTTATTTTATAGGCAGACATAACATACAAAGTGATGTGCAATATGTGCAAGTGTGGAGTATGATAAGTGACATACAATACATTATCCAATTGTATGTAAACAAGAATATAATGCATGCAAGTGAGTGTGTGTAGCTATATCCCTTCAAGTAAAAGTAGAATCAAGTAATCTACCTTTCTTAAAGCACTTGGAGTCAAAGGAAAGATCTTCAATTCCTAATCTACCCTTTTACAAAGATTAACCCTAATTGTGATTTTGTCAACGAAATAAGCCAATCATAAAGTGAGGCACTTACAGTGTCGATCCCTAATGAAATCAAATTGTTGTGGAGAGACTATCCTAGCAGCAATCTGAGCTAACCTTTCAGCCAAGATTTTGGAAGAAACCTTGAAAAGAAAATTACCAAGCACGATAGGACAAAATTGAACAATTGTGATTGAATCCCTCATCTTCGAAAGAAGAACGATAAAATTAGAATTCAAACCAAGGGCAACCACTCTAGAATGGAAGAAATCATGAACCGCAAGAATCACATCTCTACCCACAATCTCCCAACAACGCTGAAAGAAACATCTGGAGAAACCATCAGGCCCAGGAGCCGAAAGAGCATCCATGGCAGAAACCGCATCATGGATAACTTCAGCAGAAGGAATAACTACTAGAAGAGAGTTCTCCTCGTGGGAAACTAAAGAGGGAACAATGTCATCCACAATAGCAAGATCCTGATCAATCAGATCTGAATCAGAAGAGAATAAATCCACATAAAACCTGACAATGTGATCTTTGATAACAGTCTGATCAGCCGAAATAACCTCATCAATCGAAGTGAGGACAAAACACTCCGACATTGCCTACGCTTGATCGAAGAATGAAAAAAAGATGAATTATGATCCCCATCCTGCAACCATTTCACTCTGGATCTATCACTAAAAAAGCACTCATGTCTACGTAAAAGCACGTCAAGATCATGATGAATGCGCGACTCAGTCAAAAAAAGCTCCTCAGAAAAACCCAAATCAGACATTTGGCTCTGAGCAGACCGAAGCTCTGCAGATTTCCTAGAGATGTTAGCATTGAGATCACCGGAAACCTCCCAATTCCAAAACTTAAGAGCCTTTTTTAGATTCTTTAGCTTACCAATAACTACTTGAGGAGGTCGACCATTACAAGGAATGCTCCATACACTGCGAACCGGGTTCATGAACTCAGGATGATCCACCTACATACTTTGAAAATGAAATTGTCTAGATGTAGAGATATGGGACTCATCTAACCGAATCCAAAATGGATAGTGATTAGAAAATCGACGGGGAAGAGCCACACACCAGATATCTCGCCAATAGGTAGTGCAACCCTCTGAAACAAAAGTCCTGTCCAATCTTCGCTCAACTCTGGTGCGACTAGAACGACCCCTAACCCAAGTAAAATGAGCACCCTGAGATTGAACACCGATCATATTGCAATCCTCAATCATCAACTTAAAGTCCTCACAAGAACCCCTAGCAGGAGATCGAGAACTCAAACACTTATGAGCACCCAAAACTGCATTGAAATCACCAATTACCAACCAAGAGGATGAAAAAGAACTAGCCATCTCCCGAAGAGAACTCCAAAGCACACGAAAAACCGAGGCAGAGGTACTAGCATAAACAAAAGTGAACCAATGCATCAAAAACCCGATAGAAATTGAGACGGTCAAGTGCTGCTTGTGACACAAAACTATTTGAGGGTATGGAATAGAGTCACATGCAAATACCCAAATAGATGGAATCAATCCACCCCTATCATTCATACCCACCAAATGAAGACCAAGAGAAGACTAAAACCTAGTAGTAATCAAATCAAAAGCCACATGGACTCCGAAATGCAAACCAAGGAAGGCCGATGGGAACAACATAAATCACTCAGAACTTGTTTTGACGAGTTGTTCCTAATACCACGGAAGTTCCAATAAATGATACTAATCATGGGATCTGCTGGAAGGAGTCCGAAACTCGGACTTATATGCCTCCAATCTACGTTTAGCAATCATGGTCCTTTGAGCCAAACCATCATAATCCAAATCATCAGCTTCCACCTGTTTAGCCCAAGAAGAGTCAGCAATAAAATGAAGCTCAGTTTGATAATTCGACAAAGAGGACTCTGATCTCATGTCTCGAGAAGAATTGATCCCATCCCTCACAATACATCGATCATCATAAATAGTCGGACCATAAGAAGCAACCGAAACTCCAACACCTAAAGACTGACTAGGAATACCCAAAGAGATAGCTTCCATAACAGGAGAGCCCGAAGAAACAACAACAGAGGAAGAGGGAAGGACCTTACGAGGCAAAAGGTTACAAACCTGCTGAATAGAATGAGCGCCTGATAAAAGAATTGGGATCGAACCCACAACAGTGGATGATGGTCTTGAATGAGAATCATCAAAAGAATTAATCAAACAAGATTAAGAGGACAGAATATAAGAAGGACCTGAAACAGCCGACTGATGAACCAACACTGAATCTATAGGCCCCAAATCTTGATAAATAGCAGCAAAAGCATGGGAAATCGGGACCTCTTGAACTGTCTTATCTATCTGACGATAAACCATCTTAGAAGACCGAGGGTGAACTGGCTAGAAAGCTGTCTCCTTAACTGAAACCTCAGCCATTGGCTGAGACAACTTCCCCGCATAGCAGCAGGAACCTTAGATTTGTTCCAGTGACAAGAACCGGGCAAATGTCCGATGGAGGAGCAGATGGAGCAAAATGACGGTAAGTTTTCATACTCAACTGAAATGAAAGTGCTATGAAACTCGCCCCTCTCTAGAAGAACTGAGGATAGAGGCAAAGCGGACATGTCAACATTCACTAAAACCCTGGCATAGTGCCCAAAATCACCATCAATAGTAGCCTTATCCAATCTCAACGGTACCCCAATACCTTCGGACAAATCAAAAATGATCTTCGGATGCTAGTATTCTTAAGACAAATCATAGAACCTAACCCAAACCTGTGTGTTAGTGGACTTCTGAAAAGAGGGATTAAAATCTGGAACCCAAGGCTGAAGACGGAGAACTCCAGGCTTCAGATTAACCGAACCCAAACCCCAAACCCCAAACCTTGATTTTGTCCCCAGAAGACTTCAAAATGATCTGGAAATAGCTTTTCCCTAAAGATATAAGTCTCCAATCCGCTGAAATCAACCAATGTTTACTAAGCTTAGCTTTAAGGTCAACAAGCTTCCAAGGACGCTCCCCACTAGCAAGAACCACACGCCGATAAAAGCATTTTGTATAACTCAAGTCTTGATTGATAAGCAATCGGATCAACCCGAATGGACATAAATCCTTCCTTTTTCAAAGGCAAAGAAGTCTTAGGGGAGGATTGAACAGAAGCTCGGGAAGCCCTCAAAAGATCCGCATACGACTTGCCACCCATAGACACATGATTAGAATTCATAATAGGGCCCTGATTCGAATCTCCAACCGTAACCAGATTATCACCCAAAGAAGATGTAGTAGGCAACACAATACCTAAACTGCACCCCTTACTATTAGAAGAAGCCGTACCCTCACTACAAATAAGAGTAGTAGTTGAACTTGTCTGCAGAAATGACGACAAAGTAGCCTCTAAAGACATGGGATCCTCCGCAAGGCCATGCAAGAGAAGAAAACCCATTGTTCGAGACACTGTAGGAGCGGCGAAATACTGTAGCAGAATCACTATAGCGCAATGTAGCAGCAACAGAAATACTGTAGCAGGACACTGTAGCAACGACGGGAATACAGTAGTGGCACTGTAGAGAGACAAAAATATTGTAACGGGGTACTGTAGCAGTGAAAAAAATACTGTGGCAGCACTATAGCAGCGACGAAAATACTGTAGCGGCACTGTAGCATCATCGAATACTGTAGCAGCGTTGTAGCATTCCAAAATTACTGTAGCGATGCTGTAGCATCCCAGAATTACTAAGTGGCACTGTAGCACCGACTGAATTACTATAGCAGCGACCACTATTCAATTTTTTTAGCTAAAACCCTAATCCCAAAGCATAATTAATCCATCTATTATTTGAAAAGTTATGCATAACCTTATCACATTTCATGTATTCACAATTGTATCCACAAATAGAATTGGTAGACTAGTGAATACATAAGTCAGATGAAAATTCATTAAATCTTCCAATTCTATATTTGTCTCTTGGTCTCCAGAATAACTACTACCTTAGACATGTCCCATAGGCTGAAATTTTCGGCCATGGTGAGAGAAAATAGCTAAAAATTCTGGCCATGGTGGGGAGAACGATTTTAAGGATAGCTTACACTCCATTTTCTTTGACAACATTAATCTGTGAGTGGATTCAAGTTGTTTGTAGGGCATTTTTAAACATTTTGGGAAAGTTAGTGATGTTTATTTGTCTTCTAAAAATAATTCTAAGAGAAAAGATTTGCCTTTAATCGGTTTGAAACACTTAAGGAAGCTATTTTATAGCTTGCCTATCAACTCAAAGGTAGTTTCGTATGGGTGGATTAAATAAAGAATTATTGTTGTTTGTTATGATGGAAGCTTTGGTTCACGGTCCTTTTAGGAGCTGGCGAAAGCTAGCCACATTAGAGAGTCAAAGGTTGAAGAAAAGTCGAAGGATAAGTCTGAAGAAGGTAGAAAGAGGAAGAAGAAAGCACTTTCAATGTCTTGGAGTAAAGAGTTTAACAATTGTGGGTGGTTCTCCAAGTGTATGGTGGGAATCCTTAAAGAGTTTTCTAGTGTCTCTAGTGTGAACCATCGATTGAGCAGCAGATGTTACAATTTTTAGCTACATATATGGGAGATAAATGTGTTCTATTGAGTTTTTATCTGAAAGTGATAAAATGACTTCATGAACAATTGTTTTTCCCGGGATGATTGTTTCTTGTCCATGGAGAGATGTTTTGAGAACTTCAGCCCTCAAGCAAGGTTTGTATGGATCAATGTTTCTAGTATTCCTTTACAGTGTTAGAACTATTCTTTCTTCAAGAAGATGGGTTGGTTGCTTGGTGGACCTCTTCTTGTTGAGGAGGAAACTGAGCAAAGAATAAGATTAGATAGAGGGAGGATGATGTTATTGACTCAAAATGAGAACTTGTGTTCTTGTAAGGTTAAGGTTGATGATGAAGGGGGTTCGTTTGTGGTCAATGTGGATGAGGATGAGATTTCAGTTGATTTTCCATGATTGGAATAGATTTTGGGCTTAAAAATGGGGATTTCAGGCGAGAGTGACGTCTCAGACGTACTCATCGTCGAATAGTTTGAATTTATTACAAGATGTGGACAAAGTTGACTTTCTACCTATGAAGGTTTTCTGCAGTTTTTCTTCTTTGGACTCTGATATAAAAGACACAACATTGGAAGTTGGGAAGGTTAGTGCTCAGGTATCTAAGAAGACAACATGTCAGTAGATCAATAAGGAAGGAATTAATAGCTAGTTTAGTGTAAGAAAGAAGGGTCAAAATGTCTTTCTAAGCTAAACATGGGCTGTAAAGCTGGAAAATTATCTTTTTTAGATAAAAGTGAGGGGAGTTGGCACCTCGTCAACAAAAGGAAGTCTAAGTTTGTCCCAAAAGATAATGCCAAGTTGTCTAAAGAGAAAAGAAAGGGATGTTTAGATGCTATTAGCATTGATGGTCAGTCACGATTTGTTTTGAAGGTCATGGTGAATTGTAAGGGATTGTTTTCTAATTCTCATCTCTTGATGGGTAAAAGTGTTATACGGTATTGTGATGGTGGGTCTGTTTTATGGAATCAATCTAATCAAAATAATGGGATGGGGTTTGGGCTTTTGGACCCATCTTGTTGTGAAAATAATAATAGGCTTTTAGGGCAAAGTTGAAGCTTTAGATGAAGTTAGGTATCAAAGCCCATCTAATGACAATGGATCTAAGGATTCTATAGGTTTGGGTAATGTGATCAATATTTTTCAATCTAAAAATAGAGAAAGTCGAGATTTTGAAAGTAAAATAAGGTATTCCAGGCCTAGTAAATGCGCAATGATGGTGAAGCCAAATGAAGATATCAAGCATTGGCCTCTTTCAACAGGTTTAATTTCAATTCCAGTTGAATGGGAAAACAATGATGAAGTCCTCAATTATTCAAAGAAAAGGAATGTTAGAGGTCTTAATGCGACATGGTATGAAGACAAAGAGTTCTAAGTATAAAACGTCTTGGATCATTGACGATGAGGTTTCTAAGGTCATAGACATGGGCATAGCTTTGGGTTTTGATTTCAATGTTAAGGAAGTTTGGATGGCATATGTCATTGCAAAAGTGTTTTCGAAGTTGAAGAGCAATATGCTGAAAATGGCAAAGAACTAGCTCATGTTTGGTTGGATTAAATGGAATGGAAAGAAAGTCATTCCATTTGTTTGGTTTGTTAAAATGCAATGGAATGGGGATTCCACCATTTTGGTAGAATGGGCTTTCCATCCAAAAGCCATCGGAATGCCCATTCCATTCCATTAACAAATTTTCTCTTCCAAAAATAACCCTCTGCCCTAATAATTGATATATAACTTTTGCTTTGAGAAACAAGTTGTCTCCTCCTCCATTGAATCATGAATGATCAGAGATTTTTTCCCATCTTGATTCCTCTTCTTGATTTCAGGTATTTTTTTTCATCGCCTTCTTTCTGTTCTCTTCATTTATGGTATTTTCTTGAGAAAGTGATAAGAAAATTAGGGATTTTGAATTAGGGCTTGGCTTTGTTTGTCTCACATATGTTCTATAATATCACTTATATATATGCCGAATCCTCTGTTTTCTCACATGTGTTTTGGCTTACCTCGTTTTTTCTTCTACTTGTTAGCTCCCTTGCTCTATTTTGTTGTTCGTTTTCACTTTTTACTAGCCAGGCTGTTTGGTTTGTATGGCTCTTTTATTGAGGTTTCATTTTTTTGTTGCTTTGTCTTGCTTTTAGGGGCTTTTGTTATTGGTGCCAGTTGGTTTGTTGATTATATTCTCTAGTTTTAATTTTGAATGAGCAAATGAAGTGTGTGTGTGTGTGTGTGTGTGTGTGTGTGTGTGTGTTTTGATTATATTCTCTGGTTTTAATTTTGAATGAGCAAATGATGTGTGTGTGTGTGTGTGTGTGTTGATTATATTCTCTGGTTTTAATTTTGAATGAGCAAATGAAGTGTGTGTGTGTGTGTGTGTGTGTGTGTGTGTGTGTGTGTGTGTGTGTGTGTGTGTGTGTGTGTATTGTGATACTTATTACTAGTTTCATTTTCTCTAGAAAAGATGCAATGTAGATTGGGTTAGTTTTTGAACTATATCATGTTTATACATAACATATTATAACCGGGGGGAATTTTTCTAATAGTATGAAACTAATTAACTATCACAATTCTACAATTATTAATTAGAAAAGTTGGTTGTACTTTATGGTAGTGTGTAAATAAAGAGGACTGTGACTGTGTTTACAATATCAGAAGAACCAAAAATTGAGCTGAATTATTAGGGGTGTGGACCTGGGTCAAGGCTAATGTTTTGTATTGTATAAGTGGGGGCAAGGCAGCAAAGGGACTAGTATTGATAAAAAGTCTCACACACATATAATATAATATATATATATATATATTGATAGCTAGAGAAATTCAGATTTTTGTTTAGAACATTATCACCAGCAAGAACAATTTTTTTATTTGAAGGACCAACGACATAAACAAGCATGTACATGTCTAGCAGACTGTCAACAAAGACATCTATGTCCTTTTCTTTTGTGTACTGACAGATACATCAATTGCCGAAATGTTCCTTTAATGGCCCCTTGATCCATAGGGCACTAAATTATATTATCTTTTTAAATTTTTAGGTAAATTTTCATTAGATTTTAATTGTCTGGTATTTATAACTGTAGGAACAATGGCTCGTCTAAGCTTATCCCAAAGACAAACGTTGAGAAAAAAGAAGATTTTGACTCTCTTCATGCATGGGTTGAATGTTATGCATGTAGTATCGTTTTTGTTAATTGTTTGAAAAAATTATAATGCATGACATTCAATCCAAATCGTTAAGAAGAAATTTGTATGTGCTTGATATAGTTGTCAATAGGCAAATTGTGCATGAATTGGTTTATAAGAGTGATGGTACTTGTCTAGATTAGTTGAGAATCAATATACTAGCTTTTACTAATTTATGTACGATGCTTGAGAATATAGGTGGGCTAAGGGCACCTAGATATTTGCAAATAAATGAACAAGTGGCTATATTTTTACATATCTTAGCCCATCATGTTAAGAATAGAGTCATTAAATTTCAATTTATGCGATCTAGAGAGACCGTTAGTAAGTACTTTCACAATGTTTTACATTCGGTCATTCGATTGCATGGGGAGTTATTGAAACGACATGAGCCTGTTCCTGAGAATTCCACTGATGAGAGATGGAAGTGGTTTAAGGTTTTTTTTTTTGTAAAATTTTCGTTAAAACTTATCTCATTATATCAGTGGTAACACATTTTATTATAATATCTTATCATTGCTTAGGAGAATTATATGAAACTCATGTTAATGTTAGAGTGCCTATATCAGAGAAACATAAATATCGAAATCGAAATCTAAAGGGTGATATATCGATAAATGTCTGAGGAGTTTGTTCTCAAGATATGGAATTCATATATGTATTGCCTGGATGGGAAGGCTCTGCTGCTGATGGTAGAGTCCTACATGATGCTATATGTAGGACAAACGGTTTACGTGTTCCACATAGTATGATTTGATATTTACTAATAAGTATTATGCACATTTGCACTTTTATGAGATTTAATAAGACTACCTGGAAATTATATATAACAGATTTGCAATCTTTCTTGGTTACTATTACCTTGTAGATGCCGGGTATACTAATTGCACGGGATTTCTTGCTCCCTTCCGTGACCAAAGGTATCATCTCAATGAGTGGAGAAATGGGAGGCAGCCAAATAGTCCACAAGAATTTTATAATATGAAACACTCATCTGCTAGAAATGTGATTGAGAGATGCTTTGGTGTGATCAAGAATAGTTGGGCAATTCTTAGAAGTTCTTCTTTTTATCCCATAACGATTCAAAATCGAATCATTATGGTTTGCTGCCTATAACACAATTTTATTAGGAGAGAAATGCATGATGATGGGAATGATGTAATTTTGGAAGAGAGTGATGATGATGAAGCAAATGAATCAATAACAACTGTTGAACCTTCCGATGAGTGGAGTGATATGAGAATGAACTTAGCAGGGCACATTTATAATGAGTGGAGACATCATAACTAATGTTGTATTGCTACTATTTTATGTTTATGTTTATATTTATGTTTGATTGTATTAGTTGGACATAATTTTATTTGGTTGTAATTCACACTTTGGTAATTTTATTTGGTTGTAATTAACACTTTGGTTGTATTCTTATGAGGGATTCTATCATGTACTATTTAATTCTATTATTTTTTTATTATTTTTTATTCATTGTTAGTAAGATGGATACCTCGAAAACTAAAGGTCTCGGTCAAAACAAAAGGTTTTGGACTGAAGATGAGGATAACAAATTGATTGAGTCATTATTGGAGCCCAACAATGATGGAAGGTTCAAGGCTGAAGGAAGTTTTAAACCTGGACATTTGAAAGAACTAGAGAAAAAAAATTGCATGATAAGCTACCTGGATGTGACTTGCTAGCTAAACCACACATCTAGTCACGAATGAAAACTTTGAAGACTCATTTTCAGATTGTTCATTACATGTTAACTGGGCCTAACTGTAGCGGTTTTGGATGGGAGAGAAGAAGACAGTAACTACAGAAAAACCTGTATGGGATGCATATATTCAGGTTAGTATGAATTTTAATTTGAAGAAGTATTATTTTTATTTTTATTTCAAACTCATTTATTTATTTAGTGGTTGATATACAGAGTCATAAGGAGGCTGGACCTTTCAAGTTGAAGTCATTTCCCTACTGTGATGAGCTATCCATGTTCTTTGATAAAGATCGTGCAACTGGACAACATACTGAAACACCAGCTGATGTAGAAGAGCAACTTTAAAATGAAGAAGGAGACTACAATCTATATGATAATGCTAGTTCTGAGAATGTGGACAATGCAAGTGATAACAATGTGGATATTCGGCTTGTTTCAAAATCATCCAAGAGGAGTCAAAGCCAAACTGAGTGCTCTAGTACATCTAAGAAACAAAGAAAAAGTAAAAGCTATGGAGATCTTGCTGAAGCACTTACAGAGTCAATCGCGACTTTTGTCGCGGTTATTGAAAAGTCTTCTGCTCGTTTATGTAAGGCTATTGGTGAAGATCTGAATGAGAAACACATGCAACTTGGTGAGGAGTTGTCAAGAACCACAACACTTACCATCATGGAGCGCCAAAGTTTTTCGATTTATTATGCAGGATAATGCTTTGGTCTCTTATTTCTTTAACCTTCCCGATGAGCTGAAAGATGATTGAGCTAAAGGAATACGTGCCAGAACCATCTAGATGGTTAGGAAATACACTTTTTGTTTGCCATAACTTATGCCCCTTTTTTTGGAACTTTATAATACTTATGATTGTAGTACATGATATGGGGCTAAAAGTATGGTATATGTCTGTGTTATTGATATGGCTAAGGTTATTAGTTATGGTAAATGATCTATGCTGATGATATATGGATTATTATGAGGATGGTGGAATAGGGTTTTATTTCTTGCTCTTGGTTTGCAGACAACTTTTGTACGAACTTTTTATGTATAATTTTTGTATCCAAAAAAAATTTAAATTAATTTCCCAAGCATATTTCAAATTTCCTTTTCTGCTAGTTCTTCTCTGGCTTGTTTTTGCTATGGTGTGGTGGTGTTGTCTGTTCTTCAGGTTGTTAGCTGCTCTGCTTAGATCTTGTCCTGCTCTATTTTGTATGATCTCGAACCCGTGACTGTCTTGTTTTTTATTTTGCCTTACTTTCGGTTATGGGCTGGTGTTGTTTCTTTGGTGGTAGTTTCTCTTTAGTTGTTGTCTTTCTTTGCTTTTGTGTTGTCACTGGCTGTTGTCTTTCTTTGCTTTCGTGTTGCCATTGGCTGGCTTATTTTGTTTTCATATTTGTGTTTTAACATGATCTGTATTGTTGGCATATGCTTTTCCATTGTCTAGTTATTCCATGTCATGGTATGACATATATGAGGCTATTTCATGTCATGGGAGAGGGAGATGTATGACAATGTGCTTATGTACATGTGTGCAGAAAAATAAAGATTTTGTTTATCTCTATATTGGGTGGTATATAATTGATCTTAATTTTGTATATATTTTTTTAAAAAGAAACTATAATTGATCTTGATTTTTTATTTTTTATTTTTTATAAAAAAAAACTATAATTGATTTTGATGTTAATGATTGAAATTATTCTTTACATTGTTGGCTATAGTTTGCTTTTGTTTTTGGTCCTGGCTCGCATAATTCTCATCAAATTTTATCAATATATGAATAATGTGGATTTAATATTGTTTGCATTAGAGAATTACCCAAATTTTAACCGAAGCTTTACAATGAAAACCGAATCACTTCCAAGCTTTATACTGTACTCTCGTATCTAAACAAGAAATAGAGAAATTACTTGTATTAAAAACAAAGAAAAGAGTAATGAAAAAACACAACTCAAAATAACTATAAAGTAGCACCAAAGTTTATTTTTATAGAGTTATCTATTTAAAAATTTCATATAAATTTTTTGTAATTGAAACTATAAATTTTATTATTAATTACATTAATATATATATATATATATATATTATACTTTCATATTTTATTATTATTATCCATAATATATCATGTTAATATAATTGTTTTGTATTTATGGGTATTTTGGTCAAAATACAGTTAATCCCATTCCATTCAATTGTTAACCAAATAAAATAATATTGATTCAGATACTAATTCTACAGTCCCAACCAAACAAATGAATCAGCTTTCCATTCATTTCCATTCCAATTCCTATTCCCATTACCATTTCAAATACAATTTCACCATGGTAACCAAACGTCATCCTAGTGTTTAGTATCTACCAGTTTTTTGACGTGTTCTACTTTGTTGGCATTGGGTCGTTGGATTTTATAAGGCAGTTCTTTGCGTTTTTGGGCCTCTATCAAGGCCTCGTTTTCTTTGTGTTTTTTCTGGTTGTGCTTTTCTTTTTGGGCATGTTAGGTTTTGCTCCCTGGTTTGCTTTTAGTTTGGGCTTGTTTTGCAGTTGTTGTGGTCTGTTGTGGTTTGTGGGGCTTTTTGTTGTTTGGTTGGTTTGCTTTCTTTTGGTTGTTCACTTGCTATGTGGGTTTGGGTGTGTCTTGACCCATTAGGTTCTTATAGCTTTTTGCCTTTTGGCCTTTGGACCCGTTGAATAAAAATTGATGTTCAATATATATATATATATATATATATATAACTTTAGTGGAACTTACATAATGAGGAAGCATGGATTCATTCTCTCATTTTCCACATCAGTCACTAATATCACACGCGGTATAAAACACGTGTTACAGTGATTTTCATTATAAATAAGATTGGATATGTCTTTATATTATTCATTGTATATATCTGAGTTCAGTCACAAATCTTGTGTCTCACCTGAGTTCTTTAAAGCTCACCCCTTTTAGGTGCCATATTAAGATCTCACATCTGGCTTGATCAAGCATCAACGATAGTGAGGTATATCATGATTGGTTCTAAAATATTGATATACTTATTGTGAACCTAATCTTGACCCAATCAAGGCGGAAAATGCATATATATTAGCTCAGTGATAATATATCCTACTTATTCTCTATTATATATGTGTCTCATCTTAGCCTGCTGTCTTAATAGCAACTCAGGTGACTGCACGATTAAGAATGATGGTCTCAACCTGACGACATATCTAAATAGTTTGTGTGTGAAGTATAACATGCTAGTATCTTTAGATAAATACCAATTCATTTTATAAATGAAACAACATAATTCAAACTGTTACATCATTTCAACCGTAAAGACTTAGCGTGTGACATATATACATCTCTAGTCACAGCTTTAGTGGGAGGATATGATACCATATCATGGGTAGAAATATATTGAATCATCACTTTTTTTTTTGCTATGATGTCTCTGACAAAATTATGCTTCTTCTCTATTTGTTTAGATTTACTGTGATACTTAAAGACTTTGGTGTAAGCAATTGCTGCTTGACTATCACAGTAAACGGTTACTAACTTTAATGTACCCGTAAAGTTTTCCAAATCCTCTAAAAACCTCTTAAGCCAAATGGCTTCTTATACTACTGCCGAGCAAGCCACAAATTCAACTTCCATCGTTGATAAAGCAATACACGTCTATTTCTTGATACTCCATGAGATAGCACATTGGCTGAGTAGAAATGCAAATCCTAATATAGATTTTCACTCATCCAGATCGCCTCCCCAATCGGCATCTGTATATCCTACGAGACGTAAATCTCCACCTTGATAACAAATGGAGTAATCAGCAGTAACCTTGAGATATGCTAAAATTCTCTTCACGGCAATCCAATGTTTCTGTCCAAAATTGGATTGATATCTACTCACAAGTCCAACCACATAGCAGATATCAGGTCTCGTACACATCATAACATACATGAGACTGCTGATAGCACTGAAATAAGGAACCTTTTACATTCTTACACGTTCTTGTTAAGTTTTAGGACACATGTCGAGACTTAGAGTTTGAGATCGAGCCAAAAATGTTATACATTTTGGCCCTCACATCCTTCTCTTTGTTTTATTCTTGTGCCTTTTTATGTGTATTTATGACTCGTTTGATTTTTATTACAGACATTAGGTAAAAAGGCATGAAGGGGGGCAAATTGGACCAATTAGTGCACAAATGAAGTGAAGAAAGCAAAAGTGCACAGGTAGCATACCCGTGCACCCACCCGTGCAGTTCACCAGACCAAGGAGCAAGGCCACGGGAGAAGGCAACTGTACGAGTGGTGCACCAGTCATCCACCCATGCACATTGTGCAAAGCTGAAGGGAAATGAAGACTGCACGGGTAACCTACCCGTGCTATACCCGTGCTATACGGGAAACCGAGCTCGCCACATCAGCATTTTGGCCTAGTTTTTGAAGGAAGTATAAATAGTTTTCAATTCTTATTTTCAAAGAGAGAGACCCACGACCATACACCATTCCATTATTTCTTTCTCTCTCTAAATCCCAAAAACCTTTCTTACCAAAAACCCATTATCATCTCCATCATTGACTACTCACAAGGACATAGGAGGTGGATTGAAGCTTGAAGAAAGAAGGTTTTACATGGGTCCTTTCTACTTCCCTCCTTTTATTCTTGTATTCCATTTGTTATGAGTAGCTAAATCCAATTAGGGGATTTATGTGATTCACTTGTAAATATGGGTATTTGTAATGAACTCAATACCTTCTATTAAAAACCTATCTCATTTGTTCTATTCAATGTTTTATTTGATTTCAAAAGCAATTTGTGTTTGATTGTACATGACTCTCTTCATGAGTTGTTTGAGAAATTATGTGTGTAGAGAATCAAGTATACATGATACTTGGCCCTCTAAGCTCAATTGAATAGGAAGATTGAACAAGGGTACATGACCCAAGTAATATCCGGATTTATTAATCTCACCTAATCCTAATCTTTCATGGGTAATCAAGACTACACATCCTAGGATTGTTTGCATGTGATAGATTAAGCATCAACCTATACATGATGGGTTGGTGATTTTTTAACAAAGAGATATGTCCCTTATGAGATAGATGTTCTTTCATTGTATAACCAATTGTGGCTGGCCAATGCCATACATGATGGTTTTGGCACTCGCAAGTGGTAAATAGTCACTCCTATACATCCTAGGGTGATTATATTAGATAATGACAATCATTGTGAGTTCATTCTTTACCCATTGTTTGCTAGTTGAATTCATCAATTCCTTAATCTACATATCACATATCCATACCTTTTTAGAATAGTACATTTTAGTGCATTTTAGCTTAGTTTACATTTTAGTTTTATTTCTTCTCCAAATCCATATCAATTTACTTTTCTAGCATTTGTAACTAAAGCATTGATTTACTCATAACAATCGCTCGATCTCTAAGGAACGAAACCCATACTTGCCATATACTAGTTTTACCTGTTTGAGTGCATCTTGGGATCTTATAAATTTGTTTGAATAGTGCATATCATGACATATAAAATATTGTGCGTTCAAAATGGCGCCGCTGCCGGGGATCGACGTACATAGTTTTGATTAGGTTTTGTTTTAGTATAAAACTTTGCATTTTTGTTTCTTTTCTTTGAATTGAATTTTGAGGGTTATCTTTATTGTACCATTACTATATTGATCTTATTCTAGTTGTGTTAGTTTCGTGTGATTGCGTTGTGTTGTGCATCTTATGGCAGTATACATGGATTACTATCCAGAACCAACTTTTGGACCATTTAAAGACCAGAGTTATCAAGATTGGGATCATTACCAAGGGTTTGAACCAGAATGTTTTGAGGATGAAGCCCTAACTCTAGAAGAAGAAATGAGGGATTTTATGAGAAATAGTTTTCAGATAAAGAAGGATATAATGTCATCACAACATAGGACTTTACAGGCTTTGCAGGCATCACAACCAACATATGAAAAGTGTTATGACATTAGTGAGTTTGATGATGGGCTATTGGATGAGGAGCTTAGAAGTTTCACTCAGTCAACTACACAAAGGACACATGATTTCATAGCTTCACAACAAGCAATTAGAGGGATACTGGAAGATTACATGCAAGCGAATGATAGAAGAGCAAGAAAAATTGATGCTGCCATACATAGACTCGAAGGACAGATTGGACAACTAGCTGATATGTTACCAGAAAAAGAGAAAGGAAGATTTCCAAGCCAACCAGAGCAGGCAAATGCAGTCCTTAGAAGTGGACGGGGTACTGGGGAATGGAAACAGAGAGAGCACTGCAGAAGAAAAAGAAAAAGCACAAGAAGAAGACACAATTGAGAAAGAGATAGAAGATGAAAGTAAGAATGAAGATATACCACTAGAACAGAGGAAACAACTTCATAAACCATCCAACCCTCATATTTCATCTATACCTTTTCCCTGGAGTTTGAAGAATTCCAAGATGGAAAAATCTTTCCAAGAAATTTTTGACATCCTATCCAAAGTGAGTATCAATCTACCTCTTTTGGATGTGATCCAAAATATGCCAGCTTATGGGAAATTCTTCAAGGAACTGAGTAAGGATAAAGAAAGATTTTGACCAAGGTAACAAGAAAGATTAAACATGAATGTGAGTGCGGTAATTCAGAAGACATTGCCTCAGAAAATGAAGGACCCTGGTAGCTTCATCATCGACATTACCATCGGAGGGGTGAACCAAGAAAAGGCTATGTTGGATTCGGGTGCAAGCATTAACCTGATGCCGTTCTCAGTTTACAAGAAGTTAGGATTAAATGACCTCAGATCTACCACCATGTCTTTAATTTTAGCAGATTCATCCTCAAGAAACCCCAAGGGAATTGTGGAGGACGTGTTGATTCAAGTTAAGGAGTTAATCATTCCCACAGATTTTGTTGTCATTGACATGGATGAAGGCTGGGACGAAAAAGATGTGAAACTACTTTTGGGACGACCGTTTATGGCAACAGCTAGAGTAGTGATCGATATGCACAAAGGGAAACTTACTATGAAGGTATTAGATGAGACAGTGGAGTTTAACATTTTTGAGACTATTTCTTACCCGGTGGGGTCTCATGATTGATATAGGTTGGATGCATTGGAGGAAGAAGTTGAAGGGGTTGTGGAAGAGGAGTTTAGTAGGACAAAAATTAATGAGGAAATGAGCCTTGAAGACTTGGTGGAGAGTCCAGAACAAAGAAATGAGTATTTGGGGGATAGTTTAAGGGAGTCAGAGGGAGAGGAGTGTGAGCAACATGAATGACCTTCCCAAACTCTCGAGTTAAAGCCACTTCCATCAGACTTAAAGTATGTGTTTTTGGATGTCGACAAGAAGAACCTAGTGATTATTGCTGCAAATTTGGATAACAGTCAGGAAAGAAAGCTACTTGAAGTATTGAAGAAGCATAAGAATGCCATTGGATGGACAATTGAAGACATAAGAGGAATCAGTCCTACTATCTGCATGCACAGAATCTCATTAGAAGAAGGCTCTAAACCATTCAGAGAACCACATAGAAGATTAAATCCTATAATGCAAGAGGTAATGAAAAAGAAAATCCTCAAGTTACTAGATGTAGGAATCATTTATTCTATCCCTGATAGTAAATAGGTGAGTCCAATTCATGTGGTACCTAAGAAGTCAGGAGTCACGGTAGTTAAGAATGAAAGGGATGAGTTGGTAGCTCGGAGCCTTCAAACAGGGTGGCATGTGTGTTGGAACCCCGTTCACTGGTAACGCAGAGGAAATAGGTTTTAAAAATTTTATACAGATCATAAACGATCTGGAACCAGTGAACTTAGGATCGCAATTCTTTTTCCGGAACTAATATATAGAATATGTAAACACAGGAAATTGTAATCTATATATTAAAAGAAAATTTAGAACCTTACCAACGTTTGGAGGCTCCTTCACTTTAAGATATGCTCTTGGTCTGTACCACTGATCTTCCTAGCTATTCTCGGAACTGGTAACTACGTGTGGGCACGTCATGTACTCAAGAACTTAGGAGGATATAGAGAGAATGAAGAAGAAGAAACAATTTCTTTTTCTTCACTGTGCAACACTTGCACTGCACTTTAATTTGCGTTGATAAAATTCTCACGCACATACCAATTGCATCTAGTGCAACTTTTTTTTTTTAAAGAGCAAAACCCAACTTTTTTTATCTCTATCAATCAGGTTCACTTTTTCAAAAATAAAACAAAACTTTTTTTTCTCTTTTGTGCGTTGATCAATATCAATCTCTCAGGTTAGGATTAAAAAAAACAAAACTCTTTTTATCTCTTTTATTGATTCACGCACCACCCAACTTGTTTGTATCATATACAAACTCTTGTGTATTTTACTTTTGTGTGCTTCTCTTTTATTTGTTATCAATATATATATCATATATATTATTATATCTAAAACTCTTTAATTGATATCTTTTTGATTTTAAAATTAAATCTTTTAAAATTATATCTCATATCTTTTAAAAGATAATTAAATATTTATTTTGAATTTAAACATTTTAAATTCAATTTTAAATATTTAATTTAATAAAATAAAATAATCATATTATCTTATTCTATTTTAAATCAAATATCAACTATTACCCTCCATTTAGTGATTAATAACATAATTAAATAATCTTATTATTTAATTTATTTAATCACCATTATTTATTAATTAAATAATCTCATTATTCAATTAATTCCCGAATAAATACTTGTCACTTTCGTAACACAATTAATTGGACAATCCAATTAATTAACCGTGACCCTTGTTACCTAAATCGATCGGGCTAGCAAGGGGACCTAATGGACCCACAGTATTTTGAGCTCCAATAATCCTCGGAATTATTAATTAAACTCTTTAATTAATATTCCTTGATTATTAACTCCGGTGTTATTCCACTAAAAATCCAAAGCTGCACTCTCTCAACTGTAGACGTTTTTACACCGACCGATACAACTCGGTGTCCATCAATATAGCTATTACACATGGTGTGATCCTCCACAGTAGTTCATAATTAGAGCTGGGTCATAATGTCCGTTATACCCCTCTAATTACATATATCCTTTAAGTATCGTTGATTCTCTAATGAACAATAAATCTTATTTCCTCACAGAATTAGGAGAGCGCTCATATTGTCCAAGCCCCGAATCAACCCTTAAGGGAACTACCATCTACTTCTCACAAGAATGAGTGGATTCACTATTGTGTACATACCTTCCCAGCCACAAGCCAAACCGCAATCCCAACATACAGAGTATATTGATCAGGAACTGCATCTGACCATACTCATGGTATATCAAAGACCACGATCTAACCTGAAGGAGTCGATAAGACACTCAGGATTAAGATCACCCACATATAGCCATCATTAGTTGATATATATGAATCTCATCAGTAAACGGATCTTGGTGAGAGATTCATATAGATCATGGCTCAGTCCTATATGATCACATCATACAAGGTGCCTCCATTCTCATAAAACATATGAATGATTCAGGATAGAATCATCGTACATTACGGAATGAACCGCAGCTATAGATTAACCCCAAATAAAGTACCCAACTTTATTTATTATCTATGGACTCTTTAGATTGCACGTCTCTTATTGTATCCATCCGTATATGACACTCATATACACAGTTCGAGATTACATCCGGCAATCTAGGATGTTAATATATGCACAAGTTATAAAATAAACAACACAACAAGAATGAATTGAACTTTTCTTTTTATTTATTTCATAAATCCATTTACAAATTACATCTTTAGGGCATAAACCTCAACAGTGTGTGCATAGACTATAGGAAATTGAATGCCATGACCAAAAAGGACCATTTCCCGTTGCCCTTCATAGATCAAGTTTTGGAACGATTGGCATGACACAGTTTATATTGTTTCCTAGATGGCTATTTAGGTTAAAATCAGATAGTGATAGCCCTAGGAGACCAAGAGAAGACAACATTCACATGCCTATTTGGGACATACGCTTATAGAAGAATGCCATTTGGGCTTTGTAATGCTCCGGGAACCTTCCAAAGATGCATGACCTCTATTTTCTCAGATATGATTGGGGAGATCATAGAAGTGTTTATGGATGATTTCTCAATATATGGAGATTCACTTAGTTTGTGTCTTCAAAATCTGGCTAATGTACTTGAGAGATGTTCGGAGAACAATTTAGTACTCAATTGGGAAAAGTGTCATTTCATGGTGCAGTAGGGAATAGTCTTGGGGCATATCATTTCTTGCAGGGGCATAGAAGTGGACAAAGCCAAATTGGAAGTTATCAAGAGCTTACCACCACCTCGGGGCGTTAAAGATATAAGATCTTTTCTAGGACATGCTGGGTTTTACAGAAGGTTCATTAGGGATTTCTCAAAAATTTCTAGACCACTGTGTGTGCTCCTTCAGAAAGATAGAGAATTTGAGCTGAATCAGGAGTGCTTGGTAGCATTTGAAACATTGAAGGAAACATTGACCACATCACCCGTGATAGCACCACCTAACTGGGAGCTACCTTTTGAATTGATGTGTGACGCCTCGGATTATGCTATAGGTGCTGTATTGGGACAAAGAGTTGACAAGGTTCCTCATATGGTATACTATGCATCACGAACTTTGAATGATGCTCAGTTGAATTACTCTACAACATAGAAGGAATTGCTTGTAGTAGTGTTTACACTTGAAAAATTCCGACAATATTTGGTGGGCACCAAGGTGGTAGTATATTCGGATCACTCAGCTCTTAGGTATTTATTGCAGAAAAATGATGCTAAGCCTAGGTTGATCAGATGGGTCTTATTACTTCAGGAGTTTGACTTAGAAATTAGAGATAAGAAGGGGTGTGAGAATGTGGTATCAGACCATCTTAGTAGATTGGTTCATGAGTGTCCATCCGGAAAGGAGGAGGTTCCATTAAGAGAAAATTTCCCAGATGAGCAGTTATGGGTAGTACACAACGAGGAACCGTGGTATGCCAATCTGGCTAATTATCTGACCCACGATATTCTGCCTCCAGAATTAGACTCACGAGGAAGGAAATGGTTCATGGCAAAAGCTAGACAGTTTTTCTGGGACGAACCATATTTGTTTAAACATGGGCCTGATCAGGTTATTCGAAGGTGTCTACCGGAATCAGAACATGGAGATATTCTTAGATTTTGCAAAAAATTACAGTGTGGAGGCCATTTTGGAGCAAGAAAAACTGCATTTAAAGTGCTTTAGTCAGGATTTTAATGGGAATACTTGTTTAGAGATGCCCTCAAATTCTGTGCAGCTTGTGATAAGTGCCAGCGCACCGGGAATATTGGAAAAAAGAATGAGATGCCTCAATCAGGAATCTTAGTAATGGGAGTTTTTGACACATGGGGAATTGATTTCATGGGACAATTTCTACCATCAAAAGGGAATAGCTATATCCTTGTGGGAGTGGATTATGTGTCAAAATGGGTTGAAGCAGTTGCTACAAGGACAAATGATAGTAAGGTGGTGGTGAAATTTGTGAAAGAAAACATTCTAGCCAGATTTGGAACTCCGAAAGTGATAATCAGTGATGGAGGGAGTCGTTTTCACAACAGGATTTTTGGAAACTTTATGAAGAAATATGGAGTCCGTCATAAGGTAGCCACCCCGTATCATCCACAGACATCCGGGCAAGTAGAAGTGAGCAATAGGCACATCAATCAGATTTTGGAGAAAACAGTGAAGTCTACACCAAAAGACTGGGCAGCAAGGTTGAATGATGCTTTATGGGCATATAGGACAGCATACAAAACTTCGATTGGGATGAGTCCTTATAGGTTGATGTTTGGGAAAGCGTGCCATCTCCCGGTGGAATTGGAATACCGTGTTTGGTGGGCTATCAAGAAGCTAAATTGGGAATATGACAAGGCAGAAGAAGAAAGAAGCCTCCAGTTGAATGAATTGGACGAATTTAGACTACAAGCTTATGAGAACGCAAAGATTTACAAGGAAAAGACCAAGCTAATCTATGACAGGAATTTGATGAGGAAAGAGTTCCACCCGGGAATGCTTGGACTACTATATCTCTCTCGGCTAAGGATTTTTTCAGGAAAGTTGCAATCACGATGGTCTGGACCATATCAGGTGGTGGAGGTCCTACAAAATGGAGCATTGGAGATCCAAAGGCTACGAAATGAGGGAAAATTTAAGGTAAACAGACAAGTTTCTCTTCCCTCATTTGCGCTTGAAGCTCGAACCCTTGCGCATGTTGGATTCAGCCATGTAAAGCTAACCGGAAACTTTGGCTGCCTTTAAGCGCTCATCTTCCAGTTTAACATGACAGGTTATATCATCAAAGGTTTTGATGTTATTATTGTGGGTCATGTTGATCTTCATGTTTTCCCAGCTATTTGGTAGAGACCGGATCACTGCCTGAATTTGCTGCTCATCAGTCAAGCTATGACCTACAGACTTCAACTCACATATCATGTTTGACATTTCTCTCAAATGATGCCTCATATTATGATTTTGGCACTTCCTGTAAGTGTCAAACTTGATTGTGAGTCTTCTGAGTTTAGTAGTAGAAATACCACCAAACTTGTCTTTTAAAGTTATCCACATGTCCTGTGCGATTTCATACCCTATGTATTCACACATGAGGTCATCAGCCATGCTGCTTAGCATCGTTATACGATCGATACTGTTTTTTTTCTTTTCCAGACTTGATAGGCCTCCATGTCCCTCATGTGTTGAGTAATGTTACTATTTTGTGGTTCAACCATGGTATTTATCAAAGTCTCAAGAACCTCTTGCTCTTCAAGGATTAACTGAACCTTTGAAATACCTACAAGGTTATGAACAAAGCAACCTAGAATTTGGGGGGGGGGGGGGGGGTGGGGATGTGTGAATAGGTTGACACTCTATTTTTAAAACTCTTTCGAGACTTTTGAGACTTTTGTCAAACACTTAGTAAGAAAACAAATTATACCTTAATATGCTTGTTATTAGATAATAACTATCACATGTAAGCTCAATTCACCACCCTTAGTCTACAAGCATAAACCCACAAATGTGAAAGAATGTGATACACTTAACACATACATAAAACAAGAGACAATGTATCTTATATATAAATGTATTCAATGCAAAGCAAATTCCACAAGTTGTACTTTGAATATTACAATGTAAATTCACTAAGTAGAACTTTATAACTTGATATAGATTTTCACAAGATACAATGGTCAAACACTACAAAAGATAAAAGAAACTAATATTGATTTAACAAAGTGTTTGCAACTCAAACTTATCAACAATCTTGTTTACCTAAATATTCAATATAGAATCATCAAGATATGAACATCACAAAATACAAATATAAGAGCGTTTGAGTTAGAGACATTTGACACGTTATTTTTTAAGTGGTAAAACCTCCGAAGAGAAAATATCCACGGGTTGATTCCACAACCACCGGCAACACCACCTTTTATTAGTTGGATAAAAGTACACCTTCAAAAGTGAGCACTTCACAATTTAGTGGTGGCCACGGTTCGGTTTTCGAGGCGGTTTCGGTTTTGAAACAGCCGGTTTCGGTTCCGTGGCCACCCAAACCGTAACCGAACCGAGAAAACCGGTTTGGTTTTCGGTTTCGAACAGCCGGTTAGGCGGTTCAGTTTCGGTTTTTATTTTATGTTTTTTCAATTTTTGTGGCCACGTGGCACGTTTCTATTGGTTGGAAATTTTTTATTATTTTTTTAATATAAAAACCTCCCCAAACCGCCGGTTTTGGGCGGTTTATGTTTCGGTTTTAGGCGGTTTCGGTTTCGGTTTCGGTTTTTGTGGTTTTTTTGTTTTTTTTGTCCACGTGACACTTTTCTATTGGTTGATTTTTTTTAATATATAAACCGCCCAAAACCGCCGATTTTGGGAGGTTTATGTTTCGGTTTTGGGTGGTTTCGGTTTCGGTTTTGGGCGGTTTCGGTTTCGGTTTTTGTATTTTTTTTTGTTTTTTTGTCCACCTGGCACTTTTCTATTGGTTGAATTCTTTTTAATATATAAACCGCCCCAAACCGCTGGTTTTGGGCAATTTTGGGACATCCCTAACCTTAATCGAACAGGCTCGAAACCGGTTTCCAACCGGTTTCGTAACCGGCGGTTTCGGTTACGGTTTTGGTTTCGGTTTTGGGTGGTCGGTTTCGGTTTGGTACCCACGGTTTAACCAAACCGTGGGCACCTCTACTTCACATGATACACCATCTATTGGATATCCCTCATATCCTACCATTGAGCCTTTTACTAATGAAAGACTTGCCTACTTTCTATCCAAGACACTTCACATGTCTCTAGAAATCAACTTTCTATCCAAGGCATTTTACATGTCTCTAGAAAGATTTCTTGCTCGACTATCCGAATCTTCACAATCATAGCCAAGACTTCCTTACTTAACTATCCAGATATTCACAAATCCTAGTTAAGATTTCTTGCTCAAATTAAAGCTTCACACTCCCACAAAAGACTTCCACCTTTTGCAAGGACTTCCAAACGTGATCAAATGTATGCAAATGCAAACATATGCAACATATAATATGTGATCAATATTTCCTATGGAAACTAGAAATGATCAACGAGCACACAATGTATATTTTTCTAGTTTACAATCCAAAAACATAACATCACACAAATGATGCATGTAACATATGAAATATATGAATTAGGTACACTTCATGAAGAACTAGACATGCATCAAAGTCTACAAAACAATGTTGTCTAGATCTTATACATGAACAAAAACCTAGAGCATGGAAAACACCAAAAGCACACTTTAATTTTAGATTTTATTCATGCAACTAAAGCATGAAAATAATACATAATTATTAAGCACTCATTCAAGACTTTAGAACTAAAACCAAAAATGCTAGAATCAAATAATATATTCATTGAAATTTTCTAGCAATCATTTAGAGCACATATTCACAAAATAATCAATTAAATCCTAATAGGCTCTAAATATACAATTAATTGTGCTAATCCTAAATATGTTCAACTAAAGAGTCCTAGCACATCTAAAGGCTATCAATCATTAAAATACAATTAATTAAAACAAAAATAACCCTAGATAATAAGCTTGTCACAATATAACTCACAAACATGTGAAAACATAGATTTATGAAAACCTAACTCACATACAAGTCTCTAATTAAGCAAACCTAGCTTATAATTGAAGCTCTATCTCTTATCAACATTTGTTTAAGTCACATACACATAAAAGAGAAGAAGACCCAATGTAATTAAGGATTTTAAAAGCACAATACCAAAAGATAATCAATTACCTTTTAAAAAGAGTCACGAAATTAGTGTAGGACCACCAAAAACCTTGAACAAAAGACTTCAAAGTTGCTTAAGAATGATAGAGGACTTCAAGACGAAGAATCTTCAACTAAAATCACTCAAATCAGATAAGAAATAAGTGAGATATGGTTTTTGGAAGTTGAGAGAATTTGAGAGAAAATTTATGCACTTTTCTTCTTTAGAAACAAAAGAGAGAGGGAGAGAGGATTTAAATGAAAGAAAGGGAGGAAAGTGATGTGGAGAGAAGTGCAACACACGTGGCACTAGTCACCACGCCACCTTAGCCTCCCATGGAGGCGCGTGGCCTCCACGGAGGCAAAAGGGTGGCCTTCCCGTGGAGGCCACGCGCCTCCATGGGAGATGGGTGGTTTTGGCAAAAAGCCACATTTATTCCCATTTGCTTCCTTAGAGCACTTCTCAGGTTCTTCGATTGTTTTTTGGCCTCCGAACTCCGAATTCAAATCCATTTTTGGATTACGAACCTAGACTCTCTCACAGACATGGACGTCAACAAATGTTTCACAGAAAATATGGAAATCGATTCGATATACAAGGACGAAAACCATGCACGTTAAACACACAAAAAGTTTCATAACTTCCTACTCGGAATTCGAAAACTAATGAATCAGTAACCGAAATGTTCAGAACTCAATAAGGAATATGAGAACATATTCAAGTCCGATATCATAAAAACACAAACAAATAAACACAAGAACACACATGTATGCCATTTCCTAGATATAGTCCTAGAACATGCAATTTTATAAAATTTGTCAATTTAAATATAATGCATGTGCATACATTAATATGTGTGTATGTGTTATACCAATTGAGTACAATGATGCAGGGACACATATGGATGCAATGTGTATGTGTGCCTAAACGCCTTGTAAGAGGAATGAGGTATTAATATAACTTTGATGTGCAATAAAGCATGCACCCCTTGAAGACTTATCTTTGCTTGATAGGTTGCCAAATCTTCCTTGAAGCTTGAATCACAATGAGCCTAAATAACTAATCAATACAAAGGAAATATTGTTTTATTATGTAATTATGCCAACGTGACTCAAAACCCTAACAAACTTACGGTGCCACATTTCATAATTGTCACCGTTCAATTTCTCTCCTTTGTTCAACTCAGCAACGATGGTCTTAGATGCATAAGCTATTTCCTGAAATTTTATTTTAACATAGAGTTGTACAATTAATATTCATTATAGCATATTCTTCTAAAATTTCACACTAAGTATATATTTAGCTGCAAATATACACTTAAAAATATAATAAAATAAATATTAGGATAGTGATAAAAAAAAAAAAGAAGTCGAGGCTCCTAATCATCATCCAATTCCATAATATTCACTAGTTTATAGTTATTAGTGTTTTCGCGCAAATCAGTTCTATCATTGTCTTATACAATTTAGAACACCCATTTATAAGAGAGCACGAGTATTTAAAAAAATAATAAAGTAAACGAACATCCCATTTTATTAATAGATGTAATAAGAAATATTTACAAAAAATAATTATATCCTAAGCTATACAATATTTATCAATATTCTATTTGATACTCAAATCTAAAAGTTTCTAGGATTTCGTACAATATTCTCATATAATGTTCAAAAATACTCGACTGATTAACACCATACTCATAGATATTTTACTCAACTTTAATCTTATTGAAAGCCACATGACCATATTGTTGGTGTTTATGCCTTAAAGCTTGTAATTTGTAAATATGAATGAAACATTAATAATAGAAGTAATTTATTCATTCTATAAATTTGTCTCATACATTTATATCATGTGTACTTAACATCCAAGATTGCCGGATGTAATCTCTACTTGAGTATATGAGTGTCATATATAGAGGAATTCAGTTCTGAGATGAGCAATCTAAAGAGTCCGTAGATAGCAAATATAGTCGGGTACTTTATTTGTGGTTAATCTACAGATGCGGTCCATTCCGTAATATACGGTAGTCTTATCCTAGACTATTCATATGGTGATATGAGAATTGAGGCACCTTATATGATGTGATCATATATGACTGGGCCACGATCTATATGAATCTCTCTCTAAGATCTGTTACATGATGAGATTCATATATATCGACTAATGATGGTTATATATGGGTGATCTTAATCCTAAGTGTCTTATCGACTCCTTCTAGTTAGATTGTGGTTTTTGATATACCATGGTTGGAATCGCAGTTTGGCTTGTGGCTGGGAATGTCTGTACACAATAGTGGAATCCACTCCTTCTTGCGAGAAGTAGATAGTAGTGCCCTTAAGGGTTGATTCGGGGTTTGAACAATATGAGCGCTTTCCTTCTTCCGTAAAGGAAGTTAGAGAATCAATGGTACGTAATGGAAATGATATAATTAGAGGGGTACAACGGACTTTATAACCTATCTCTAATTATGAACTACTTGTGGAGGATCATACCGTATACAATAGTTATATCGATGGACAACTGTAATTTCGGTTTGTGTAATACATCTACAGTTGCAAGAGTGCATCCTCAGGTTTTTAGTAGAATAACTCCGAGGTTAATAATCATGAAATATTAATTAAAGAGTTTAATTAATTATGTCTAAGTATTATTGGAGCTCAAAACTGTGGGTCCATTATGTCCCCTTACTAGCCCAATTGATTAAAGGTAACAAGGGTCACGGTTGATTAATTGAATTGTCCAATTAATTGTGTTACGAAAGTGACACGTATTTATTCAGGGATTAATTGAATAATGAGATTATTTAATTAATATATTAATAATTAAATTAATTAAATTATTTAATTATTTAATTAATGAATTAATAATTCTGAATTATTAACTAATTATTAATTGGAGGTTGCATGTTCAAATCATGACTGAGACAAAGATAAAATAATTAGATTATTTTATTCTTTACTAAGTCTAGTGTCTAAATTAAAGTCAACTAGGGTTATGTGGGAGTTAGAATCATACTCTACCTAAGACATTTAAATACTAATTATTCTTTTGAATATATATAGATCTATTGGAAAAGGATATGTATCTAGTTTTTTAAATATATATATATATATATATATATATATATATAGATATATTTATATGACTAGGAGACTAGAACATGATTGTGATTTCATTGAGAGATACACATATGAACCAACAACATTTAAAAAATAAATAAATAAATAAAAAGAAACAAGAGAGTGGTGCGACCAACAAAAGAGAAAAGCAATAAAAAAAGTTTTTTTTTGTTCTTTTATTATTCAAGTGGCCGAATTCTCCATACACAAAAGCAAGAGTTGTTTTGTGTTGTTTCTTCAACCTCCTGAAGCCCGTGATTTGCCCACACGCAATTGCCTGAACCTGGGAGATAGTGAGGAAGATCCAGTGGTACAAATCGAAAAGCAAATTCGAGAATTAAAGAATGAATGAGTTAGCCTTGAGGTATGATTTTGAATCCCAACTTTTATTTATTCTTATATATCGTACACGGTTTTAAAGTTGCTTATAAAATTATTTTTAAAAAGTTTTTGGCCAATGATTGAAGGGTATTAAGGTTAGGGTTTTAGTTAAAAAAAAGTGAATAGTGGTCGCCGCTACAGTAATTCCGTCGTTGCTACAGTGCCACACAGTAATTCCGGGGTGCTACAGCGTCGCTAAAGTAATTCCGGGATGCTATAGCTCTGTTACAGTATTCAGTGATGCTACAGTATTTCGTCGCTGCTATAGTGCTGCCACAGTATTTTCGTCACTACTACAGTACCCGCTACAATATTTTCGTCTCGCTACAGTGCCCATCTACAGTATTCCGTCGCTGCTACAGTATCTCGTTGCTGCTACATTGTGCTACAGTGATTCTGCTATAGTATTTCGCTACTCCTACAGTGTCTCGGACAATGGTTTTTCCTCTCTTGCATGGCCTTGTGGAGGATCCCATGTCTTTAGAGGCTACTTTGTCTTCCTTTCCGCAGAGAAGTTCAACTACTACTCCTATTTGTAGTGAGGGTACGGTTTCTTCTAATAGTAGGGGTGCAGTTTAGGTATTATGTTGCCTGCTACATCTTCTTTGGGGGATAATTCGGTTACGGTTGGAGATTCGATTCAGGGCCCTGTTATGAATTCTAATCCCTTGTTTATAGGTGGTAAGTCGTACGCGGATCTTTTGAAGGCTCCCCAAGATTCTGTTCAATCCTTCCCTATGACTTCTCAGCCTTCGAAAAAGGGAGGATTTGTGTCTATTCGGGTTGATCTGATTGCTTAGCAATCCAGACTTGAGTTATACAAAATGCTCTTATTGGGCGTGTGGTTCTTGCTAGTGGGGAGCATCCTTGGAAGCTTGTTAACCTTAAAGTTAAGCTTAGTAAACATTGGTTGATTTCAGCGGATTGGAGACTTATATCTTTAGGTAAAGGCTATTTCCAGATCATTTTGAAGTCTTTTGGGGACAAGAACAAGGTTTGGGGTTTGGGGTTTGGGTTCGGTTAATCTGAAGCTTGAAGTTCTCTATCTTCAGCCTTGGGTTCTAGATATTAATCCCTCTCTTTAGAAGTCCACTAACACACAGGTTTGGGTTAGGTTCTATGATTTGTCTTGGGAATACTGGCATCCTAAGATCATTTTTGATATGGCTAGAGGTATTGGGGTCCCGTTGAGATTGGATAAGGCTACTATTGATGGTGATTTTGGGCACTATGCTAGGGTTTTAGTGGATGTTGACATGTCCGATTTGCTTCCATCCTCAGTTCTTCTAGAGAGGGACAAGTTTCATAGCTCTTTCATTTCAGTGGAGTATGAAAACTTACCGTCATTTTACTCCATCTGCTCCTCCATCGGACATTTGCCCGGTTCTTGTCATTGGAACAAATCTAAGGTTTTTGCTGCTAGTGCGGGGAAGTCGTCTCAGCCAATGGCTGTGGTTTCAGTTGAGGGGATAGCTTTCCGGCCAGTTCACCCTCGGTCTTCTAAGATGGTTTATCGTCAGATAGATAAGACAGTTCAAGAGGTCCTGGTTTCCAATGCTTTTGCTACTATTTATCAAGATTTGGGGCCTATAGATTCAGTGTTGGTTCATCAGTTGGCTGCTTCAAGTCTTTCTTTTATTCCGTCATCTGAATCTTGTTTGATTAACTCTTTGGATGATTCTCCTTCAAGACCTTCATCCACTGTTGTGGGTTCGATCCCAATTCCTTTATCAGGCGCTCATTCCATTCAGCAGCTTTGTAACCTTTTGCCTCGTAAGATTCCTCCTCATTCCTCTGTTGTTGCTTCTTCGGGCTCTCCTGTTATGGAAGCTATCTCTTTGGGTATTCCTAGTCAGTATTTAGGTGTTGGAGTTTCGGTTGCTTCTTATGGTCCGACTATTCAGAATGATCGATGTATTGTGAGGGATGAGATCAATTCTTCTCGGGACATGGATCGGAGTCCTCTTTGTCGAATTCTCAAGCTGAGCTTCATTTTATTGCTGACTCTTCTTGGGCTAAACAGGTGGAAGTTGATGATTTGGATTTTGATGGTTTGGCTCAGAGGACCATGATGGCCAAACGTAGTTTGAAGGCATATAAGTCCGAGTTTCGGACTCCTTACACCATTTCCCATGATTAGTATCCTTTATTGGAACTATCGTGGCATTGGGAACAACTCATTAAAACGAGTTCTGAGTGATTTATGTAGTTCCCATTGGCCTTCCTTGGTTTGCATTTCGGAGTCCATGGTGGCTTTTGATTCGATTTCTGCTAGGTTTTGGTCTTCTCTTGGTCTTCATTTGGTGGGTATGAATGATAGGGGTGGATTGATTCCATCTATTTGGGTATTTGCATGTGACTCTATTCTATACCCTCAAATAGTTTTGTGTCACAAGCAGCACTTAACCGTCTCAATTTCTATCAAGTCTCTAATGCATTGGTTCACTTTTGTTTATGCTAGTACATCTGCCTCGGTTTGTCGTGTGCTTTGGCTTTTTCTTCGAGATATGGCTGGTTCTTTTTCATCCTTTTGGTTGGTAGTTGGTGATTTCAATGCAGTTTTGGGTGCTCATGAGTATTTGGGTTAACGATCTCTTGCTAGGGCTTCTTGTGAGGACTTTAAGTCGATGATTGAGGATTGCAATCTGATTGGTTGATCGGACTATTTTATACCTATTTTAAGGTCCCCAATTTTCCTATTGTTTGTTTTCGTTTCGAGCGTATTTGTATATAATGTGTTTGTTGAGCCATGTGTAGGTACATATTCCTTATTTCACGGGTTTGAGCTTAAAGTTTATATTTGGAGGCAAAAGGAGCCAAAAACGAGAATAAATGGAAGTATTCAGAGTGCCGCGCCTCACCGATGATACAGACCGCGACGTGATCTAAGCCCAATCATGGCCAAGAAAATATAGGTGTTTCCACGGTTGATCCGTCGTTAAGCAAGAACGGAACACCGAGACCGCATGCATGAACCCCTATGATTTTCCAACAGCTTATGGGCTGAAATTATATGGGCATGTGCAGAACGTCCGACTTGTGGGTGCCATAACTCCCTCCTCTGATCGATTCACGTTGAGAAATTTATATATTTGGAAAGGTACGGAAGTCTAGTTTTCAGAACATTTTACATATTGCAATGCTGATCTTTCTGGAGAAAGTTATGCCTGTTTGAGTAACTGGTGCGCAGAGCAGAAATGGCATTCGGCGGGCAAATCGACGGGCAACCAAACCGCCGTTTTGACCGCCGAATTAGGACAGTAGGTTTCTTCACCAATTCGGCGGGCAAAACGGCTGGCACCATGGCCGCCGTTTTGACCGCCGAACAGCACCTGGAGGTCGCATTTTTACCTGAAATTGAGGGGCATTTTCGTCCCTTCACTACCAATTCATACCCTAACCTCCCAACACTATATAAACACCTTTTCCTCTCCTCTCTTCATAATTTTTCAGACCCAAACTTCATCTTCTTTAATCTTCTTCACCAATTAAGAGAGAGAGAGAGAGAGAGAGAGAGAGAGAGAGAGAGCTTTCAAGAGCATCCATGGAGGTTTTCCTCCATGGATGTCTCTCACATACCATATCTACCCATCACCCACCACATTTGAGAGTAGATTACATAGAGATATGAGTGGTTATGACCAATTTCGTGCTAAGCAATGGATGGAGCTCTTGGAGGGGTTTCTTCAAGGGTTGTATTTCTATTAACTCATCTCTTTGTATTTCTTGTTTTCTTAATTGTGTAATCCCCACTTGGGAGTATTTGTAAACCTAATTTGTGCTCAATATAATGTGTGGTTGTTTTTATATCTAATTTGTGTTTTGATTCATTCTTGCTTTTATTGAATATATCTCTATCTTGAAATGCTTGTGTATGGAGATTGGAAATTAATATGTGTTCATGAATGGGATTAGGAGTAGATTAATATAATTATAGGAGTAGTTGTAATCAAATGTCCCATTTGTGTGTGTATGTTGATGGAAAGTCGAATTTGCATGTGTATGGATGGATTTGAGTGAATTAGAGTTAGGATTGTGCCATTGGAAAGGCCATTCCGGGCATAGACTTGACTAATTAGCTAGGAAGAATGAATGAACTTGTTAATTGCCATATTTAAAGAGGTTTGGTTCATTGTTTTTGTTATATATTGGACTTTGGCTACTTCTCACGCTATGGGCTCTAGGTGAGTTGTGGTTGGAGTTACAATAATTGGGAATCCGACTATTTCTTGCGCTAGGGGCTCTAGGTAAGTTATGGTTGGAGGAACAATTACTCTTTCCACATTCATTACACCTAAAGTTGCCATTTTACAATTACCATGTTAGTATTGGGGCTCAATCTAGCATTGGTTTGTAGAATTGGTTCACAAATGTCGGTTGCGGTTTCGTGTTTGAGAGGCTCTCAACACACTCTTCAACCATTAGCTCTACGGATGGGTATAAATCGGATTGAGGCAAGAACGAACCCTTAACTTAAATTGGATGTGCTTAATGTCTAATAACCCACTTGTGTGCACTTATGTATGGTGAACTTGTAAACCCTTGTGTGACCATTTTCATGCATCTCTCCAATCCACCATTTTATTATTTCTCACTTAATCACCATTCTCACGCCTCCATGTTCTCTTGTTTATTTTTATATTTTCATTTTCATTTTCTTTGCACACACACACACACACAAACACACACACACACACACACACACACACACACACACACACACACACACACACACACACACCATTCTCATCCCATCCATATTCTATTTACATGCTTTTCCCTAAACTCTAAAACTTGAAATGGTTAACAACACATCCCTGCGGAACGATACCCTTGCTTGCACGCTGTACTAGTTTTATTTCTATATATGTCTTTTGACTCGTGCCTTATAGCAATGTTGATTTTATTATAAATATTTTGACGATGCTTTCAACGACACAAAAATCCACTCGTCATTGGTGTTCGGTCTTAGGGTGCTCGTTTTACTTGGGTTAGGGGTCGTTCTAGTCTCACTAGAGTTGAGCGAAGATTGGATATGACTTTGGTTTCAGAGGGTTGCACTACCTGTTGGCGAGATATCTCATGTGTGGCTCTTCCCCGTCGGTTTTCTGATCACTGTCCACTTTGGATTCGATTAGATGAGTCTCAGGTCTCTAAATCTAGACCATTTCGTTTTCAAAGTATGTGGGTGGATCATCCTGAGTTCATGAACCTGGTGCGTAGTGTATGGAGCATTCCTTGTTATGGTCGACCTCCTCAAGTAGTTATTGGTAAGCTAAAGAATCTAAAAAAGGCTCTTAAGTCTTGGAATTGGGAGGTTTTCGGTGATCTCAATGCTAATATCTCTAGGAAATCTGTAGAGCTTCGGTCCATTCAGAGCCAAATGTCTGATTTTGGTTTTTCTGAGGAGCTTTTTTTGACTGAGTCACGCATTCATCATGATCTTGTCGTGCTTTTACGTAGACATGAGTGCTTCTTTCATGATAGATCTAAAGTGAAATGGTTGCAGGATGGGGATCGTAATTCATCCTTTTTTATTCTTCGATCAAGTGTAGGCAATTTCGGAGTGTTTTGTCCTCACTTTCGGTTGACGGGGTTATTTCGGCTGATCAGATTATTATCAAAGATCACATTGTCAGGTTTTATGTGGATTTATTCTCTTCTGATTCAGATCTAATTGATCGGGATCTTTCTATTGTGGATTTCATTGTTCCCTCTTTAGTTTCCTAAGAGAAGAACTCCCTTGAAAATACAACTCTAAACAGCTCAAGCGTGTGTCTAAACAACCTAGAGGATGGTGAATGGGTTGTTAATCGATTATTACCAACTTTTTTGATTAGTTATTATTAACAAAAATAACCCAACACAAACGAATACAATCAACGTAATTAAAGTGCGGAAAACATTAAATGAGACGTTGATTGATTTACGTGAGAAACCCTCCAACTGGGCAAAACTCACGGGCTATCCTTCTAGCCACATACAGTCACCGAAATCCACTATATGAATAAAAGATTACACCCTCAAGTGATACTCGGACTCTCACTCTCGACAACCTCAGGCTATGGACACTACCACTCACCACTCTTGGTTCAGTCCCTAGTGATATCCCCTGATCCACTACTCTTGGCGTGAGCACCTCCTACTCTACCCACAGGCCTTTTACAGTTACACTTGACCAATGCTTGCCAACCCACCCTTGGTTGCAAGACTTTACTTGCTTGTGTAACTTCACCTAGAAGCCACAAGACTTTGACTCTATGAAGAGTATAAAGGTCTAAGTGAATATATGACAATATGCTCAAATGCAATAATGTGTAAGACCACACACAAAATACTTAACTAGATATTATAATGCAAATCAACAACCTAGTTATCAAACAATGCCTACATGCCCATACATGAGGTCTCAATTAGATTTGTAGAGAATTCTAACAACCTAATTGTCAATTAAATCCACATGAACATTCAATAAAGCTTGACTAGATAAATAAACATTAATCTATCAACCTAATCATCAACCAATCACACAAGAATGTTCAAGGGTTAGATATTTAGGGAATAATCAACCTAATCATGCAAGCTATCACAAACAAACCCAATCATGTTATTAAGACTCACAAATATATGCAATAAAAAGAGTCTAGGTATTTAATCAGACAATAAATACCTAATCTAGAGTAAGAATACCAATAAATGAGTTTTAATGTAGTTGTAACTTACCTAGTCATGAAACCAAGAAGACCCATGAAAGATTGATGCATGAAGGATGTTATTGATGCATGAGTTTTGGGTTTGGAGAGTTAAAAAAAAGCTATCTTGGTGCTTTCTCTCACTAGGCCTCTCACTAGGGGAGCTCTTTCTCTTACTAGGATATGAATTTGTGAGCTCTAGGTCTGATTAGGGAAGAAGATGATGTATTTATATGATCCTAGTGAAGCCACATCGTTTTGGATAAGGAAAGATTGATTTCTAGAGACAAAAAGCGACCTTAATGCGACCTGGAGGTCAGGTCGTTTCAAGGTAGCTATTCTCTCGGGTAAAAAACCTGACAGCACAACAACTCCAGTTTTGAGCGACCCAAAACATGACCAAACGACATCGAAACTTTCGTATAATATACCGTTGGAAAGGTATGGAAGTCTACTTTCTACTCCAATTGACAAAATAAGATTTGGATGTCTGTAGAAATATTTATGGTCAAAAGAGTGACCAAAGGTCAGAATTGGTCAATAACAAAAATCCCCAAATTCATGGTATAAGACCATGTAACCAAAAACCAATCCAAGAGAGCACAAATGGAGCCTCTCTATGGTCATAAATCGCGCTACGACTTAAGTACACCAACGTGCAAGCACAGACACAACACAAGCACACCATCGTGCGAGTGAGGACGTTTCTGAACACACAAGGAAAACGTAAAACAAAAAACAAAACAACCACACGTAAAGACAAACAAAAACGTGCTCGTGTGAGTTGTGTAACGGATGCACACATATACATAATAAATAACACAAATGCAAGATGAACAAAGCATGCATGAAGTGTGTGTGTGTGTGTGTGTGTGTGTGTGTGTGTGTGTGTGTGTGTGTGTGTGCACCTAAACTCTTCAAGAGACAAAGTCAAGTGAGTATACATTTTGCTCTTGAAGTCATGAAGATGCTTGGAAGCTTGCCGACAAGGACCTCAGCTACCCATTACATTATCATCCCCAATGTGGTGTGGTTTGTCATGAAATAAGCCAATCCTCGTGGCTATTCCTTCTGCTGATGTTATCCATAATGCAGTGTTTACCATGGATGCTCTTTCGATTCCTGAGCCTGATGGTTTCTCCGGATGTTTCTTTCAGTGTTGTTGGGAGATTGTAGGTAGAGATGTGATTCTTGCGGTTCAGGATTTCTTCCATTCTGGAGTGGTTACCCTAGGTTTGAATTCTAATTTTATCGTTCTTCTTTCGAAGATGAGGGATTCAATCATAATTGATCAATTTCGTCTTATCGTGCTTGGTAATTTTCGTTTCAAGGTTTCTTCCAAAATCTTGGCTGACGGGTTAGCTCAGATTGTTGCTAGGATAGTCTCTCCGTAACAATTTGGTTTCATTAGGGATCGACGCGTTGATGATTGTATTGCCCTCGCATTTGATTGTGTTAATGTGCTTTATAAGAAATGTTATAGGGGTAATGTGGCTATGAAAATAGACATCCGGAAGGCTTTTGATACTCTTGATTGGAAGTTCCTTTGTCGAGTTCTGAGAGCTTTTGGTTTTTCTCAAACCTTCATGGATTGGATTGGATTGGATTGTTAGCATTCTAGGCTCTTCGAGACTGTCTGTATTGGTTAGTGGATCTCCGGCTGGTTATTTTGGTTGCTCGAAAGGGGTTACACATGGGGATCATCTTTCTCCTCTTCTTTTTGGTATTGCTGAGGATTTTCTCAGTAGGTTACTTTCGAGGATGGTGGCGTCGGACCAGTTTTTGCCTACCTCTTCTCCGAGGGGTTTTTCTGCTCCCACTCATTTGTTGTATGCCGATGATGTTCTAATCTTTTGTAGGGGCACGGTCGGAAACCTGAAGAGGGTTGTGCATATTTTCAAAGTTTATGGTAGCATTTCGGGTCAACTTGTTAACTGGAGTAAGTCCTCCATCTTTTTTGGGTCTTCAGTTCTCCAGCTCGGATTAGTTCTCTTCAGTCCTTAGTTGGGATGCAGATTGGTCGACTTCCATTTTATTACCTGGGGGTTCCTCTTTTCCGAGGTAAGCGCAGGAAATCTGTTTTGATGCCCATTGCGGATAAGATATTGTCTAAGTTTGCCAAGTGGAAAGGTAAGTCTCTTTCTTTGGTTGGTAGAGCTACTTTGATTCGCTCGGTGATTACTGGCTCCTATGTTCACTCTTTTATGGTTTATAAGTGGCCGATTTCCTTAATTCAGATGGTTACTAAGAAGATCAGAAATTTCTTATGAACTGGTTCTTATGAGGAGACTAAGTTGGTCAGTGTTGCCTGGAACCGTTGTTGTAGACCTTATGCTCTTAGTGGTCTTGGTTTGAAAGATCTGGCCTTGTTGAACGATTCATTACTTCGGAAGTTCACTTGGAAGTTTATAACTTCGAACAATTTTGCTTTCACTTTTTTGCGCGAGAGGTATATTAGGCAGCTGCAGAAACCGTATGGAGGTTACATCACCTCTTCCATATGGAATTCTTTTAGGACTAACTATGTTGAGCTCATTAAGGATGGTAGCTGGCTTATCGAGGAAAACTCCCAAAGGGATTTTTGGCGTGATAACTGGCCTGGAATGCCCATTTTGGATCTCCTTGGGATTCCTGATTTCCTGGCCATGCATCTTCAGGCTAAGGTTTCTGACTTCATTCGGGATGGTAGATGGATTTTGGATGATCGCTTTCGAGCAAAGTTTCCAGATCTCTGCTTTCGGATTGGTAGGATTGCGATTTCTCCGGTGATAGATTATTTGGTGTAGCCTCACGCTAGGGAAGGTAGTGTTTCTTGTAAGACGGCTTACTCCAGGATGTTTCATGACATCCCGCAGGTCCCCTGGTGGAGGGACGTTTGGTCTCGCTATATCCCTCCCCTCCGTTCGATTCTGTCTTGATGGCTTTTGCTTGATAGGCTCCATACCAAAGATCGTTTGTGCAGGTCCGGGTTTCAATTAGCTACCAGGTGTAGTGTTTATGGTGCTAGTTCGGAATCAGTGGATCATCTTTTTCTGAAAGTGCGCTCTTGTTACAGCTCTTTGGGAGGCGGTTTTCTCCGCATTGCAGAGGCGTGTCTCCGCTGACACTTGGGATTCTTTTTTCAGGCAGGCCATGTCTGTTTCTTTCAGTGATCAAATTAGAGTTTTGTGGAGAGCTGTTATTCATGCAGTGGTTTGGAGTGTGTGGTATTCTCGTAACCAGTGGATTTTTGAAAGAAAATCTATTGATTTCAAGGCGGCTTTATCTCTAGTGTGGAGCTCTGTTTATGATGCAAATCATTTAAGGATCAGCTGTATGCGTAACTGTGTTGATGATCTGCTGATTTTTCATCAGTTTGGTCTCAGTGGTCGACCTGGTAAAGCTCCGGTTATTAAGAGTGTGGTTTGGTCTCCCCCGGCTCCATGGTGGATAAATGTTAACACGGATGGTGTAGCTTTGGGTTTGCCAGGTGTGGGAGTTTTGTGGGTGTGTTTTTTGGACTTGCAGATCTTTTGTTAAGGCCTGTTCGCGGTCCCCCTTGGTCAGGTTTTTGCTTTTAAGGATGAGCTCCTTGCGGCTTCTTTAGCCATCAAGTATGCTTGAAATTTAGGTTGGCATAGAATCTGGCTCGAGAGTGACTCTTCTTATGTTGTGCAACTTCTTTCGATTAGGTCTGATCAGGTTACCTGGCGTGTTCGTCAAGCTTGGCAGCGCTGCATTCATCAGATCTCACATATGGAGTTCCAGGTTTTTCATACATTCAGGGAAGGTAATCAGGTGGAAGATGCTCTCTCTAAACACTCTTTGGGTCTTTCTTCGGATTCCTGGTGGTCTTCCACTCCTTCGTTTTGTTCTTCGCTTGTTAGTAATGACTGTATGGGTAGAGAATCGTTTAGGTTTTCCTAGCTTTGTTTTTCTTGTGTGGCTTGCGTGCCTTTGGTTATTTTGGGGCTGCGTCCTCTGGTTTGTGATGTATTGTTCTTACTTTTGTTACTATTTTTATTTATTAATATATTTATGGTTACTGCCTAAGGGTTTTTCAGCATATGATCGCTTGTGATGCTTTTTTCTCTTAGGTCAGTTTAATTTCAAAAACAAAATTATTTTTAAAAAGTTTTAAATTTCCTTTCGCTGCACGAATCTAGGGCTTACACGTATTACAGCCTCCTTTCATGCCCATCCGAGACAAATGATTCTGCATTTGCATTCTAAGCTAATGCTCAAAGCTACATGTCGTTTTGATGTTCGAAAACACCCGACGCTTTTCAGCATCTACAATTTTTTCGAGTACTGAGTCAAAAGTGGTAATGAAGTCTTTTTTGAGCATGATTAAAATTTTAGGCCTTATTTGTTGCTGCTCATATGGTAAAACTTTTATAAGGGCAAGTGCTATTTCCTTCCACATTATTTGTATCCCTTCGTTAATCCATGACCAATTTGAAACAATGAGATCCCCAAACTTGAGTATCTATTCATTCAAACTAGTACTACAGTTCATTTTGAAATTTTTTTAACTTTTTAATTAACTGAGCCTTCGTTCTTGAAAATACATATCGGTTCACTATCATGATCAGGTTATGACTCAGGTATCTCAACCTCTAGAGACTATTGACCTTTAACTATCTCAAGAGTTCGAGTGAATACTCTTCATAAGTATCCTCCTGTGAGGATAATTCAAGCGACTCTGTGAATACTCCTCGTAGATGTCAATTGTTTCAAACGAGTTATCAATTTCTATTCGTCCATCTACAGAGAAATGAAATCAAATACACCATTAATCAAATAAACAATTTGTTAGTAATGGAGAGAACTCTAAATTTTAAGGCATGTTCTTCAGCTTCCACTGGAGTGAAAATTTGTGGAATCACAATTTTTTGTTCGATGGCCAGAATCGTCACAGAAAACTGACAGCCGACGGAATGTGACAGACACATGCCGAGACGGTGACTAATTTCATGCACGTGTCAATCGTCAAACTCCTTAACGTGTGTCACTGAAAATAGTCTAAAAGTGATAAAACTAACCTATATGGGGGGGGGGGGGGGTGTGAATAGGTTTTAACAAAATCAATTTCCATCTTTTGGTTAGTCAGAATTAATCACAACAAAACCCTAACAAACAATCACTGTAACAAGATGCGGACAATAAAATAAAGACACAATGATTTATCTTACGTGAGAAAACCCCAATAGGGTAAAAACCCACGGGCTTAAAAGCCACTCGAACCCTCAAATCCACTATTTGCAAATACGATTACAACCTAGGTTGACCACATCACACCTAATCGGTTACTAATCCATTTTTTAATAGTGATTTTAAGCTCTTGCTTGTACACTACCAACGGCACATACAAGACTCAACTCTCAATAGAAGAGATATGTACCCTAATGTGAATATGAAAAAAATATATTATAAATGCACAAATGCTTATCTAGGTACTAATAATGACATGTAGAACATTCCTAGATATCATGTTGCTATATGACATGCTCATACTTTAGCTATATGAAATCAAAGTATTCCTAGATGCAATAGCTATCACAATAAAACAACCCAAACATCAACAAACATCTTTATTTGTAATAAAAATTCTAATCTAGATGCAAACAAGTATAAAAGAGATTTAGTGGAATGTGATCTTCGGCTTGGCTTTCAAGCTCTTCCCTTCCCTTCAAGCTTAGCCCCCTCTCCCCCCACACAAAAAATTTATTGTTAAGTAAGAACATAAAGATGGATGAGAATGGTGTTCTATTTACCAAGTCAACTATGTTGATGGAGACCCATGCTTAGAAACATCCTAGATGAAGCTAGATGATACTTGAATCATGAATGAATGGTGGGTAATTGGGTTTAGGTCAATAAAAATGGTATCTTGTTAACTTTTCTTCCAAGACACTCTTGAGCTTTAAAAGGAATGAGAGAGAATGGATTCTTAAACTCTAAAGAGCCAAAGAAGGGAAAATAACATTTATATAAGGAGCCTTAGACTAAATGACACCGTTTTGAAAAATAGCAACAAAATCCCGTCATTACCGCTCGCTGGACCATGGCTCATGAGTGTTGTCCAGACCGCGGTATACACAGCAGTGCACCGTCTAGACGAAATCGCTACGGGGACCGTTGTGCATGCAAGAGCACAGGCAGCGGTCTAGGCAGCAGGGGCCTATTGATGTATACCGCGGCATGGACCGCTGTGCAGACAAGTGCACAGACCGCAGTCCTTAAAGCATGCACCTTCTGGAACCAACCGCTGTTGGGACGGCGGCGGAGGCAGGTGCCTAGCTAGCAACCTGCACCGCGGTGAAGAGGAAAATCCTCTTTTCTAGGCAAACTTAACACAATAATCTAATATTCAAAATATGCAAGTGTGGAGTGTGATGAGTGGCATACAGTGCATCATTCAACATGTAAACATGAATATAATGCATGCAAGTGAGTGTGTGCAACTACATCTCTTCAAATAGGAGTAGAGTCAAGTAATCTACCTTCCTTGATACACTTGGAGTCCAATGCCTTGATGATATGAGATCTTCAATTCCTAATCTACCATTTACAATATTTTACCCCAATTGTGATTTTGTCAACGAAATAAGTCAATCATAAAATGAGGCACTTACAATCTCCCCCTTTGGCTATTTCATGACAAAACCACCACTCACAAAGCAACCTCACAACAATAAAACTAAGTTGGTCAACAATAATTTCTACATTACAATAAGCCCTATAATCTATGTCTTGAACAGCTTGAAGTTAATCTAAGGCTTGTAGAAACATCCAACCTACCACCGCGGTCCTCAAAGCATGCACCTTCTGGAACCAACCGCTGTTGGCACCGCGGCGGAGGCAGGTGCCTAGCTAGCGACCTGTACTGCGGTGAAGAGGAAAATCCTCTTTTCCAAGCAAAATTAACATACTAATCTAATATGCAAAATGTGCAAGTGTGGAGTGTGATGAGTGGCATACAATGCATCATTCAAAAACATGTAAACATGAATATAATGCATGCAAGTGAGTGTGTGCAACTACGTCTCTTCAAATAGGAGTAGAGTCAAGTAATCTACCTTCCTTGATGCACTTAGAGTTCAATGCCATGATGATAGGAGATCTTCAATTCCTAATCTACCCTTTACAATATTTGACCCCAATTGTGATTTTGTCAAAGAAATAAGTCAATCATAAAATGAGGCACTTACAATCTCCCCCTTTGGCTATTTGGTGACAAAACCACCACTCACAAAACAACATCACAACAATAAAACTAAGTTGGTCAACAACAATATCTACATTAATCTATGTCTTGAATAGCTTGAAGTTAATCAAAGGCTTGTAGTAACATCCAACCTACACACAATCAACAAGAAGTACCTTCCAAGATCAAGTGTGATTGAGGTGTTTTTAACAAAAACAATTTCAATAGATATAGCAAATTAACTCAATACAATCAAATAGTGTAATCATGTTATGTAATGTAATACTCCCCCTAAGCATGATCCCTCTCAACTCCCCCTAAATATAATGCCAAAGAAACCACTATGTTCTTACAACACTTCTCCCTTTTTTTGTCATGAGATGGGCAAAGGGAGTCTCCCTCAATAGGTAAGCTTTTAGCAAGGAGAGCTCATAGCACAAATACTTATGCATAATCATATAAGCAACTTTATGTAACTCAATTAAGTAAGAGAGATTCAAGGAGTTTTATTTTATGAAAATGTGTGACACGATGCTTTGCATGCAAGACATGTTGCATTCAAGTTCAAAAACAATGGTATTTGGCAAAGCAAACAATAAAGGTTTCCAAAAAGGATTCAAACCAATTTCACCATAGGTCATTATTTTAAGCAATGATATAGATTTTATAAGAATTTCAATTTAAAGAGCAACTACATCAAACTTTATAAGCTAAACAAGACATGAGCGACTTTGCACCATTTTTGATTTTTTCGGGTAAGGTACCAGTATGATAGTAGCCTTGTTCAACTAATAAAGAGAGAGAGAGAGAGAGAGAGAGAGAAGACTAAATTTGGATGAGACATCCTTATTTATTGAATAGACATAAGGTCCTTATTGAGTTTAGTCTTCTCATTTACTTTTTCACACATAATTTTGCATTCATATGAAAGCAATCAAAAGTAAATCTTCATGCACATCAACTTTAAAGCATGTCAAAAAAATCATCATGTCATGGAAATCAATTATAGGTCATTCAAATTGTACTTCCAAAGTAAATCTCCTAGTCCAAAAATGCATGTTTGAACATAAATATGACATGTATTGCAAGAAAAGCAATTTGCACACTTATTAAGAAAATAACATAGGCATAAGTACAACCAATCAGCTCAAGCAATTAATTTAGGAGCATAAAATATATCAATGTAGCACAATGCACTTTCATGCCAATTCACTCTCTTTGCTTGAGCTCCCTATATGGGACAAGACATACCATTTCAAGCCAAAAGACAAATCCCAATAGACTTACTAAGGTTCTCAAATCTATGAATGTCTGAGGGATTTGTAAACAAGTCCGCTAGTTGGTCATTAGTCCCCACATGCTCTAATGCAATAGTTTTGCTATCAACTAACTCTCTAATAAAATGATGTCTAATGTCAATGTGCTTTGTCCTAGAATGATAGACGGGATTCTTTGAAATGTTTATGGCACTCATGTTATCACAAAACAAGGTGAGAGAGATGAATGCAATCAATCAAACACGACAAGCAAGCCACACTGACTAAAGATGCAATTATAATGCAAGACACACTAAAAGAGCAAGGGATCCCCTAATTATGTTAAGGAACCCGCTCTGATACCAATTGAAAATACTCTAAGAGTGATAAAACTAACCTAGAGGGGGGTGAATAGGTTTTAACTAAATTAATTTCTATCTTTTGGTTAGTCAAAATTAATCACAACAAAACCCTAACAAACAATCATTGTAACAAGATATGGAAAATAAAATAAAGACACAATGATTTGTTTTAAGTGAGAAAACCCAAACAGGGTAAAAACTCACGGGCTTAAAAGCCACTGGAACCCTCAAATCCACTATTTGCAAATGCGATTACAACCTAGGTTAACCACATCACACCTAATCGGTTACTAATCCGTTTTTGCTACCCGCAGGCCTTTAATAGTGATTTTAGGCTCTTGCTTGTACACTACCAACGGCACATACATAACTCAACTCACAATAGAAGAGATATGCAACCTAATGTGAATATGAAAAAAATATTCTAAATGCACATTTGCTAGGTCAACACATTTAATGCTTATCTAGGTACTAATAATGACATGTAGAACATTCATAGATATCATGTTGCTATATAACATGCTCATACTTTAGCTATATGAAATCAAAGCATTCCTAGATGCATTAGCTATCACAATACAACAACCCAAACATCAACAAACATCTCTATTTGTAATAAAAATTCTAATCTAGATGCAAACAAGTATAAAAGAGATTTCTTGTTAAGCAAGAACACATAGATGGATGAGAATGGTGTTCTATTTACCAAGTCAACTATGTTGATGAAGACCCATGCTTAGAAATGTCCTAAATGAAGCTAGATGATGCTTGAATCATGAATGAATGATGGGTAATTGGGTTTAGGTCAATAAAAATGATACCTTGTTAACTTTTCTTTCAAGACACTCTTGAGCTCTAAAAGGAATGAGAGAGAATGGATTCTGAAACACTAAAGAGCCAAAGTAGGGAAAAGAACATATATATATGGAGTCCTAGACGAAATGACACCGTTTTGAAAAACAACAACAAAATCCTGTCATTTTCGCTCGCTGGACCGCGGCTCGGGAATGTTGTCCAGATCGCAGTACACACAGCAGTGCACCGTCTGGACGAAATCCTGGCAGGGACCGTTGTGCATGCAAGAGCACAGGCCGCGGTCTAGGCAGCAGGGGCCTACTGATGTATACTGCGGCATGGACCGCTGTGCAGACAAGTGCATAGACCGCGGTCCTCAAAGCATGCACCTTCTGGAACCAACCGCTGTTGGGACCGCGGCGGAGGCAGGTGCCTAGCTAGCAACCTGCACCGCGGTGAAGAGGAAAATCCTCTTTTCTAGGCAAACTTAACACAATAATCTAATATGCAAAATGTGCAAGTGTGGAGTGTGATGAGTGGCATACAGTGCATCATTCAAAAACATGTAAACATGAATATAATGCATGCAAGTGAGTGTGTGCAACTACATCTCTTCAAATAGGAGTAGAGTCACGTAATCTACCTTCCTTGATGCACTTGGAGTCTAATGCCTTGATGATGAGAGATCTTCAATTCCTAATCTACCATTTACAATATTTGACCCCAATTGTGATTTTTTCAACGAAATAAGGCAATCATAAAATGAGGCATTTACAGTCACATTCAGAATGTGACACGTGTCTGCTGCATTGACAGAAATCGGTGCAACCTTAGTTCCACGCGCACAGTTGGGAGGCCGTGTGGCTCACACGTCGCCTTCCCGATATTTTCTTTGGAATTGTATGACAAAAGTTGATGTTAATGGTGTAAGGACGACAAAATGTAGTTTTTGTGAGAAATTGTTGAATGCTACTCAAAGACAATATGAGGGGAATCAAGTTTGAGAAATCAGGTGTTAAAATGTCTTAGCGATCATCAAGAAGCAATACATGCAAACAATACCTTATCTGATCAAAATGTTGGTAAGTTGAAAGTAGCGAAAATGATTATAATGCATGAGCTTTCATTACGATATGTAGAATGCACGGGGTTCCAAGAGATAGTAGAATATTGCCAAACCTATGTATGAATCAATGAGTAGAAACATGTTGAAAATTGAAAAGAAAGATTTTCAAGTTGTATAATATTGACAAGAATAAGACATTGAGGTTCTTAGAAAGAGAGTAAAGTTGTAATTAATACATATATGTGGACATCTAGTATAAAAATGAGATATGTGGTTGTTACATAGTAAAATGATGTGGTTTATACATGCGTGTTATGTCCATATGATGCTAAATCATTTGGTGATCAGCCGGTGAAACGTTTTCTTGATTGGATCAAGGATAAAATTTTTTGTCTACGATGGCTTCTAGGTATATTTTTTAGTCCACATCGTACAGGATTGCATCCAGACACATTGGAGGCCTTGATTTGTGCACAAAATTGAATATGAGGCCCTATTCGAGGTATTTAATTACAGTAGAACCCCTCTACATTAATATTCTTTGGACCTACCATTGAGTATTAATTTAGAGAGGTTATTAATTTGAAGGGTTTTACCTTGTACAATGATATTTCATTTTTTTTAAACGTGTGGAAGTCAGTTTTCTTGTTCGGGGAAGGTTCCTTTTCAGGATTCCTTATTTATTCGGTTTTCTTCTTCAGTGAAAGTTCTTATTTTTTTTTTCAAGATTTCTAATCACAATTGCACTGCCTATGGCAAATCGAAATGTTTTGCTTCTCCTTGACAAATGCATTGCTCATATACTGCTTACAAAGCTACATAATCACATCAAACTCAAGAACACTATAGTGCACTATCTGCCACCAACTTTGATATCAAAGCTACAACCATGTGATGCGGGAATAATTTGAAACTTCAAGGCGTATTATAGTCGTCACTTTAATTATATAATGCTCGAATGTTTGGAATCCAACACACCTGATTATGAAAAGATTGATATTTTAGAAGCAATTCGTATGGTTGTTGCAGCATGGACATTTGATGTGAAGTTCAAGACAATCACTAATTATTTTCTTCATTGCAAAATTCGTACAGTCTAAGGAGAAACCGAGGGAGACATTGAGGATTGTGGTGTTATGAGTGAATTAGAACAACAAATTCAAAGCTTCCACTATAGCAATCCTATGGATGTCAATCATTTACTTAACCATCCGATGAAAGAAGAAGTGTGTTACATTCCAATTGAAGAGGATATCATCAATGATATCACAAGGCAGAATAATGATGGTGTGGTTGAGATAGATGATGACGAATACAATAGTCATGAGGTACCTAAATTCTCTAAAAGTAAGGTTGTTGAAATGCTAAATTTAATTAAAACCTTTTGTCTACAACAAGAAGGTGATCACAATAACTTCTTGAGGACAATTCAAAAGATAAATGATGAAGTCAAAAAACTCAAACATGGTGGTCTAGTTCAAATTAGCATCTTGAAGTACTTTTCTAGTTCTTGAATAACTTTTCTAGTTCTTGAATCATATGTAATATATTTTCAACTTTTATGAAACTATTAATTTATATAACAGTCGGAGCCAAAATTTTACACTAGGTTTCAAAAAGAAATTATTAATTATTACGATAGAGGAGTTTATTAATTTTTTACACAGGCCCGAGTCGAGACCAAGATTTTTTATTAATTTAGAAATTATATTAATTTATAGGAGATTAATTTACATGGGTTCTACTGTAGTTTCAAGTTTTTATTTTTTTCCCCTTTTGTTTCAAAATTTTTTTGTAATTGAATCTCCATTGTCCATCTCACCACCTTCCATATTTGAGATGGACAGTGGAGATCCATCTACCTATTTATATATATATATATATATATACAATTTTTCTATTATTAGTTCGTCATGATATAAAATATATCAAGACGAAGAATGTTGACCATTAGATTTACATACTTTGACTCAAAGTGTATGCACTTGTCAAAATTTCTCCATAATCTGTGGTCCATATTCTTCGTTATGATATATTTTATATCAAGACGAACTGACAGTAGAAAGACTGTATAAATATAATATAAATATATATATATATATATATATATATATCATATATATCTCCACTTTCCATTTAAGATTTGGACGGTGGAGATTTAGATTTTTTTTCTTTTTGTATTATTTGTTTGAATTATCTAAATGTTTAAAAGAAAGTATTTTTTTTATATTTTTTGTGTTGACACATGGCATGTTTACGGTTTAAAGACAAAAATACCCTTGGAACAGTTAAATTTGACTAACGGTCGACTCATAGATGAACCAAATTGATAGGTTTTGGAAAACATATGGACCACGAGAACTAAAAATGGAAAGACAATTAAAAAATCATAACTTGTGAAAACATAGGTACCGAAATGAAAATACCTAATTTTTATGTTTGATTTAAATCTAACGACCATCAATTATCTTGAAACTATACTTTTTTTTTGGAAGTAGCATAAATTTGGGATTTTTTTAGGAAAATGAATGACTCGATTCTATAATCTCATAATGTAGGTGTGGAGGGTTTACTACCGGACGAACCTCACATCGTCTCTTGAAACAATACTTAATATATAAACATGACTCATGTTAAAATAATAATAAAAAATGTGGGTAAAGGTGTCAATTGCCTACAAAATAGGCTCGACGCCGGTTCGGTTCCGGGCCGGTTCCGGTTTTTTTTTTCAAAAATTAACATTTTATTTAAAAATAAAAATAAAATGTTAGATAGGACATTATAAAGTATTGGGTTGGGCCCCATAACCCTTGTCCAAGAATTTTTATTTTCCTTTGCATTCTCCTCATTTTTATATAGGTTAGGTCTCTCTCTACTTCTCTTATTTATCCGATGTGGGATGTAGGATTGAATTTTCATTTACAGTCATTGATATAACATAATGAATTTCCATTTGAAAACTTTTTTAACTTGTTATTGGATGTAAACGAAGGGAATATTGTTAATAAAAGACAAAAGAATTGGATCATTTTTGGATTAAATCACATCACATCTCTATATATACTTTTCTTAATCTTCTATATTATGTGGATTGTGAATGCAAATATAAATAATATGTACCATTTTTTTAATAAACTTATATATATATATATATATATATATATATTAATAAATCATCAAATCTCATTCACATATTATTCTTCCCTAATCTTGGTCATAGAGTGATTGCTTATAATCTTAGTTTTATTCAATCCTAGATCCCACATTGGATAAATAAGACAAGTGAAGAGTTGCACAATCTATATAAAAAGGAGAATAATTCATTAGAAATTATATCTACTTGGACAAGGGTTATGGGTCATGACCCAATACTCTACAATGTCCATTTTTTTATAAACATTTTATTTTTATAAGTAAAATGTTTTTTTTTTAATATTTAGTGGAACCGCTGGTTCGAACCGGAACCGCTGGTTCCAGTCCGGTTTGAACCGGAACCGGGCCTGGTCAGTATCGGTTCCCGTTTCGGTTTGGAACCGGAACCGAAAAAACCTGTTCCGGTTCCGATTTTTGGACGCCGGTTCCAGTTCGGTTCGTCGGTTCGAACCGAACCGGCGTCATGCCTACTACAGAATCGGTGTCACAACAAGAGTTAGTTTAAGTTAGACCTTGGGTTTGAGTCACTATTGGCTCAACATGTTAAAATCCGGTACATAAATAGGTTGTGTTTTTTTCTCATTGGCCTTCTTTTTAAGCCGTTAACTCGTATGACATGATTATTTACTGAGTAATACTAGGCTTTCCAAAAAAAAAAATTCAAATTTCTTCCTAAATGGTGTTGACACGTAAGGTGTCAACATTACATCACCCACCACATAATCTCATGATTTACAATATGTTTACATCTCACATACAACACCATTTGGAAGAAATTTGCGAAAAAAATTTAAGAAGCCTACTAGCCTACCATTACTTAATAAATAATCATGTCGTACGAATTGCGTGATGTTGACACCTCACGTGCCAACACCATTTGGGAAGAAATTTGGAAAAAAAAATTTAAGAACCATGACATTTGTCTTATTTATTATATAGATTTTATTTGGAAAAATTGTAATGAACTTTTATTTGTATTTAAAAATTAAATAGATAATCTTATGAATTAACCCGTTTATTGGATCTTAACAAATAACTTGTTATTTTGATTTTATTAGTTCGTATTTGAATTGTAACCCGTTACACAATAATTTAACAAGTCATGTTTTAATCGACTTAAAAAAAAGTGCGATAACCCAAATGGCAATTTGGCATCTCTAAAAAGAAAACGAAAATACGAGTTTCTTTTTTATTTATTTATTAAAAGTAAGGGCAAATTACATAAATATACCCTAAAATATGGTATAAAGGCATAATATTTAACTTTTGGTGTAAATTACAAAAACTTATCATCATGTCAGTCAACTGCCGTTAGATTTAACGGTTGACTGAGTTTGGTGGGTTAAAAGTCTGGAATGCCTCTATTCTTTATTAATAAAAAGCCATATTTACCTTTAAGACTAAATTAGTCTTAAACTAATCGGTTTAAGAATATTAAATAGTAATAATAATTAAAAAAAGAATATTAAATAGTAATAATTTTATTATAGTATCAATTTTGGTTTAAAATAACTATATACTTAATTATAATAAAAGTCAGACTTAAAAATAAAAGGAATTTTACCTTTGAAAAAAAATATGTTTCAACAAAAGAAAAAACTCATTTCACAATAAAAGCAACAATAAACCCAGCAAAAGCAAACCCATAAAGCAACAACAAACGCGCTTGGTTTCCGTGTCTCAATGCAACAATATTATAATTTCCATTTCTAGTTTTATCACCCTAAATCTGTCAAAAACGTCTTTCAATAAAAATAAATAAATAATCTACCAAGAACATATATCAAAGACACCCATCCAAATTACAACCTCCAACTAAAACCCTAATCCAAATCAATCAAACAAAAGCACAACCACCACCACCCAAATCAATCAATTACACCCACACCGAGTCAATTAGCTAAACCAACACCCAAATCAATAAACACAACCACTGTCGGAGTTTTAAGACAATTATAGAAAAGGAAATATGAGAGGATGAGCCCTTGAATTTATAGTCGATAGGCTTCACCCAACAAAAGAGATGTGTGGTCGTTCTATGAGAAAATGAGAGCCTCCACCCAGCAAAGGACTTCTGTAAGCCTTCAACTTGGTTAACTTGTTCGGAAAAAAAAAATCAACCGTTTAGTGTGAGTGTGAGGATAATTTTTTGTAATTAACGTCAAATATTGAATATTAAGCATTTACCCATACCTTAGGAGTGATTTGTGCAATTTACCCTAAAAAAAATTAATAATAAATAAATAAATAACAGACGGGGTATTTCTTGATAGCAAAGAAAGTGTGTATATATTTTGTGTTTTATCAGTAGTTGGAGCTTTATTAGCAGCGTTGTTGGAAGAAAAAATAAATCACAAAAATCGAATCGAGAAAGCAGAAAGAAAATGAGCAGCATAGGAACCGGCTACGATCTGTCGGTCACCACATTCTCTCCCGACGGCCGCGTCTTCCAGATCGAGTACGCCGCCAAAGCCGTCGACAACAGCGGGTACTCTTTCTTTATTCTCTCTTCAATCTCTTCTCTCTTTTTGGTTTAATTTCTGAATCTGATTGCTTGTTTGAATACTTCACTTTCAGGACTGTTATTGGTATCAAATGCAAAGACGGGATTGTTATGGTATACTCTTTTTTTTTTCTTTTTAGTTTTGTTTTTGTTTTTGGTAATTTGAAGTTTGGATTGAACCAATTTTTTTTGTGTTTTCAAGGGAGTGGAGAAGCTAATAGCGTCCAAGATGATGTTGCCTGGTTCGAATAGGAGAATCCACTCGGTTCATCGGCACTCCGGAATGGTACTGTTTCTCACTTATTGTCAACTGTATTGTTTGATTGACAGATTTAGGTTTAATTTCCCCAAAATAAGAAATTTAGGTTGTTTGGTTTTGTAGTTTATATTGTTATTTGCTATTAGGACTAACTTTTGTTGGTTGTAATTCCTATATTTTGTCTTATTTATTTGTGCTGCATCATGTATATAGTCTTGTGTAGTATTTGCTTCATCTATGCTGTTAGAATGAAGTCAAAGAGGGTGGTTGTGTGAAGATACAAATGTAAGCTTGTGGGATTCTTTTCAAAGTGTGAAAGGGTGTTGAATTGTTATATAGTTATGAAATAAGTGTAAACAGTAGTATTGTGGAGTTACTATTTGGCTGCCTGGGAGGGCTGGGTAGGGAGGGGCATGCTGGGTATTCAAAAACTCACAGATATATTTTGTTGAACATCTTCCACATTCATAGTTGTAATGGCATCTCATTGGGTTAGTGTTTCAAGAGAAAAATATATGATTATAATAGAGTTAATTTCTTTGGGTTGTGGAAAGAAGGATCTAATATGGTTCTTAATAGAGATTTTTATATATATATAAAAAAAAATAGAGTTTTCAAGAGCTAGTCTTCTCACATTCGAGCAAATGTTCATCTCTCTCTATTGCTCACTCAATGTTGCAAATAAGTGAATGTACATAGCTTAAATGTGCGAAAGTTAACTGCCTGAAAATTGTCGGGAATTCAGGGGACTTTATGTTAGGTTTTCATTTATAAGAATCCTCTTCAGCTGACAAAGTATGTGATTGAATGAGAATGCTATCGGAATGTTTTCTTTTGGTCTCTGTGTTGTAATCAGTGCTGATATATAATCTGATACGTCTATTTACCTAAATTCATTGAGAATATGTCAAGATTTCATAAACTTTGTGCTTATCTGAAACCTTAGCAAAAGATTGCCTTTCATATCTCTCTCGGTCTCTTTGCTTGCATGTGCATGGGTGTTAAAAGTGCTCTGGAAATTTGATAGACATATAGTTTGAGGTCTAGAGACGAATAATATCTTTTTGGTTGTTTAGTAGGCAACAGCTAAACCTAGATTTACCTTTTCAACCTTATTTAGCCACATTTGATGATAGTGTTAAAAAAAACAGGCTGTGGCAGGATTGGCAGCAGATGGGAGACAAATTGTTGCCCGGGCCAAGTCTGAAGCTACAAACTATGAAAAGTAAGCTGTTTAGATGATCTTCTCATATTTATTTTATATTGTGCTTTTTTCTTTTATATTGAGATTGACTATTGAAAGAACACATTTATATATGCTTCAATTTTGTTATTGTGTAATGCACACAATCAATGGTTACAAACAAACTTTTTTTTTTTTTTTTTAATTGTTAAAAAAAATAAAGAATATTAAAATTGCACCTAATTTTTGAGGTCATTACATCTAGCCCAGTAAGCTTGTTCTTGGTTGACATTGCTCTGGCTTGCATCTGATGATTAGTGTAAAATTTTTAATTTATTCTCTTCCAAATGATTTAATTTATTACAGTTTCTATATTCATCATCGAGATCTGTTTTGTGGACACCTACAGTTGTAGATGATTGGCTTTTTTTTGTTTTTTTACAAATACCCATTGCTTATTTGGCTGTTTTGACAAAAGCAATTTGATTCTAATTCAGATAGTTAAACTTTATCAGAATTGTTTTTGCTGCATGTCTACTTTTCACCATTATATATGTTATTGGGATTCTTTTAATATGTTCTTACTTTTCTACATGTTTTTCAACATATCACAACAATTTTATCTTACTTGTGCTGTGCACTTGCAGTGTGTATGGTGAACCAATACCTGTGAAAGAACTTGCTCAACGAGTTGCTAGTTATGTGCATCTGTGTACTCTATATTGGTGGCTCAGGTATCTTGAGATATTATTTTACTGTTATTGTTGTTTATAAGCTCTCCCCCTCCATCTTTACAAATTAAAGAGAGTAAATGTTGGTTCTGCAGGCCATTCGGTTGTGGGGTAATTCTGGGAGGTTATGACAGAGATGGTCCACAATTGTACATGGTTGAACCTTCTGGTGTTTCTTATGTAAGTTAATATTTTGTCATAATTTGTTACAGCTGTAGCATATAATATTTCTCCTTCTCGCTATTGTACACGTGTTGGAATAGATTTTTCTTTTATCTTTTTTTTTTCCTGGGGTATTAACATATGCTTTTGCATTTGTTGTAGAGATATTTCGGTGCTGCAATCGGGAAGGGCAGACAGGCTGCTAAAACGTAAGTTCATTTTTATTTGCTAATGAAGTTCTAAGATAGGATCTACCATACTTAGAGGCATAGTGGGGGATCCAAGCTATATGTAATCACTAGGGCTGATTTTAAGAAGACTAATATTTAATTAGTGTGCACCAAATAAAAGAATTCATCTTGTGAAACCTTCTGCATGTGGAATTAGGGGTGCCAATTCATGTTCGTGGGTCGTGTTGACTTGGGTATATAAGAAGTTCTAAATCAACCAAACACATACCATTTAATAAATTGTGTCCTACTGTCATAAGGTAAAACACTAAAAGATGTTGATTTATTATAAGATTAACACAATACAACATGTCTAACCTGTTTATTTAATATTTATAGGTTGGACAAGTTTTCAGTCGACACGTTTACTTATATAATCCATTGACATGTATTCACTTCTTTAATACATTCAATCTGCTTGCCTGTAAACACAAATTCAACTTCGTTGACCTTTTTATTTGATTTACTTATTTACCTAAACTTAACGCATTCAATATGAAAAATAGTCAACAATCAAATAAACATTCTACTAACATGCAATTTTCATTAATATCGCAATTCGCAACTTGAGATGAGGCGTTGCGACGGCTTGATTGATAAGTTATAGTAAGAGTGGAAGATTAGGATTTTTTTTCTGGGTTGAGATTAAAGAGTATGCCGTTTTTACCAATTTGTCCCCTTTTTCTCTTTATACGAGTCATTGAGTCTAATCAGTTATTCATGTCAAGTGGGTTGACCCAATTACAAAATACTCAACCTGAATACAACTCGCATATTTAATAAATCTAAAGGATTGTGTTATGACATGAACATGTTTAAGCTCTCAGTCCTTACTAAATTCGATTAGTACACATGTCGCTGTTTGTGAGTCATGTCATAAATTGACCTAAATTGTGCATCTCGTATGTGTGTATATAGTAGTTCTAACATCTATTTGGTATAATTCATTGTATGTTTACTGCATGTTCATTGGCATATAGTTTTGTTAACTGAGATAGGGTCGGTAAGGATTTTTGTTTTATTTGTTATTTAGAATCTAGATGAGAGCATCAATGAATTTCTCCACTTATTGTAAAACTAATCTTCCATCTGAATTTTCTTGATTCTCGGAAATTTAACTGATAGTACTCGTGTGGATAAATGATATATGGACAGAGAGATCGAGAAGTTGAAGCTTTCTGAATTGACCTGCCGACAAGGGGTTATCGAAGTAGCCAAGATGTGAGTCGCATTCTGTTTTCCCTTTTAACTTAATGTTTACCTTGTAAACGTATGATGTCAGTTTGAAGTTTTAAAGTCTTCTTTTCCACTTTTATTGTGGTAGTGATAGATAAATTTCTAAATAGCAGTAATTTTTGGTGTTTCCGTTATTTAAAAATTTAGATTGGAAAGCTTAATTAAAAAACCAAGTTATGGGACTTTAAATTATTTTTATTATAATGGAAATAATCAAGGAAAGAAGTGCTCAAAAATTAGGAATTAGAAGATTGAAAAGTTTGAAAAGTGACAGTAAGTGCTGAATGATGCTATAAAATCTTAGTTCCAAGGTAAGGTAACCCATGTTGATGCATGACCGAGAGGTGGGAAGCTTATAGAATAAGATAGAGCATACTTTTGTGGCTCATTGCGATGAGTATATGAGAATATATATATATATATATATATATATATATACACAAATTCTAGTTTAATGGCATGTTGCATCTAGTTTATAATATTTGTAGCCATTAAAGTTGCTTTGTACTTGTGGTTTGGACATTACATAGAATGATCAAATTTGTATAAGTTGTCATTTCTAATGTTTGGAAAATATACTAGAAATTTGTCAAAATATTGCTTCATTTTGAAGAACTTGCGAAAAACTCATTTAAAAGACAGTGAAAATTTATATACAAAACGCTCAACTATTTACTTTTGTTTGACATTCTTTGATGTTTTTGGTTTATAAAAACTGAAACAATGAAAATGCAATGTGCTTTAAGATGTTACAGCTGGTATTTTTAGATCCATGATGCACTAAATGGAACCTTTATTTCTCATCAATCATGTAATCCTTTTAGCTCAAAATCTTACACTTTTAAGTGCCGTCAATGCCTGATATGGAAATGGCAGGTGGATAAATTAGAGTTATGGGTAAAAGATCACATCATTGAAAGAGCAATAGAAGTGAGGAGAAGCTTTAGTACCATTTTTCACTTATCTTAGGAGGAAATTAGTTGCCATATTTGACCAAAGAATTCTTATGTTGCTGTTGGTTGTAAGAATAAGTTTATGGGTGTTTTTGGATTGAAACTCATTCCGATGATTTTTCTATATCTTTCCCTTTTATTTAATGAATTGTTTTAAGGTACGAGACTAGTTTTCCCTGAATGCTGATCATATTTTGCTATTAGTATCCTCATTATCTGTACAATCTGAACTCGCTGATATTAGTGCATTTGTAATGTTATGCTAAGCAGCATTTATGGAGTGCATGATGAGGCAAAGGACAAGGCCTTTGAATTGGAAATGAGCTGGGTTTGTGATGAATCAAACCGCCAGCATCAGAAGGTAGCCCCGTAAAAGAAACTTGCACATTTAAACTTATTTCTCTGCGTATCACACTGTCCTTGTGGCAGCTTCTTGTTAGGCCTTGCTTCACCATCACAATCAGGACCTGCTTTACACTTTTTTCTGTCTTTTTCTTAATATATATTTTCTTTCATTCAGGTTCCAGATGATCTTCTTGAGGAAGCTAAGGCAGCGGCAAGAGCAGCATTGGAAGAGATGGATGCAGATTAAGTGCAGCACGACTTGTGTATTTGCTTAAGTTTATTTGAACATGTGTGTCGGTACCATCATGGAACATTTATGCAATAGATTGGTGGATTTTGGTGCTGACCGATGTTTACTGCTGACTTAAATATTCATGCTGTTGTAGTTTTGGTTAATTCTCCTTTTATCATCCAAAAACCTTATATTTCGCCAGAAAAGATGCACTTGTATGGTTCAGAATCCGCGGGTTAACAAGTTTTACGGTAGCCATTTTGTTTTGTGATTTCAAACTGCAAAAAGCAATCGAAAAATTGTTTTAATTAGAATGGGTATTTGGAAATACAAAAATCAACTCGATGAGGGTCTGCATGTTAGTTAAAAGAGTGTTTAGTGTGAGCTTGAGGAGGATAAGCAGGGCAGGAGCCAACATCAATACATTTTTCTTTTTGAAAGGCAGCATCAATACATTTCGATTGCACCTCTAGTGTGACTTTACTTGTCTCTTACCTGTCGTATTACTGTATTTTCACTTTTAAAAAATAAAAACTAATAATAAGATAGAGGGGCCTAGTTATGGACAATAAAATATCAAGAGGAATAGCTGCAATTATATAAAGGGCACACTCTAAATTTGTCACCATCTAATGTTTTTATCAATTTTTTCTTGAATCGACAAAACTATCCATCTATTTCTACTCTTTAAAATGAATTTTTTTTTTGTTTTATAAACATACATATAATTGTGCAGACCTTCATTCTCCATCCATGGAGGTCCGCCACAGATCTCTATAGACTGCACAACAAACCTTCATGGATGGAGGTCTATTGTGCGGACCTCCATGGAATCTATTGGCCGTTTAATCCGAAAAAATAAAACAAAATAAAACAAATCCTACGTGTTAACAAAAAAAACTCTACGATGTTTAATCCATGTAAGGATGCCTATAAGTTCAAAAAAAAAAAAAAACCCCTTACTTTTTTAATAATACAGGCTATTAGTGTGTTTAATTCAAAAAAAAAACCTCTATCGTATTTAATTAAAAAAAAAACTATATCTTATTTAATCTTAAAATTTTTAGATGATATTAGTTATGTTTGAATTTATAACTTATTTTTAAAGTTTATAATTGGTTAAAATTTCTGAATTTTAAAATATACAATTATGTATTGTTTGTACTTTAATTTTTAATTATTAATTTGTTAATTTTATTCGAAGTACCGTATAAATTATTTATTGAATTTTTTAATTTTAGAAATGCTTTATATTTTCTATATTTAGAATTGCTTCATATGAGTTATAGTTGGAATAGATAAATCTAACCTATTTTAGAAATCAAAATTCAATTTTTACCTTGTTTTCAAAATAAAAACATATTCAACCAAACCTTCTAAAAACTATTCAAAACTAACCTGAAACCGATGAAAATACCCTTATTGTTTTTTTTTTCTTCTCTTCCTTCCTTTTCTTAGTTTTACACTTTCTCTCTCCAAAATCCCATTTTCTTCCTTCCGGTTACCATACGGTGAGTTTTTAATGCTTTAAATCACTAACAAATGTTTGTATTGGTGTATATTTCAAATGTTTTGATACTATTTTAGATTATATTGTGGTTTTCAAAATCAATTTTAAAGTTTTCCAAAAAAAATTGCTTTTGATGCACATTGTATAATAGTCAACCATGTAATATTTCATAGTTTATCATATAATATATTTCTTCAATGAGTAATGATACTTTGTCCAAATTTGGTGCTCAAATCTGGTACCCAAATGATGTGATAACACTCTAATCTATTCATTTAAATTATGCAAATCTAATACAATTTAAATGAATGGATTATAGTGTTGTCATATCATTTGAGCATCAGATTTAAGCACTAAATATTGGCAAAGTAGCATTATTGTTCTTAAATTTCTAGATTTCTAATAAACATTACATGATTGCTTGTCATGTAATATGTTTTCAGTTCATCATGTAACATATATGTCATGTAATTCATTAAGGGCAACATAGTCTTTTTACTAGAAAGATAAGTTAAAAACAAAATTTTACCACATCCCGATTAGAATTGAATTTGATGAATTTCATTGGTTAAAAAAAAATTTCTCTTATAAAATTATTTCATCGGATGTACAGAGACAAATGCATTTATTCAAAAACCTCACCTAAATTCTAACGGCGTTAATGTTTCTTAACTTGCATTGACCATATGAAAAGACTATTATGCCCTTATCAGTTTAAGGAAAAGAATGTTATATCCCTACAAATATTTTGAACAAACTACAAATAAAATAAAATAAAATAAAAATATGTTGGAAATAAAAAATAAAATATTATATAAATTATTTTAATATTCTTCTTCTAAATAATTGATAAAATAATAAAATTTAAGAAAACAAAAGTAACGATGACAAATTTGTAAACAATATATTTTTTATCAGGAAATAGAAAAACAAATATTTAAAAACAGAAATAACAAATAAAAAAATTTAACAAAAGAAAAAAAAAAGAATTACAGAGATCCAGTAAAAAAAAAATAGAGATCCGGTAACAGTAGCCCACCCATCACCATCCTCAGCAAATCTACAATATCCAACAATCACCGATCCTCACAACCTCACCATCTCCAACCAACTCCGTCACAAACCACAAAAGAGTTTTGTTCCACCTACCACAAGATCTGCCGCACACCTCCCACTGACGTCGCAACTTTCGTCAACTCAACACCACCTTTGTAACATCTCCACCAGCGGCGACCTGACTACGATTGCCGGAGATCGAAAGGTATATAATGTTTATTTTATTTTATTTAGACAGATTTTAAGTTTTACTTTTTAATTTGAGAGCTTCTCCTTACGATCCATAAATTATCTATTTACACTCCAATTTAATTTTTTTTATTAATAATAATTTTAACCTGAATTAAAATTACTAAATAAGACAAAAAAAATCCTAAAGACATTCCAAACTAATTAAATTATTAAAAAAGAAAAGAAATTCTCTCTCCTAAATCATTAGATTAAATATTATGTATTAAACTCTCTCTTCTAAATCTATTATTACCCTATTAAACACTCTCTCCTAATGTCCCTCTCTCTCCATTTTTCAAAAAAATAAAAACAAATCATATCTCCATACTTTCTCAATCAATCTCTAATTAATAGTTAAAAAAAATTACGAATATTTTGGTTTTTAACTAACAGTAATTTATATATATATATATATAATCTTTCTCCTATCAATTCGTCATAATATAAAATATATCAGTACATTGAATGTGAGCCATTAGATTTAATTGCTTTGACCTAGTGTGATGCACTTGTCAGAACTTCTTTATAATCTATGTCCCAGATTGAAGGAACTGATATAATTTATATTAAGATGAACTAACAAGATAAAAACTCTATATATATATATATATATATATATATATATATATATATTTATATATATATATATTATAAATATAAGTCAATACAAATAAGTTGTTTTCCAAAAAAAAAATATATATAAAACTTGATTTGTTGTAACTAGATTCGATTAAATTCAGAATTTCTAAGACTAATGAAAGAATTAAAATTCTCTAGGCGATCACATACCTACAAAAGTAACAAAAAATATTTTCATATTTCGATATTTTTTTTAAAACCAGAGTACTTGTTTTTTGAGTTTTTTTTAATAATTTAATTGAAAAAAGATTACTACTCGGATGAATCCAACAGCTACAATGGTTCATCCTAACTTTTATTTAAATTTAATGGAGTGTCATTAGATTTTTTTTTTTTTAATGAAGTGTCTTTAGAATAAGAGTTTTAAAAGATTTTAAAGAATAATCTTAGAACAAAAGAAAGTGTCTTTTGAATTTTTTTTTTAATTTAAATTTTGAGAATGAAGTATCTTTAGAAAAGAAACGTAAAAGAAAAAAATTGAATTATCAAAAGAAACTCTTTATTTTTGCTATGGATATAATGGAAGTACTATTTTGACCTTACAACCCTAACAAAACCATTAACGCCGTTAGAAATTTGTTAGGGGAGGTTTACGATTTTAAACTTTTTTTTCTTGAATTTTTTAAAACAAAACGACATTGTTTTGTTTGTCAAACAAGATCAGAATTCAGAAAAAATGGCGTCGTTTTAATGAAATCCTAAAGGTCGTCAGCTTCTCAATGCACATCACACTAACATTCTCATTTCACAGCCACCTTGACAACCTCACCACCATCCAGATCGCCGCCGATCGCCACCACGTCAACATCCACGTAATCTGAAGCCCTCTCGCTGTCGCTCTACAACGCAGTCAGGTAATTTGAGAAATGATATCAAATTTGACTAGAATTCAACTACCTGTAGCTATTAGTAATCATTGTTAAGTTCGGGTGTTATATGGAGTAAAAAATCACTTAGGTTTTATATAACAAAAAAGACACCACAATCCACAATAATGCTGCCACTGTTAAAGACCGTGATAACAACTTTGATGCAAATATTGATGCCATTGACGCACCCGAAAAGCATGAACCCGTGCCATTGACACCCTCATTTTATTTAGGTAGAGGAGATTTTTTAGAAATCTGAATATACCTTGAAATGATGAGAAACGTAGAATTTCATCTAAAGAAGTATGCAATTTGATGGGCTCATTAGTTTTGTAGAATTTTTTTGAATTTATGTTGTTCTCTCTGGATTTACAAATTAATTGTATTTGGAATTGGATATGGAATAAGGGGTATTTTATTATAAGGCTATAAGCATAAAAACTTCAATGAAAGGACAAAATAATTTTGTTACTTTTTTCACCCATTTTTAGGCTAATTTCAACTGGTACAAAGACATAGATATTTGAGTTTTGAGTATATTAAAACACATTATTTGAGTCTTGATGTTAGAATTTTTCATTTTTGGTGGGACTTATTTCATTTTGGCATGCTGATTGTGATATGCTTGATACCTTCTTCTGACAGGAAAGGACATGACTGGACAGATTCTTTATCGTTGATTCATTTGAGTTTCTATATTGGGCTATGCATAATTCTATTATGTCTTGTTAAATTGATTAAAACAAGTGAGTAGTGATGGACATTGGTGGTTTTCGGTTGAGTCTCCTCTATCATTATGCTTAATGCAAAATTTTGGTGATATTTATTTGTTATTTTGCTGGGAAAGATGGACTTTTGACAGGTTTATTAAGAGAGAGACAAATGGGAAAGAATAAAGCAGAGAAGGTGACAGATGACAAAGTAGAGGTAGATAATGGGGATGATGTGTGGTGGTGGTTGATTTGTAGAAGCATCGGAGCTTCATTTTTGTGTATCTCTGTGTTTGCATTATTAGTTCGAGCTGCCGTGTCACTCCATCCTTACTCTGGAGCTGGCAATCCTCCAAAGTTTGGTGACTATGAGGCTCAGAGGCACTGGATGGAGATCACTCTCAATCTTCCAGCTAAAGAGTGGTACCATAACAGCACAATCAATGATCTTAGCTACTGGGGTCTTGACTATCCTCCCCTCACTGCCTACCAGAGTTATGTTCACGGCCTTTTTCTTAGATCCTTTGATCCAGACTCAGTTCCTCTCTTCACTTCTCGTGGTCATGAAACCTATCTGGGGTTGGTATTGTTATAATTTTTATACCAGTGAGTATTTTCTTTTCTTTTTCTCTTCTTTTTCTCTTATAAGTTATAATACATTCTCTGTTTCTCCTTGCAGAAAACTACTGATGAGGTGGACAGTTTTATCCTCTGATGCTCTGATATTCTTTCCTGCAGTTTTTGGTTTTGTTTCTGTATATCATACCAGTCGCAGCAGCAGCCGTAAAACTGACATAGTATGGCACATTGCAATGCTTTTACTCAGTCCATGTCTGATATTAATTGACCATGGTCATTTTCAGGTATCAATATCCTTTGATTGCTTCTTTACTCCTTTTCTGTACCTTTTTTGTTAAATTGTGAAATTTTACAAGTTCTCATTTTATGTTTCAGTACAATTGCATCAGTTTGGGTCTCACTGTGGGTGCTGTTGCTGCCATCCTATCCCAAAAAGAGCTTGTAGCCAGTGTCTTATTCACACTTGCTCTCAACCATAAACAGGTGTTTTCTCTAATCTACTATTACTTTGCTTGCCATATGTAGTTTAGTGTACTGAAAACCTGATTTATTAATTGGGCTTAACAAAGGGGTCGAGTTAATTTTGTTATAGTTTGAGAAAATAACAGCTCATGTTGAACAAAGATGTGTCATAATTCATGGACTGTCTACATAATTTAATATTTTTCCCCGTTCTTAAAATTTCCTCTTATAAGTAAGGCATCATAAAATCATTTTGTGAGGTGTTCATTATATGATTTCTTTTAAGTGGGGATTGCTAGTGTGTGTAAATTGAAGAGTAACAAGAACTCAAATGACATGCTATTATTTCTATTTATTTTTTTGTGTTAAGTTTTCTCAAATTTATTCGATGGAGTAGCAAGAGAAAAAAAGAGAGGATATAATTATTTATGTGAAATGAAGAATGAAGCAATTCATTTTTGTGTTTATGTGTGTATATAGTAGAAGTTTTATGGAATCTATTTATGAAACGAAATCCAAGAAGGATGACGGATTGCTAATTGTTATATATGACTTAGAAGAATGTATGATTCCTTTTAAAATTACGTGAGATTATTTCCCTGACAAAGAGTGTAATTGGGTGCAATAACTTCGCTTTCTTTTATGAAGTGTGCTTGATCTTGTGGATGATAACAGTGACCACTTTCATGAATCTTTTATGTGACAATCTATTTGCAATACCACTGACAGACCAGTCACCAGTCATAGAAGGTTTGAAGGAATGATAGCCTAATAGTTTAATAATTCCTTGATTTGACATCTTTACAATTTATGCCTGTGATCTTAGGTCTGGTGAATTGATCTCTAACTAAAGTGTTTTGATTAGATCTCTAGCTAAAGTGTTTTGATTGATCTCTAGCTAAACTCTATTTTAACATGGAATTTTATCTATTTTTGTTGCATGATGTTAAAGTGGATGCTTTTTTTTTTTTTTTTTTTTTTTTTTTTTTCCTTTTTGTTATTCTTGTTATCAGATTTATTACTTTCATAGTTTCATTATTGTTACAATTGTTAATGCTATTGTACAGATGAGTGCATATTTTGCGCCTGCATTTTTGAGCCATCTCTTGGGTAAATGCCTAAGGCGTAAGAATCCTCTTCTTGAGGTGTCAAAACTGGGCCTGGTGGTCATAGGAACATTTGCTGTTATTTGGTGGCCGTATCTTCATTCAACAGATGCCATTTTTGTGGTAAATAGTATTACATTTTTTATTTTTGTTTGATAGAAAATTGCATTGCTTATAGATCTGGATTCGTCAATAATAATATTGTAGTTCTTTGTGCTTTTCTGGCTTAAACATGTGAGCTTTGGCTGTATCTTATAATGTTGCATTTGTTCTGTCCTCCAGTTTGTCTTTGGAATGAAGCTAAGCTTTAACGTCATATTTTTTTTCCATGTTACTTTATAGTTTATTTCTATACATAAAGATAAAAGGAGGTCATTCAACTCCGTTAACACATTTACTTTCTCCAATCTGAGATTGTTGTTTCCATAAGATCAAGGACTAGCATTCTTACTGAAAAGACTTGTAGGGCAAAACAAAGGATGTATCATTTTCAACTTTAGAAAGTAATGCTATAAAAATAACCCAGGTTTGGGTACTTGTTTAATCTAGTGAATTTTCTCTAATAAAAAGACTTGTGAAACATGTCCACTTCCATGGGTTTGACAGCTGTAGTCTAATGCTTAAACTTTGTCATGTGTTCCATACATCACAAATGATAACTATGTCATGGAAATTTATCTCAACGTAATTATATGTCTACTCTTTTTTCCAAGACATTATAAGGATTTCTAGGCTTTAAATTATTCTAAATATTTCCATTTTGATTAGTAAATTTTGATTATGGTGAACTATCATGCTGAGTACTCAATAATTGCTCCACCTTAAAGTTTGTTATCGGTGCCTCATACAGGTTCTTTCTCGTCTTGCCCCTTTTGAAAGAGGGATATATGAGGATTATGTGGCAAACTTTTGGTGCACCACATCGATTCTCTTTAAGTGGAAGCGATTATTTACAACACAAACATTGAAGATTATTAGCTTAACTGCAACTGTTTTAACTTGCCTACCCTCAATGGTTCAGCAATTACTGGCTCCGAGCAGCAAGGGGTTCCTGTACGGGCTTCTGAATAGTTCCTTATCATTCTACTTATTTTCTTTCCAAGGTAACTGAAATTTCTTCTTTTTTCTTTTGCCATTTGATTTTACTCTGGCTTTTATCTCATGTATCAACCTCATGCATCTTTTCCTGAATTAAAATATGCAGTACATGAGAAATCTATTCTGCTGCCGCTGCTGCCTGCAAGCCTATTAGCGCTGGAAGAGCCTCGTCCTTTTAAATGGTTAACACATCTTGCCTTGTTTTCCATGTTTCCTCTTCTTTGTCGTGACAAACTGGTTCTACCTTATGTGGCTCTATATGCCCTTTTTACTCTTCTTTATCATGCACCTGGTCGATGTAGTGGAAGAAGCAAGAGGAGCAAAACTGATTATTCCTCTGTTGCATCAATCATGACCGGTCTTCTTTATTTATGTTCTTTTATTCTTCATATTGTTTACTTAACAATGCGTCCTCCTGAGAAGTTACCATTTCTCTTTGAAGCAGTCATAATGCTTCTATGCTTTTCTCAATTCATGTTGTTTGCATTTTACACTAATGCAAAGCAATGGTTGTTGTCAAAACATTCGACAACAGTTAAGGAAAAGAAGCATATTTGATTCCTTGTGTTTCTGAAATTAGGCTCATGCTTGTAGAGCATTTTGTTTGGTTCTTCTCATACAACTCGAACGCATAGAGCATGTGCTAACTTGCGAGTTATATGAATGAATCATATAAAGTGTTAGAATTTTCTTGGTTTTTTATGCCTAGTTATATATACTATTGTAATTGAAATTGTTAATTTGTACTATTGGGTCATTATATGAACTAGAAGAATTCAGCTTATATGGGAAATCTTGTGGTGTCATCATGGATGTTCTTATGGGTTTCTTGGGAGTTGGAGATTGATTGAAATCACCAGCAAATCACAACATTATGTGGTGCACAAATCATGTTATGTCTATCTATTACCCTAGTTTCATTTTATATTTCCAAAAACATAAATGATGAGATTGGAATAAAAAAATAACCTTACAGTTACTAAAATTTTAATATATATATATATATATATATATATAGTCTTTCTAATAAAAATTATCAGGACATTGAATGTGAGCCACTCATTTATAAAAGAGCTTTGACAAGTGCATACATACTAAGTCAAAGTATGTAAAATGAGTGGCTCACACGTAAGGAACTGATAAATCTTTTGTCAGTTTGAACTGATAATAAAAAAATTGTATGTATATGATATTGAAAATTGGGATTTTGAAAATCGGACAATATGACATGATATCATTGAGAATTATGCTATCGAAAATTTGCCCAAATAATATGACACTGATTTTGTAGGTTTGTAGTAGCCATATTGATGATCGGGTAATTACAACTTACAAGTCTATTACTTTTATCATTATGGATTTATAGTATCAAATGCTTTCTTTTTCTTTCTTTTTACACATAGGTCCCACTAAAATTGTTCTCTTAAACCAAAATAACAAAGACTAATAAAGTTACAATTAATTTGTTTGCCCAGTGCCCGTGGTCGGTCTGGTTGAGTCGGTCCAATTATTTTTCATGAGCAATGGAAACAAAAACAAACCGAATCTGTAACTTGGAGGCCGTACACAGCATCTATTCCATCAACAAATCATTGGGCGCATTTTATGGAGTTTTTAATTTTGGGTCTCACAAGGGCCACCATGAGAATATGTTCCTCTGAACCAGAGAAATTCTTGTGTACATGTCTAAATGTCTAATGTCTCCCCTTCCCTGTTTGAATGAAAACCAGTCAATAAATTCCCTTCTTTGTTTTCTATATATATTAACAATTTTCAAAGTGCTTTAGCAAAAAAGTACTTTTGAGATTTGAAAGCGCTTCCTAAGATTTTTTACCTCTCAAATGAAAACTATCCGCTAAGTGGCATTATAAACGTTGTGCTGCCTTGTCGTCACTAGACCCTTGTGTTGAAATTGTAACTTGTAAGACAAGGCATCCAAGTGCGTTTTTAGGCTATTTATACAGGAGTAAAATTACATTTTTTTTATTTTTTTTTATTTTGATAGCTTTATTATTTTATATTTTATAATACCACTTGGGGCAGGAGTGGAGCCAGAAAAGTTTGTTCGGAGCCAGATATGCCCCTGACTTTTAATGTCTGTTACTCAAATCTAAAATATTAAAAATGAGTCTTTTATCACTAAACTCAATTGGTCGGTGAAACCAAATTCTCGAAAGCACTTGGAATTAATATGTAAATAATTAATGGGCAGTTAATGATTAGGAGATTAGGATTCCCTAAATTCTTTCCGCTATTGATGACATTTTTTTTAATCTATGAATGTTTTAACTGCAAATACATTAATAATATATTATCTTGAAGAAAAGTAGTTTTACTATAATGATAGATATGTTTCACGCACCGACTCACCAATCACTACCTTGGATTAATGCATTGATCTTTCCAAAGATTCTTCAAAAAAACTGATTCTATCATATCATACTAATTAGAAAGTTTTTGGTAAAAGTTTTCTAAATTTGAAGGTTTGTAAGTTTGAATTGTTTTAATTACTTTCGGCTAGGTTCCATGCATAGAGATTCTTTCATTCAAACCCCTTTAGCTAGAATACATGGTTTTGCCCTTTAAACGCCTCCTCACAAATGCTTTTCATTCTTAAGTTCATATTACTATGCATCTATGTGTTCCATGCATCTTCATGTTCAATTTGATTATGTAGTAAAAAGTGTTTATTCAGTCTGATAATATTCCGGATTCGAGTAGTCAAACATCGGATGTTATTTATATAAAAAAGGGTATTATTAATAAAATTCCTACTTTTTCATGAATTGTCACATTTTTAACGTCTTTGTTATATTAGTCACTTTAGTCTCTTGTTTTTTCAAAATACATCACTTTAGTCCATTTGACCAAAAACTAACAGTCAACTATAACAGAATATGTAAAAATACAATTTTACCCTTTATTGTTATTTTTAAAATTTTTCTTTTAATCCCTCTAGTTTCAATAATAGCCGGTCAACCCCTAAAAAAATTAAATGCTTCCATCAAGGGTTGAACCTTCAACCTTGAGCTTAAAAGCCACAAGCTCTAACCAGTTAAGCTACTCTAACTCATTATTGAAGATTTGTTTATTTAAATGTGTGTATATATATATATATATAATTATATAATTTAATATAAACTCATATATAGTTATATAATTTAAAATAAACTCATGTGTATATATATTAAAATAAACTCATATTTAATAATAATAATAATAATAATATATAAAAACATATTTATGAAAATGAAAAATAAAATAACAAAACAGAAGGAAACCAAGAAAATCCAAAAAATCAAAACCTATAAATTTTTTTTCTTTCTGTTTTTCTTTTTGGATTTTTTTCCTTTTCAAAAAAAATATTATTTAATTTGATAAAAAAAAAACCCAGAAAATCAAAGACCATACATTGAAAAGGGAAAAAATCAACAACAAAAAAGGAAAATAATAAAACAAATAAAACTCATATTTATATAATTTAAAATAAACTAATGTATAATAATAATATATAAAAACATATTTATGAAAATGAAAAAGAAAATAACAAAACAAAAGAAAAAAAAAGAATTATTATTATTATTTTTCTTTTTTGTTGTTGATTTTTTTCCCTTTTCAATTTACGGGTCTTTGATTTTCTGGGTTTTTTTTTATCAAATTGAAATAATATATTTTTTGAAAAGGAAAAAATCCAAAAAGAAAAAAAAAATTATATGTTTTGATTTTTTGGATTTTTTGGGTTTCCTTTTGTTTTGTTATTTTCTTTGTCATTTTCATAAATATGTTTTTATATGTTATTATTATTATTATTATTATTATTAAGTAATAGTTTATTTTAAATTATATATATGAGTTTATTTTAAATTATATAAACAGATTTAAATTAGGAGTGGTGCTATTGACACACCCCTACTGATCTATTCATGCCCCATTTTTTAGTTATATAATATTCTTTTTTTTTCTTTATCAAAATTACTTAAAGAGACATACAATTTAGGAAAGAAATCTTCTACAAAGTAAATCTATTAAAATCTCATATTCCTTTTCAAAAAAGAAAAAACCCAGTAATCTGTTTCTTCAAAAAAAAAATTTAACTCTTAAACCCTAAAATATGCTTCTTACATACATCTAAAATATTATGAAAGAATTTGAGAACGATATCAAGAATATGAAAGAATTATCTAAGAACGATATCAAACATCTTGAAGAATTGTCTGAGAATGACATAAAGTAAGAATTATCTGACAATGACAGTAAGTATATGAAAACAATTTATTTTCTGAAGATAAGTTTGAAGTTTATTTTTTTTTTCTTTAGAATGATATCAAGCTGTCGTTGTGTTGAAATACCCTATTATTTTTAATTTTTTTCGTTTCCACAATGAAATAAGAAGAAAAAAAAACTAAAAAAAAGAAATAAGAAGAAAAAAATTAAATCAATCAATAGAGGTGAGAGAGATGTATACAGATACAGAGATAAGAGATAGAGAAATCATAAACGGTATGTATTAAGTTTGAAAAATAAGTAAAATCGGTAGTTTTGGAAATAAACCAAAAAATTTAATAAAAACATTTAATTTTATTTAATTAAATAAAAATTTTAAAAAGTGGGACATGAATATATCAGTAGGGGGTGCGCCAATAGCACCACTCTTAAATTAGTTTAAACAAATTATATAACTCTATATAAATATATATATATATATATATATATATATACATTTAAATCAATAAACTTTCAACAATAAGTTAGGATAATTCAGTTGGTTAAAGCTTATGGCTCTTAATTTCAAGCCTACTCTGTCAAATCCGTCAACTCTCAATAAACTCTCAATAAATTTAGAGCACTATGTCAGTGCTTTTTCTTATGTTATCTTAAGTACTATTACTATATCTTTTATAATTATAGTAACTAGCTAGTTTATAGCATATAAAATTTATCGTTGAGTAAAAGGTTTTATAATCGAGTCATACCAACGTAATGCATTTAAAACTACTTGAGTGTATAATATACTATTATAGCCTGTATTTTTTTACCTCTATATATGTATTGTGATCAAATTTCAAAGAAGTTGCTGTCGTGTTAATTATGTTAATAATCTCCAAATTAAGAAACTTATTAATTGTGGGCCTAACATCTAAATTAAGATAATGATTTGTCATTTCATTACTTGACATACAATTCCATGCTTTGAATAATGCAAATCTGAATCAACTGAACTTTGATTTGAATGCATTAATATTCATGTATCTTTATTTATTGGTGTCTGAAATCTGAATTATCGTGTCTTAGCATAAGTTTATTTTTGACAAATTGTATGTGTTTTTCTTTATTGATGTCTGAAATCTGAATCATCATGTCTTTGGGGTCGTTTGTTTTTTCCACTTAAAATTTAATGGGTCTAAATCATAATTATTAAGTTGTTTTGTTTGTTTTTTTAAGTGATCAAACAACTTAAAAATACCAAAAAACAACTTAAAATAAAAGTAAAAATTCATGACTTTTCACTTAATTGCAAATCACTGAATTTCATCATAATTATATATGGTATAAAAATCTTTATTTTATTATATTGCTTACTTTAAATAGCTTTAAAAATAAAAAAAAAAGAATTCCAAGAACGAAGCTTCCTCCCACAACTGGTAATTCTGCCAAGGACATCTTGAAGGTTTCCATTGTGGCCACTATTCTCCCACACAGAAGAGACTATATTCTTGCACTCCTCATCTTCTGCCCAACAATTTTCAAAATAGAACCGCCTCTTAGCAGAACAAGCACGAAGATGAGGCTGAAGATTATTAGAGAATTCCAACAACAGAGGACGGTGATCCGAGCCCCAGAAGTCTAGATGAGTAATCGAGTAGAAAGGAAACAAACTTTTCCAACCTCTATTACACAACCCTCTGTCTAACCTTTCCAGGATGTGAGCTTGGCCATCACGTTTATTACTCCACGTGAATTTGGGACCCTGAAATCCCATATCCTCTAAATTGCAGTCATTAACCGCTTCTCTACTCATTACCACCCTTGCATGTAGATCTAAAGTTCAAATAAAACAAAGCATTTTTATTTTATTTTATTTCCTTTTTAAGTGTCCAATTATTTACTTTAATTTAATTCAATTACAACATTAAACATAATCAAAAGTAATCACATTAATGTGGCGTAATTGCATAAAGCATACATTTATATTAATATAATTAAAATCATATTTTGAATCATCAGAAGTGATGACTTTTGAGAGAATTACACATCTTCTTTTTTATTTATTATTTATTATTTTTGTGTAAAACTTACCGAGTTACCGGTGGTAGCATGCATGTGGAAAACAAGAAGTAGACAACAATGCATGGGTTAAATGATGATTTATGATTATTTATTATTCCATGTGGCATTGCATGGTATGTCTAATGCTGTACATACATGCCAGCCTAGCCCCTTTGGACCCGGCACGTTAGGTCTTTTTTTCTAAACGGGGCGGGCATGGCAAAGCACCGAAACTTGCCGTGTCTTGCCGTGCGAGACCTAATACGTTTATGCAAAAGGGGGGCACAACATACCGGCACGGCACTAATGGGCGGGGCTAGCCCGTGTGCCGATTCAGGTGGGCCTAAAGCGGCCGGCCCCAATCGGTGGTAGCATGCATGTGGAAAACAAGAAGTATACAACAATGCATGGGTTAACCGATGATTTAAGATTATTTATTATTCCATGTGCTCACTGCATGGTATGTCTAATGTTTTAAATACAGGCCAACCCAACCCCTTTGGGCCCAGCACGCCATGTTTGTTTTCCTAAACGGGGCGGGCCTGGTAAGGCACAGCCGTACCGGGCCCGGCACGTTTATGAAAGTGGGGCACGACATTTCGGCACGGCTCTGATGGGTCGTGCTGGCCCGCGTGATGCCTCATGCCGACGTCTGCCCTCAAGCCCATTTTCAAAATATTTTTTTTATTTTTTATTTATTTTTAAGCATTAAATTTATTTGTTATAATATTATTTTAACAATTTAACTTATGTATTTTAATTGTAATTTGTTTATCCTATTTATTATTTTAGTCTAATAAAAAATGTAGAAAATAGATAGATTTATTATTTGATTTAATAAAATAATCCAAGAATAAATAAAGATTAAAGAAAATAAAAAAATAAATGAAATTATGAAAATATAAAATAGAGAATTATTTATTTATTTCAGACTTTCAGTATTACACGATTGCCTCATTAAAAACCTTACTAAGAAAAACCTAGTGGAATAAAAACTTGCCTAATTTGACCTTTTGGTATAAAAAAAAACTGCACACCTTACCGGCTCGTGTGCAAGCCCGTCGTGCCTGCAGTTGGGCATGGCACGACGGACTGACGTGTCGTGCCGTGCCGGCATAGCGTGCCCCGACCCAAGGCCCAGCATGGCTCACGCATTGGGCCGTGTCATGCAATGCACACCCACAATTGTGTCGTGCCATGGCCCGACCTGCCTTCCTTGCCTTGCCCGCTGCCCAACCCGGCCCATAGTTACAGCATTTGGTATGTCACCACAAACAATGAAAAAAACAATTATATATAGGAATCTCATAATTAAATACATAAGCTCAGAGAAAATATTGTCTTCCCGAGCATGTAAAAAGTTGCATGAAAAAAAAAAATTAAATAAATTCAAGCATGAATTATATATATAAATAAATATAAATATATATATAGTCATTTTCTTCTCAGTGCGCACTGATATAAGTTATATCAGTGCGTTCCATATGGACTATTGATTATGAAGAAGTTTTGACAAGTGTATACACTTTGAGTTAAAGTACGTAAATCTAATGATCCACATCCAACGCACTGATGAAGTTATATCAGTGCGTACTGACTTAAAAATTTATGTATATATATATAGTCTTTCTACTGTCAGTTCGTCATGATATAAAATATATCAGGACGAAGAATGTGGACCACAGATTATGAAAAAGTTTTGACTAGTGCATACCCTTTAAATCAAAGTATGTAAATCTAATGGTTCACATTGTTCGTCCTGATATATTTTATATTAAGATGAACTCACAATAGAAAAATATATATATATATATATATATATATTGAATCAATACAAAGAAATGAATTATTAATCCTATGAAAGCATTAATTACTGCCTAATTAATTGGTAATTACGATTCTCTCTGATCAAGAAACTTTGAACAATACTTGTTGACTTGACGGAGGCATCTTTATTTTACAAGTAAATTGACCCTTCGAAGCTTCTATATTCTATCAACGACTTCTTTAATTATTAGGGTTTTTTTTTCTATGAATTTGGACCCTCAGCTAATATAATCTTTTAACTGATATCATCTAATCTTATAACATATAAGCATTGTAAAAAATGAATGGTTAAAATATGATTTATTTTCACCACCACTTTAACAACCAATCACATACTTTAAAAAAGTTAAGAAAAAAATCAGATTAGTAGAGAATCCAAATCATGGTTTTAAGCTAGAAAGCAATAGCCAGGGCCACAAAAAAAATTATATATATAATATGGTTTCTCACAACCAAATCTAATTAATGTTTATTACATCAAAATGGTATTACTCTTGTCTTGTGTGATGTTGCGAATGATGGCAACCCTAGCCTGAACGGGACACAAAAGCTACTGGACTTACAAGAGACAGATAAGGACCTTAAGCCGATAGATCAATATCATAATTTCTGATGTGCAGGATCCTCAACTAGAGGCAAGCTAGAGGCAAGCACAGAGCATACTTAGATATTACAGGTTGTAAGTCATCTGATAGAACAACATGAATGAGGAAGAAGGAAGGTTTAGTTAGGCATGATAAACAGAGAATTTTATTTATTTTTCAAATTCTATGTTTATCATATCTAACTAAACCTTCATTCTTCCTCATTTATGTTGTTCTATCAGATGACTTACAACCTGTAATATCTAAGTATGCTTTATGCTTGCCTCTAGTTGAGGATCATGCACATCAGAAATTATGATATTGATCCACTAGCTTAAGGTCCTTATCTGTCTCTTGTAAGTCCAGTAGCTTTTGTATCCCGTTCAGGCTAGGGTTGCCGCTTTAGGGAAAATATAATTGCTGAGAGACTTAGCGTGAGATGGTTTAAGGCTCTCTGCCAATGCCATGGTATATGAAGTCTGGACTATAATACCTATACATTGTTTATATATATATATATAATGTTATAAATTATATAATAATAGTATATGAAGAACAATAGAAGAAGATGAAGAACAGGTGAAGATCAAAGACAATGAAGTGAGCTATAAAATAGAGAGAGGAACGAGAGATTAGAGTATATATGAGAGAAACATTTTCTTGTATTGTATTGACTTTGTGTGATATTTTTGTACTGATATTTTTTTGATCTTTTTCATACAGTGCACACATATATATAGAGGCAAAGAAAGAGGGAGTGAGGCGGTGGAAATGAAGATATTTGTGTGATGGGTAATACTTGTGTGTATTACATAAGTGGTAACAACCACCTATTAAAACACTCTCCCTTGGATTTATACCACTTATGTATTAATTTTCTAGGAAAAACCCAATGGGACAAAATTCAAAAAAATGTATACAATGATCTCTCTGGATCTAGTGGGGTTGGACATTAAAAACTATCTCATTAAAAACCTTGTCAGGAAAACCCAGTAGGACAAAACCTGATCGAAGGGAAAAAGAGTATATTGTACCTATGTCCATTCAAAACTTTGCTCCCCCTGATTGAATGCTCCCCCTCATAAAAACTTCAGTATTAATCTTGTATTTTACAGAGTTGACGCATGCCTATTCCATATACCAGCTTCTCAAAAGTTGTTGTAGGCAATGCTTTGGTAAACAGATCTGCAAGATTATCTGTAGACCGTATTTGCTTAACATCAATTTGTCGACTCTGTTGAAGCTCATGGGTATAGAAGAATTTAGGAGAAATATGTTTGGTTCTATCTCCTTTGATATATCCCTCTCTAATTTGAGCAATGCAAGCCACATTATCTTCAAATATTTGTGCTGACATTTCTGTAGATAATGAAAATCCACAAGTATTGTGAATATGATGAATAACTAACCTTAGCCAAACACATTCTTGACTTGCTTCATGAAGTGCGATGATTTCAGAATGATTAGAGGATGTAGCAACCAAAGTCTGTTTTGTGGAGCGCCATGATATTGTTGTGCCATTATATGTAAAAACATATCTCGTTTGTGAACGAGCTTTGTGGAGATCAGACAGATACCCGGCATCAGCATAATCAAGTAAACCTGAAAAATTGTTAGATTTTGTATAAAATAATCCTAAATCTTTCGTTCTACAAAGGTAACGGAAAAGTTGTTTGATCCCATTCCAATGTCTCCGAGTTGGTGCTGAACTGAATCTAGCCAGTACATTCACAGAGAATGCAATATTTGGTCTAGTACACTGAGCCAGATATAATAAGGCACCGATTGCATTAAGATACGGTACCTCAGGACCAAGTATCTTTTCACCATTTTCTTTTGGACGGAATGGATCCTTTTTAGGATCAAGAGATCTAACAACCATATGAGTACTTAATGGATGAGCATTATCCATATTGAATCTTTTTAAAATCTTTTCAATATATGCTGATTGATGGACAGGTACTCCATTTGATCTATGCTCGATCTCAAGGCCGAGACAATAATTTGTCTTTCCCAGATCTTTCATTTCAAATTCCTTTTTCAGGTATTCAGCAGTTTTCAGGAGTTCCCCAGGAGTTCCAATTAAGTTCATATCATCAACATAAACTGCTATGATAGCAAATCCAGATTCTGATTTCTTAATGAAAACACATGGACATATAGGATTATTAATATGTCTTTCTTTAATCAGATATTCACTAAGACGGTTTTACCACATCCGTCCAGATTGTTTTAATCCATATATACAAGAACGTTTGTAATTTTATCGAATACAAATTATAAGGTCTTGTGTTACATGATTCTGGCATTTTAAATCCTTCAGGGACTTTCATGTAAATATCTGAATCCAGTGAACATTATAGATAAGCGGTCACTACGTCCATCAGACGCATTTCCAGTCTTTCCAAGACAGCTATGCTTATCAGAAATCAAAACGTAATTGTATCCATCACTGGTGAGTATGTTTCATCAAAATCGATGCCAGGTCTCTGCGATAAACACTGTGCTACGAATCGTGCCTTATATCTCACGATCTCATTTTTCTCATTACGTTTCCGTATAAAAACCCATTTGTACCCAACAGGTTTAACTTCTTCAGGCGTCTGGATTATTGATCTAAATACTTCACGTTTTGCTAATGAAGTTAATTCTGCTTGAATTGCTTCTTTCCATTTAGGCCAATCAGACCTCTGTCTACAATCATCAAGATTATGAGGTTCATAATCATCATTTATAATTTCAGTTACCACTGAGTATGAAAATACATCATCGATGATTTTTCCTTCATGATTCCACAATTCTCTTGTATAATTTATAGAAATTTCCTCATTTCTACATTCTTGTATCTCTTCAGAGATTCCTTCCCCCACATAGGATTTTGTCACTTTAGTAACTTGTGTCCATACAGGGACATTTAACTCTTCTGGAGTTAACTTAGAGAAAATGGATTTATTTATTTTCCTTTTTCGAGGAACAATATCTTTTGAGCCAACTGGTCTACCACGCTTCTGGCGTGCAGTAGATGATTCATTTGCTATCATTTGTTTAGATTGTTTTTCTAGAACAATCACCCGTGCTGGTACATTAACAGCTGTGATGTATGATTTCGTTACCCTAGTAGCATCTGTAAATGCATCTGGTAACTGATTTGCTATTGCTTGAAGATGTACTATCTTACGTACTTCATTCTCACATTGAGATGTGTATAGGTCTAAATGAATTAGACTAGGAACTTTCCAGGAAAGTTCATGCTTCTCTTCAGAAGAAGTTTTTCTTACCCCTAATGATGGGAAATTTGTTTCATCAAAATGACAATCTGCAAATCATGCTGTGAAAAGATCACCAGTCAAAGGTTCCAGATATCTGATAATTGATGGTGAATCCAGACCAACATATATTCCCAAACGCCTTTGGGGGTCCCATTTTAGTTCTTTGTGTTGGCACAATTGGTACATATACTGCACAACCAAAAGTACGTAAATGAGATATATCTTGTTCAATACCAAGTACAAGTTGTACTGGTGAATACTGATGATAAGCAATGGGCCGAAACCGGATTAATGCAGCAGCATGTAAAACAGCATGCCTCATACAGAAATCGGTAATTGCGTTCGTAACAATAAAGTCCTTGCAATTATCTGGATTCGTTTATAAGTGAGTTTGCTAATCCATTCTGAGTATGAACATGTGGAACTGGATGTTCAACATCAATCACAACCATTTTACAAGATTCATCAAATGCTTTGGAAGTAAATTCACCAGCATTATCAAGGCATATGGATTTAATTGAGTGATCGGGAAAATGAGCCCGAAGCCTAATAATATGTGCAAGCAATCTTGCAAAAGCAACATTTCGTGTTGATAATAAGCATACATGTGACCATCTTACAGATGCGTCAACTAGAACCATAAAATAACGAAATGGTCCACTTGGTGGATGAATAGGTTCATATATATCCCCTTGAATTCTTTGTAAAAATGATTGGGGATTCAAAACCAATTTTAGAAAATGATGGTTTTATTTTTAATTTCCCTTGGGAACATGCAGTACATAAATTCTCATGTGATAAAAGAACCTTCTGGTTCATTAATGGATGTCCGTGAGAATTTTCAATGATTCTACGCATCATTGTAGATCCTGGATGACCGAGACGGTCATACCAAAGTACAAACACTTTTGGATCTGAGAACTTCTGATTCATAACTGCATAAGTTTCTACACTTTTGATAATAGTGTAATATAATCCAGAAGATAAAGCACGCAACTTTTCTTTAATGAGTTTCTTGCTTGAATTATGAGAAATAATGCACAGATATTCAATATTATCTCTATTCATAGTTTCAATATGATATCCATTCCTCTGAATGTCTTTGAAATTAAGCAGATTCCTTCTGGATCTACTTGAATAAAATGTATCATTGATACATATTTTAGTATTGTTTGGTAACAATATCATGGCTTTTCTAGAGCCTTCTATCAGATCTGCTGGACCTGATACTGTATTAACATTTGCTCTGAGCAAAGTTAAATTTATAAAATATTTCTAACTCCGCAGAATTGTGTGAGTTGTTGCACTATCAACTAGACATATATCTCATGCTTGTAGCTTTTCAATAATCCTCATTTTATCATTTGGATTCATTTTGTATGCTTCATAAAGAAAAATAAAGTACGTATCAGACAAAGTGATTCAAAAACATATATTGCATAAAGATATATTTTACATGAACGAAATTACAAAATAATACTACTGTAGGTAGTATTTAATTGGTATGGACATTCCCATCACCAATTGAAGCAGCTGGCATGTCTTTCGGGTATGGGAAGAAATATGTAACCTTCAGATGAGTAATATCTCTGGGATATGAATTTTCAATGAAATGAGTTTCCGGTTTCTTTCCCTTTCCTCTGATTGATGCTTGATACAGATCCACCAGATGTTTCGGTGTGTTACATTCATTTGACCAATGATTGTCACATCCACACCTAAAACAAACATTGTTATTTGCATTGGGCCTATTTTGAACATTTTTTCCTTTGTACTGTTTTGCCTCATAAGTATTCCACTTTTGTTGAGCGTTATGATTATAACCACCTGATCTTTTAAAACTTCGACCCCCGCCCCGGTTAGGATTACGACCATAACCACGGCCGCGATCAGGATTACGACTGTTACCATGACCACGATTAGAATTTTCATACCCACGACCACGACCACGATTACGATTTCCGACAGTATTAACATTCACCTCCGGATATGTTGTAGAACCAGTCGGGTGTGATCCGTGATTTTTTATTAGTAGCTCATTATTTTTTTCTGCTACTAAAAGGCATGAGATAAGTTCTCAATATTTTGAGAATCTGCGTTCTCGATATTGCTGTTGCAATATTATGTTTGAGGCATGGAAAGTTGTGAAAGTCTTTTCCAACATATCTTTTTCAGACACCTCTTCACCACATAATTTCAACCTTGTGGTGATTCTAAACATAGCAGAATTATATTCAGAAACTGATTTGTGATCCTGGAATCGTAAATGCTGCTATTCATATCTAGCATTTGCTAATGTTACATCATGCTGATGATCATAACGATCTTTAAGCTCTTGTCACAGTTCATCAGGTTCTGTGACAGTAAGATACTGAGCTTTCAAGTTTTCATGTAAATGATGACGAATTATCACCATTGCTGTGGATCTATCCTGTTCATTAGCCTCACTACCATCATCAGTGGTGTAATACAGGCCTTGAGATTTTAAGTATAATCCTGCATCAATAACCCAAGACATATAATTATCTCCCAAACTTCGAGTGCATCAAACTTCAGATTTGCAAGTTTAGTCATGCTTACAACTTCTTTTTCTGTACATTAAATTATAGATTTAATTTAGTGTGAATATAATTAAAGAACATAATGAATTAAACAATTTATTTGGAGACACAGCATAAGCCAGTCCTGAGACACATCATAAGCCAGTCCCGAGGCACAGCATAAGCCAGTCTCATATATTGCTTAAAAATAAATGTCAGAGTCAGAGTGTATATATATATATATATATATATAGATTCCGTTGACGGCATAAGCTATCTTATTATACGGAACTGTATATAGATCAACAATATTGAGATATAAGTAAATCACCCATCGGGGAATCCTTTCTACTTACATACAATATTCGCACTGATAACGTGTTATAAATTATATAATAATAGTATATGAAGAACAATAGAAGAAGATGAAGAACAGGTGAAGATCAAAGACAATGAAGTGAGCTATAAAATAGAGAGAGGAACGAGAGATTAGAGTATATATATATGAGAGAAACCTTTTCTTGTATTGTATTGACTTTGTGTGATATTTTTGTATTGATATTTTTTTGATCTTTTTCATACAGTGCACATATATATATATATGTATATATATTTATAGAGAGAGAGGCAAAGAAAGAGGGAGTGAGACGGTGGAAATGAAGATATTTGTGTGTATTACATAAGTGGTAAAATCCAAATATTACAAAATATATATATATATATATATATATATATTTGTTACATACGGTGAAGTAAATTGTCTATATATCTATATATATATATATATATATATATATATATATATATAATGATGTCTAAGTGTTTCTAACATATATTTTTTTAATAGTCTATTTTTCTTATATAAACTATTAGAGGCTTGGAGGATGGAAATACAATTCGAAACTCGTAACATCAAATTGTATATAAGGGACATACTACTTAACTAACCACACCTCCTCAACATATATAGTAATAATCTTTTAAATAGTTAAAAGTATGTTATATATTTAAGGGGAATTCAGAATTGTAACTTGACATTTAATAAAATGCTAAATCAAACACTCTAATTAAAAAAATATGAAGAAAAAAAACCTTATAGCCAAAGTTGATTATTAGTTCACTTTAGTTAAATATAATATAATATAAGTATTTAAATGATCTTCTATGTACCTAAATTAAAAAAAAAAAGATAAATCAAAATATACTAAAAAAAAGATTTAGGAAATAAAAATATATAATTTTTTAAAGTTAAAAATATATATTTTTTAAAAAGTTAAAAATATATTATAATCAATCAATATATAAAATCAAAAAAAATATTACAAACAATAAAAAATATATATTTTAAAATATAAAACTATATGGAGGAGAACATGCATGTATGTCTTATTCATATTTTTATTTCTATATTAAATATTAAATATTATTTATTTTTAATTCTTTTTTTAATTGTAAAGATTTTTCTTATTCATAATATATCTTATAATTATTTTAAGAAGTAGGTGTTATTATTATTATTTAATTTTTTATTCGGTTAGTAAATTATGTAAATAACATATTTCATTAGATTTAACTAAAGTCAATTAACGATAAGATTTTTAGCTGATTTTTCAAACTACATGATTTTATTTGGCATTTCATTAAAAGTTGGGCTTATATTTATTATGTACATGAATTTTGCTATTATACAAGCTCCCTATGGTTATAGTGAAGTTGGGCTTTTAATAAATTGGTAATTAATTTTGAAAAGCATGTGAAAAATAACATACTTGTGGCAAATTAAATTGCACAAGAAATGTATCATGTCAAGATCGACATGCTGTCTCAAAAAAAAAAGAAAAAAGATCGACATGCATCCTAGCTTAACAAAATCCATTCTTGAAAGTCTTAAATCATTTACTACATTGAACAACTGAAATCTACTTTACTGTTTTGTTGTTCCATGTAGAATAACATTTTAATTTGTTGACAAAATGAAATAATGCAAAACATATCTCATTCGGCTGTTCAGAAGGGGTCAAAAAATAAATAGCATTTTTTGGAGGTGGCATTTCAACACTGTCACTGCTTTAATAACTTATGTTTAAAAGGCACATATTATGGTGAACAGACAAAAATACCCTCAATAGTTGTTCTACATCAGATTTCTTTCATTCAGTTTACAATGAAGTAGAGAGAGAAAGTCTGGTTGAAACTCAGGTAATCACTCAAACGGTGACGGAGTGGCGTTACACAGACTCATTCGGGGGTCGAGCTCCCCACCGAGTAGTTCATGAAAAAGCTCGGAGCCTTATATAAAAAGCTCGGAGCCTTCATTAAAAAGCTCGGAGCTTTCATGAACAAGCTCGGAGCCTTCATGAACAAGCTCGGAGCCTTCATGAACAAGCTCGGAGCCTTCATGAACAAGCTCGGAGCCTTCATGAACAAGCTCGAAGCCTTTATGAAAAAGCTCGGGCATGAAAAAGCTCGAAGCCTTATACAAAAGCTCGGACAGTTCATAAAAAAGCTCGGAGCTTTTATGAAAAAGCTCGGAGCCTTCATGAAAAAGCTCGAGTAGTTCATGAAAAAGCTCGGAGCCTTATGTAAAAAGCTCGGAGCCTTCATTAAAAAGCTCGAAGCCTTTATGAAAAAGCTCGGAGCCTTTATGAAAAAGCTCGGAGCCTTCATGAAAAAGCTCGAAGCCTTTATGAAAAAGCTCGAAGCCTTTATAAAAAAACTCGGGTATGAAAAAGCTCGGAGCCTTATATAAAAAGCTCGGGCAGTTCATAAGCAACTCAGAGATTCAAAATTGACAAAACTAATATCCTTGAAAAAAGCTCGGACAACAATTTAAAAGGCTTGGATAGTTTTACAAAGGCTCGGACTCAGTGTTAAAAGTCTCGGAAACTCAGATCTTCATCGTCTTATACATAAATTTTTCATAAATTGAATATTGATTAGTGTTCGAGTTCAGTGTTCAAAGTGTGGAGATGGAAGTCAGTGTTCGAAGTGTGGAGATGGAAGTACAAACAGAATAAAAAATTGACTATTTAAGGGCCATTTTGGTAGTTCACCACAATAGGTGTCTTTTAAACATAACTTATTAAAGCAGTGATGTGGGTACAACACCTCTCTAAAAATGTGACATTTCTTACCATTTCCACCTATTCAGAATTCAGATTCGACATCTAACTAATGCATGTATGCATGCATAGAAAATGAGAAGCGTCCAACATATATGCAAAGAAAAAGAAAAAGAGTTCAATATGATCAAGTAATAACCAGGACTAGTCAATATTTGATCATTATTTTAGCAACTTGTGAATTCCTATATATTGGTCAAAAATTATAAGGACGTTTTGTATTGGTCAAAAATTATAAGGACGTTTTGCGTTTGTTTCTTAAATATTATTTTTTTTTTGGTCAATTGCAATATGAGATCTATGACTAAATCATATTAAAATTGTTTCCTTTCACAGAAAAGAACAAAATCCCAGATGAACTGATAGATGAGTGAACGTGTGAAGTGTGATGTATATACCAGTCCAATTAATTATGGAAAAGAACAGAACATGAGAAAACCAACAAATATGGGGACGATAAAGATGGGTTCGAAAATTATATAGCACATTTTTTAGAGTGCATTTTAAGATTATCACCATTTTAATAACTTGAGTTTAAATGACACTTATTATAGTGAACTGACAAAAATGTCCCCCCACAGTAACCTTCTTCACCATTTTGGTTTTTTTTTTTTTTGGAAATCATCCATCAATGGTGGTCAAAATTGTCTTCCTATGGAGGTCGAAGTCGTCCTCCAAAGGAGGTAGAAGACGTCCTCCAAAGGAGATCGAAAATGGAGGTCGATTAAGAAGAAGATGAAAAAAGAATTGGAAAAAAATAATTGAAGGTCATTTACTGAGACTTTTCAAGTAATTTTGAGACTTTTAGTAATTTCCTAGACTTTCTAGGTAAAAATGAAATTTTTTAAAACTTTTCATTCTTGCCCAAAAAGATGTCTCGACAAAATTTCATTTGAACTCCGAAAGTCTCGAAAATTACCAAAAGTATCAGATATTACAAAAAAATCTCGGAAATTACCAAAACTCTCGAAAAATTTCAGTTTTGTCTAGAAAGTCTCGAAAATTACCAAAAGTCTCAGAAATGTTTGAAAAGTCTTGAAAATTACCTGAAAAAGCCTCAGAAATATATGAAAAGTCTCGAAAAATTATGAAAAATCTCGAAAAGTACCTAAAAAGTCTCGGGAAAATAGATAAAAGTCTTGGAAAAAAAATTCCAAATATTTTTTTTATCTTCTTCTTCATCGACCTTCAATAGAGATCAATTTCGACCTCCATTAAAGGTCGATTTTGACATCTATGGAGGTCGAATGGACTTCAAATAGAGGTCGAACAACTTCAACCTCTATTGGAGGTCAATTTCGACCTCCATTGGAGATCTGTTAAATAGACCTCTGAAGAAGATGAAAGAATAAAATCAAAAAAAAAAAAAAACTGAAAAGTAAATAAAAAAAATGGAGTAAAGTAAGAGTATTTTGGAAGTTATTTACTTTAGTGCATTTCAAACATAAGTTATTAAAGTGGTGATATCTTGAAACACCAACTTAAAAGAGTGACAAAAGCTCATATTTCCTACGATAAAGATATAGACTGTGTTCATTGGGTTTAACGGACGATATCAAATCACTAGCCATTGTAGCTTGGTGGTAAAAAAAACGATAAGTTATGATGAAATTATCGGTTTGATTTGACATTTCATCAAGTAAAAAAAACGGTAATTTTATTTTTACTTGTTTTTTATGTATTAAACTATTAATTTCTTAGTCTCTAACTTCCTAGAAATATTGCATCGTTTTACTCCTTTTGTTAGCCTTCAATTACTCAACTTAATGGTAACAGACCACCTCCCAATGTAGCTTGGTGGTAAGAACGTTCATTCAACCTGGCAATATCCCAAGATCAACCTACTTAAACCGTCACCACATGTGGTATTTCAAAAAAAAAAAAAAACTTAACAATTTTCTCTAAAAACATAAAACTCTCCTAAAAATGCCACATACCAAAGTAGAAGGAAAAAAAACTAGTCAAATCAATCAATCGAGTGTGGGTCGAATCAATTGGGGAAGATCGTTGTCAATTTCTTCACTGTAGGGAGGTTATCGATCGATTTCATCATAGTTGAGAAGATCATGGAAAGAAGATTGATCGATCTCCTTTGGTGCAGGCAGGGGCGGAACTCGAAGTCTAGATTTGGGGGGCCAAATTACAAAACTTAAAATCAATAGTACTAATATGTAAAATAAACATTTGTTCAAATTTTATTTTTTTAAATTTTAACTAAATTTTTTTTAGGGCCAAAGGGGTCCAGGCACCTTTGGCCTCCACAGAGGCCCGCCTCTGAGTATAGGTAGTATCGACTGATCTCCTCCACTAGTGAGAAGATTGTTTGCTCTCTTATCCAAAATGGAGGAGATCAAATGATCCCCTTCGTTGACGGGTAAAGGGTGGATTCACCTCCATAGACAATAAATGTGGTCTCCACAGTTTATTTTATTTTTAATATTTGTTAGAAAAAATTATTTATATATTTTTAGTTGAAATATTAATTTGTTTTATTTTATAATAAACAATTAGATCTTATCTTTGCATTTTTATACATTTTAAGGGGTTTTTAGAATTTTATTTTGAAGTTTTTCATTTTTTTTTGTTATTTTTGTAGATACATTTTCATTTTTTTTAACCTTTTAAATATTATTTTTAAATTTTTTTCCTTTTCAATTTTTCTTCATTCTAAATTTTTGGTAACACATGTTGGATAGTTAAACCATAAAACCTTAAATTGTTTTACCAACTTTTTTTTTTCTTATAGCACGTTCTTTTGGCTCAATTAATAAATAATGAGCGTAAAATAGTACTTTTATAACTTTTTTATTTTAAAATATTAGTACTTTTATAACTTTTGTTAGTGTTAATAATTAAACAATTTGTTATGTCAATATTTTGTATAGGCTTAATTTCATAACAAAATGCTTTCTATTATAGATTTATCATTTTGTTGATTTTATATTTTTTTTCATGTTATCTTTTTAATTCTTTAATTTCTATTATTTTCTTTAACCATATTCTTACATTTATCTTTTATTTATAAATATCTCTATAATATATCTATATATACTACTTATTATTTTTATTCAAATATTACTATGTTGAGATGATCAGCGGGGTTCCTCTTGCCCCTTGGTGGAAAGAGGTTTGGTCTTCTTTCATTCCTCTCTTTCGTTGTACACTTTCTTGACGCCTTTTGTATGACAGGCTCCCCACGGAGGATTGTTTATGTAAAGCAGGCTACTCTTTAGCCTCTAGGTACTGCCTGTGCGAGCAAGCTAGTGAATCGATGTACGATTTGTTTCTCTCTTGTTCCTTGGCTACCTCCCTTTGGGAAGCCGTCTAATCTGTTTTTCTGGCTCAGGTTAAGGATGGTTCTTGGATGGAGATTTTCTCTAAAGCCATGACCATCTCTTTATGTGACCAAATTGGTATTTTATGGAAGGCTGCTATTCATGGTGTTGTGTGGAGTATTTGGTCCATTCGTAATACGAGGATTTTTGAAGATGAGATCGTCAGTTTTCGTTTTGCTTTGTCCTTAGTTTGGGCATGCAGTTTCAGATAGGGATCAGATGGGCTCGAGTTGCATGCGTAATTGTGTTGAGGATCTCTTGATCCTTCGTCGTTTTGGTCTTCTTGGTCAACCTCTGAAAGCTTAGGTTATTACTCCTGTTATTTAGTCCCCCCTATGCCTAGTTGGTTGAAAGTTAAAAATGATGGTGCGGCTTTAGGGGCTCCAGGTATCGGCAAATGTAGTGGGGTTTTTAGGAATTGTAGCTCGTTTGTCAATGGTTTCTTTTCGATTCATCCTTGCTGCTATGGATTTCCAGGTATCCCATATTTTTCGTGAAGGGAATCAAGTGGCGGTTGCGTTTTCTAAACATGCTCTTTCTCTCGAGGATGCTGAGTGGTGGTTTTTGTTTCCTCCGTTCTGTTCCACCTTTATTCGCAAGTGGAAATGGTGAGAAATGTCACATTTTTGTCTCCTTGTTGCACCAACGTCACCGGTTTAATAAGTTATGTTTAAAATGCACCTATTATGGTGAACTACCAAAATTGCCCTTAAATAATCAATTTTTGATTGTCTCTGTACTTCCATCTCCACACTTGGAAAACTGAACGCAGTAACTCCTCTCTTTCTCTCTCTACAATAAATTTTAAAACTACTCGACGTTCTTCAGCATAACAAGGTAATATATATCTGAAATACTTTTTTTATCCTTCATTTCTAAAAAACGTTCCTTTTGTAAACATGAAGCTGGTTTTGTGAAGTTTGAATCTGTGAAATTTGAATCTCTGATGCTATTAATAAAAAGCTCGGACTCATTGGTAAATAGATCGGAGCTCTTATTAAATAGCTCTGACCCTTTACTAATATGCTCGGACCCTTTGGAAAAAAGCTCGGAGCCTTTGGAAAAAACTCGGCTCCTTTGGGAAAACCCTCAGAATCTTTGGAAAAAAGCTCGGAGCCTTTACTAAAATCTCAAAGCTTTTACTAAAAGCTCGGAGATCATAGTAAAAACCTCGGAAACTATTTTAAAAGGCTCTGGACCTTTTCCATAGTTTTTATGTTTGTCATAATGGTTTGTGGTGATGAATGTTACAGGAGAAAGAATCGGGTGAGAATAGTAATATCTTACAACTGTCGATGTGAGCAGTTACCCGACGGAAGTCAGAGGTTTGTTGTATCCAACAACCAAGGAATGTATGTGTCAAAGAATATGAGTTACGAAGAATTGGTGTCGATCGTGCATACCGTTGTGAAGTATGATGTAAACAAATACAATGTTGATCTACAGTCAATATCAATCGTTCCTGGCGCTACATGTCGCAGATTTGTAAGAAATGACAATGATGTTCAATTTATGCTAGGGGAAGATCGAGTGATCCCTCAAGTATGTGTTAGTCTAATTGAGAAAGCAACTGGAGATGTGATACGGAATGATATTCCTGCTCCTGAAAATACCCAACAATTTGGATCCGCTAGCTGTAGCAACCAAGTGTTCACACAAAGGAGTGCCACTGAAGGTGGGGAAAACATATGTGATGTCAACCGGTAGTGGCCGACCATGCAGATGTTGGTGAACCTCAATTCGACGATATGTTTGGTTATCAATTTGATATAAATGATGGGCGGTAAAATGAGCAATACAATGAGATGTACAATGAGCAGAACACTGAACCGAACCTTGGGCCGAACCAGGAGGTGGATAATGAGGCAAATATTGATCTGGTAGATCATGTAGAGAACACTGATGAAGATCATGTCCAAATTCAAAGACGTGGAAGACGTGTAGAAGGAGTTAGTTGCACTGGAGCAGATATACCTGGTACTTCCGAGGTCCGGCATAATGTATCTGCAGATGATTCTGATAATACCACAACGTGGGTTATTCCCGGAGTAGATTCATACTCGTTTGGGATTGGTAGAAGCACAACCTTGGTAGCAGAAGAACCTACAAGCATGATTTATAAAGGTCAGTTCTTTCCGACTAAAAAGGATTTGAAGAGACTAGTTGGCCTTTTTGCAATGCGGCGAAACTTCGAATGAAAGGTGAAAAGGTCCAATAAGACAACTTTACATCTTGTTTGTTTGATTGACAACTGTACATGGAAATTAAGAGCGGTGAGAAGAGATGAAGGGACATACTTCCAAGTAAGAAGTTTTGTCAATGAACATAGTTGTCCCTTGGAGGAGATTCACCGTCGCCACCTGACAAGCTAGTGCAGTTATAATTGGAGAAGTGGTTGCACCTAGACTTCAACAACAAGATGGTCAGTCTCATGCATCCCAATGATATAATCACCGATATGAAAACAATGTATGGCATCCAAATCATGTACAGTAAGGCATATCAACCCTTGCATTATGCATTGTCACTGACCTATGGGACGCATGAAGAAACCTTCTAACTACTGCTGTCTTTTGGTTACGTGCTGGAAGAACAAAATCCCTGCACAATCACTGACTTACAGTGCGCTGACGACGGTAAATTCCTTTACTTTTTCATGTTGTTAGGGGCCTCAGTTAGAGGTTTCCGGAGGTGCATGGGTCCTGTTATTGCAGTTGATGGTACCCATTTGAAGAGAAGATTTAGGGGTAAAATGTTTGTTGCAACTGCACATGATGGAAACGAATAGGTGTATCCAATTGCTTTTGGGTACGGCGACTCCGAAAACAACCTTTCATGGGAATGGTTTTTGGATTGCTTAAAGGGTGCCCTTGGTCATATAGATGATCTGGTTTTTATTTCCGATCTACATGCAAGCATTAAAGCAGGGATTTCTAAAGTGTTCCCTTATGCAACCCATACCATATGTTGTTGGAACTTTGTTGAAAATGTGAAGAAGCGATTTCGGATGGACCATAGGGGTACGCTATATGGATTGCCTGGTCAGGTCAGGAGTGTGGACTGTACAGGAGGAGGGACTCTGACCCAGTGGACTGGACGGGTCCTCTGTGTGGTCCTGGATATGAACATGCGGATCCACATGTTGTACCTCCATAAGCAGCGGAAACTCTAATAACACCTGGATAATTGTCTCCCCAAATACTTATGTATTCATGCCACCAGGGACTTGCATCTGCTGGTCTCATACTGTATCTCCAGCTCTTGGACCCTGCGTCTGAGGTCCATCACCCTTCGTCGTAGGTCCGGCAGCTGGGTCTGTCCCTCCGGCATGACTACGCCAACCGTCTCTGTCTCTGCGTGGAGAGTCTCGATCATAGGAGGGTGGACCATCCATGTCTGATTGTGATGTCAAACCCCGCCACCCCCGGAGAAAGTGCATCACCTCTCTATGCTGCCTATCCCTTTCCTGATCACTCTTCCAGAGATCCTCCTGTAACGCAGTGACTGCATCCATCACATCTTGGATTTTACGTTCCAAACAGTCCTGAAACAAAATCATCATTGTCAGTACTAAAATCAAACACTTGTTTCAACATAAATAATGCATTACACCATTTTTGACATACCTATCGATACCCTCCAACGTTTTCTCGTGAATGTACTCCACCGGGCATCTCAAATCTAACTTGTCTGCGCCTAAGAGGACTCCCAGCAACAAACTCCGGGTCCGAACCCTCCGTATCTGGCCTATGCCTGAGGGGACTCCCACCGCCAAACTCCGGGTCCGAACCCTCTGTATGACTGGGTCCGAAAGTCGTATGATGTAAGGATCCGGTACCGAGTCATCGTGTCCATCGGCGGCCATATATAGACTGCCTCCCTCGTATATGCCCTCGTAGTACCGTGCAACCTCTCTCAGCTGCCGTCAGCACCAGTGCAGTCCTCACAAACATCTGAAATCGTTGTTAGACCATTGTATTTGTATTCGTCATAATATGTAAACACTTAACACAATAGATCCTTACCCTGGCTATGAAAATCTTGTCCAGCTTGTCCGACCTTGGTTGCTTATTCAACTCTCATTTCAGTATATGGGGGGACAAGTCAATCTCCCTACGTGTCCCAAATCGGGTCCCAAACTCGGGGATAACCTCATACTCAAATACCTATGTAAAAAAAAGTTATTCATAATCCAATCATTTATTCCATAACTCATGTAAAAAAAAAATTCAGGTTTTCAAACAGATACAAATTCTAAATTCTCACCAACATTGCGTGAGCTAGATCTTAAATGTTGTACGTCTCCACTGTGTGAACGTCGGCGCCCTTTTCCTGCTGTCGCCTCTCATACCGCTCACGTCGATCGTCCAAGGCACGCTTGAATCCAAAAATGGACTGCCTATACACGTAGGCACCCCACAGGAACACATCAAAAGCGTCCAAGTCCTCGACTAGCAGGATCTACCATAATGGAACTTTCTCTCTCTCGTCCAACCCCATCAATATCCAGTTTAGCATATAAAGGAGACACAGCTTCACAACATCGTACTGCTCCTCAAATATACCGATCCATAGAACAGCTCTTAGCTGTTCATAATCCACCTCAGCTATACCACCGAAATACCGTTGGTGTATCCCGTTTTGAACCATCTCATACCTCGTCGTGTCGGGAATCACTCCAAACCTCAATCCGGTGATCAGACAGAATTCAACCTTAGAGAACCGGACCGAATGAGGACCTAACATAAATCGCATCTCATCCTCCGGCCCATCGTGATGTAGCTCGAGCAATAGCAGTCGATGAACTATGCTACCCGAAAACTTCATCCCCCAATCCATCCGAAGGAAATGACCAAAACAAGACTCTGTATACCGACGTCGGTCTTCGACCTTGAATTGTTATGGTACACTGTCTAGTGCGACGTCGATATCTCGAAGGTCGCTGAAATGGTCATGCCGAGTGATTTTTCCATCGTACCATTCCCACTCTGGAGTTTTAAGCAAATCCTTTAGTTGACTCCCCATCTGCATTTTCACAGAAACAATGCATCAGTAAACTGTAAAAGGCTCGGACATAATAATATAAAATAGCAAGGAAGCAGTTTGAAAAAGCTCGGACACATTTTGAAAAAGCTCGGGCAGTTTGAAAAAGCTCGGACACAGTTTGAAAAAGCTCAGACTCATTTTGAAAAAGCTCGGGCAGTTTGAAAAAGCTTGGGCAGTTTGAAAAAGCTCGAACTCATTTTGAAAAAAGCTCGGACACATTTTGAAAAAAGCTCGGACACATTTTGAAAAAAGCTCGGACACATTTTGAAAAAGCTCGGACTGTTTAAAAAGCTCGGACACAGTTTGAAAAAACTCGGACTCATTTTCAAAAAGCTCGAACACATTTTGAAAAAGCACGGACTGTTGAAAAAGCTCGGACTCAATTTCAAAAAGCTCGGAAACAGTTTGAAAAAGCTCGGACACTGTTTGAAAAAAGCTCGGACAATTTAAAAAAGCTCGGACATAGTGCGAAAAAACTCGGAAACATTTTGAAAAAGCTCGGGCATTTTAAAAAAGCTAGGCCACATTTTAAAAAAGCTCGGGAACAGTTTCAAAAAGCTCGGGCATTTTAAAAAAACTCGGACACAGTTTTAAAAAGCTCGGAGACCTAGAAAAAGCTCGGGATCGGTTTGAAAAAGCTCCGGAACAGTTTGAAATAGCTCGGAAAATGTTTTAAAAAGCTCGGAAACCCAGAAAAAGCTTGAAAAATGTTTTAAAAAGCTCGGAAAAAAGCTCGGAAACACCTTGAAAAAGCTCGGGAACCCAGATCTTCAACAGATTTACAAACCCTAACCTAACCCACAATCATTCTCAGATCAACAAACAAACCTAATCTACAAGTTTAATCAACACCCAACATCAAACATGAACTTATCAAAAACAAAATCCACAGCATAATCTGACTCAACTTACCACAGTTGATTGAAGATGCTCTCGTCTGAACACTCGAAAAAACATTGCTTGTCCTACCGCCGGTTACTTCGACGTCTTTTTCAACTGGAAAACCGATGATCTTCCAACGCCGGTTCTTTTTTCAGCCGATGTTTTCTCTCTCTCGTTTTTCTCACTAAGTTTGAAAACGACAAAAACTCACTTGGAAGGAGTATTTTTGTCTGGACACCTATATTGGTGTCCTTTTAAACATGAATTAGTAATGTAGTGATATTTGTACAACACCCACCCCAAATAGTGCTATTTATTTTTTGACCCCTTATTTGCAATGATGGGCTTAGCTGCTCGAGGTATAGATTTCGTTAGTATTTGTTTTTTTCCTACTGAGGACTGCGTGCCTTTGTCTGGCTTCTTTTTTAGGGTCTACGTGCCATGAGTTTTGTTTTCTAATCTTTTTCTCTACATGTACTCTTTCATCTTATTTTTATATATGGATATTGTATTGAGGCTTTTCAGCATATGATCTCTGGTGATGCTTTTTACCCCTAGATCAGTCAAATTTTATTTTTAAAAATCCAACTCTATTTGGAATCAATATAGATCACTATGAGTTATCACATCAAAAACGTTTCAAAAAAAGAGTTAAATAATTTTTATTGGCCGAATAGATTGTTATTTCGCTTTAATGTATTGTTTTGTTTTGATTTTTTTTGTTGTTGTTGTTTATACTTATGCTTTATAATTACTTATTTTTGAAGTGTAACACTATATATGTCCTTCATTAGGTGTAAATAATATTTCATTTTTAGTGAAATTACCGATTTAAATGGTATTGTGCATTACTTCTTGTTTTATGGATTTCTGAAAGTTTTCGGAAAAAACTTGGAAGCGGGGCCATGGTACTGTAATTACCTCCTTTAATGTTTCTGATCTAATTAAATGATCATAGAAATTAAAATGAATTCTCCTTTAAAGAAAGCAACCAAAATTTTAAAAAATAAAAATAATAATAATAAAGGAAAATAAAACATTTTTATCTAATGAAATGGATTATAATTGTTTTTTAAAACTTGGGTACCAGCCCGGCATGGATATTGTCATCCCTGTGTCTGTGTCTGTGTCAGATCTTCCTTTAATTTGTTTTATTGAAATGAGATCCTCCTTTAATTGAACTCATAAATATGTGTTATTTTCCAAAGTAGAACAATGCTGAAACCAGTGAATCTTGTACACGTTGGGGTTCCACTCAATTTTTTTTTTCCTGAAGAATCTGCTTTGATTTTCGAGATGGGACGAAGCGGAGACGACCGCCTCACGAAAAATTTATTTTTAACCCTTATAATTAATTGATTTTTTTATTACTCTCTAAAATGAAAATTACAGAGTTTGGCCCTCATAAATTTGACGAAATTTAAATTTATGGCTTCAACTTAAAGATGGCTATTAGACCTTGCACCCGCGAGCACCTAACCCTTCACAGCTGTGTTTGGATGTGCAAAATCCAAACCCATTGCGGGTTTGGGTACAAAAATACAACCCGAAAGTGGGTTTAGGTTTAGGTACGGGTTTGAAAACTTGCTTAAAAGGTCAACCCTTTATTCATGTTTTTTCGATACGGGATTGATCGAAAAAACATGAATATAGGGCTCACCCTTTACTTCTATATAAGTGGTATTTTTCTTTGTAGTCGATCGGATCTACGATTAATAATGTCGTCGAGTTGGGCATTGACAACCTGTAAAATAAGAGAAAATATAGTGGTGATCAAACCACAGAAGGGGGGTGGTCCCATTGGGGACTCTCTAATGCTCAAATCAGTATAGTCTGTGAAAGTAAATAGAATTAAAGGCAAGCAAACCGTGGGTTCAACGTCTCTTATCGAGCGTAGTATTGATGCTAAGTATCGAAGAGGTTGATGTTGAGCAGGCGCTGGGACCGCTGTTAACTTTGTTCGATGGTTTGTCAAGACTGGACTTATCTCGAACGAAAGTGTAGGTCGACTTGCCGAAAGTCAAGTTAGATGAATTAAATGAAAGGAGAGATTTACGGAGCTATGGCTTCGCATGTATGTATTGTAAAAAGCAGGACCCCTTCTTCTGAAGAGATGTGTGATATTTATAGTGAAGACCTGGGGCCTCCAACGTTCAGCCACTTTAAGTGAAGGCGTGGATCTTGGGCCATTAATCAGCTGTTTTGATCTATATGGATCTAGTGATTTAAGGCAATTAAGCCATTTGTTTGATGTTGAGCTTTGGTTAGTATTTGATACGTTATTGAGGTATGGTCAAGACCATTTAGTGGTTCGTTTGACCACGTCTTTGAATTGAGTAAACGTCTTAGAGGGTTGGGCCTGGTTTCGGGCCTGCGTTGTTTGTAGGCCTAGTTTTGGTCAAGAATGTTAAATTTGTAATATTTGTTTTCTGTATTTTAACTTGTTTTTTTAACCAAACTCTTTAATTTAAACTTTTAATTTAATTTATTTTTTTAGAAAAAGCTAGTCAAGGCTGATGCCCATGCTAGCTTTCAAATACCTTTGCCCCTACTAGTAGAGTCCACAAAATTTTAAATTTTAAAAATTTTAAAATTTAAATGAAAATATTTCAACCTCTTAACCCAGCCGTAACGACACTGATCAAAGTATAAATCTATCGGAAATATCATTTGTTAATTAAGGAGAGTACTACTTTTAAGTAACAAAATCATGAGGGATTTTGGCATTATAAATAGAGTAATACTATTTTGTCCAAATTTAGTATCTAAATGATTTAGACAAAATAATATTATTATACAATTTAAATAGAAATGCTACTTTGCTAAAATTTGGTTTCCATATATGGTGTCCAAATTATGTGGAATTAATGTAATCCATTCATTTAAACAATAATACTATTTTACCTAAATCTGATGCTCAAATGATATTTCATCATTATAATCATTCTATTTAAATTGTATTAGATTTGCATGATTTAAATGAGAGATAGTAATGTTAATTTGTCCAAATATGATTCCCAAATAATGAAGCATCATTATAATCTTTTCATTTAAATTGTGTTATATTTGCATGATTTAAATGAGAGCCAATAATGCTAATTTATCCAAATCTGGTTCTCAAATGACAAGACACCTTATTATCAATAATGCTACTTTACCCAAATTTGGTACTTAAATCGTATTAGATTTGCATGATTTAAATGAGTGCTGGTAATGCTAATTTGTCCAAATCCGGTGCTCAAATGATGTGGCATCATTGTAATCCTTTATATTAGATTTGTATGATTTAAATGAATGGATATTAGTACCAAATTTAGGCAAAGCAGTGTTACTCCCTCTTATGTTATAAATAAGGTGTCCCTCTCTCTCTTGGGTTACCAAACCAATATAAACTCTCTTCTTCTCTGTTTGTCTTCTTTGTTTGTATAGCCAGCTGATTGATTTTAATCAGCACCATGAGCATGGTGGTGCTGACACAAATTCTGTTTATGATATTTATTTGGTTATTGATAAAACTTTGTTACGATACACTCTCATGTTACTGGTTGACACCCAGACGTATCAAGAGGATGATGGAGAAGCAAGGAGTGCGTGGCCCAAAACCCCGCCTTCTAACCGGCAACATCTTGGAAATGGCCTCCTTAGTCTCCCAATCCACCGCCAAGGACATGGACACCATCCACCACGACGTCGTTGCCCGTCTCCTCCCACATTATGTTACATGGTCAGAGCAATATGGTAAAAACAAACTTTTTCTCAACAAAAAAAAGGTGTATATGGTGATTTATATAGCTTATCATATTTATGTATGTGTTGTAGGGAAGAGATTTATATATTGGAATGGGATCGAGCCACGGATGTGTTTATCCGAGACTGATTTGATCAAAGAACTTCTATGCAAGTACAGCACAAAAGCTGGAAAATCATGGATGCAACAACAAGGAACAAAGCATTTTATTGGCAAAGGTTTGTTAATGGCCAACGGTCATGATTGGCATCATCAACGCCATATCGTAGCGCCGGCATTCATGGGAGATAGGCTCAAGGTGATCATTATTATTATTATGTATTTGATTGTGTTATCAAATCATCATAAATATGATCTTTTTTTGAAAACGTTTGGTTTTGATTTTGGATTCTGTTTTTTGTTTTGTTGTTGTTGTGCAGAGCTATGCAGGGAACATGGTGGAATGCACAAAGTGGATGCTGGAATCACTTCAAAACAAGGTTTCATTAGGCGAAAACGAATTCGAAATCGGAGAGTACATGACTAGACTCACAGCTGATATTATATCAAGAACCGAATTCGATAGCAGTTATGAGAAAGGAAAGCAAATATTCCATCGCTTAACACATCTTCAACAGTTTTGTGCTCAAGCCAGTAGGCACCTCTGCTTTCCAGGAAGCCGGTACTACTTATATTTCTTTTTGATTCTGCATACGGGTTTAAATCTTTCTTTTAAATAAGATTCCATCTTTTGCTCTAATAGCTTTTTTCAGTTCAAATTCCTTTTACAGATTCACCCTGAGAATTTGACATTAACAAATTAAAATTGTAAAATTGTTGGATTGTTACAGGTTTTTTCCAAGTAAATACAACAAAAAAATTAAGTCATTGAAGATGGAAGTAGAGACATTGTTAATGGAGATAATACAAAGTAGAAAAGACTGTGTTGAGATTGGGAGGAGTAGCTCTTATGGAAATGATTTGCTGGGTATGTTGCTCAATGAAATGCAAAATAACAAGAGAGGGAATGGATTCAGCTTGAATTTACAGTTGATAATGGACGAATGCAAGACTTTCTTCTTCGCTGGACATGAAACCACAGCTCTTCTTCTCACTTGGACTGTCATGTTGCTTGCTAGCAACCCTTCTTGGCAAGAAAAGGTCCGAGCCGAAGTTAAACAAGTCTGCGGCGGCGACGAAACTCCCTCTGTTGATCATCTCCCCAAACTCACTCTGGTAAGCTAGATTTCATCGTCGGTATATTTATTTTTCTTAACATTAGATACTAACAAAAATGACTGAATTAATGTTGGTATATTTTTCCAAACATTAGATACTAAACAAAAATGACTGAATTAATGTCGATGTCTGAATCGGACTTATTCTGACCGTATATGATGTTTTGAAAGAATAATATATTTTTTTATATAATTTTTACCAAGCTATATGCTCCTCCACTTTTGTTTTTAAACCAAAAAAAAAAAAGGTTACTTGGGCAAAACAAACTTATCCTCCCCAAATCCTGAAATGAAAACTGAAAAAGCATATTCAGAATACAGAATACAGAATAGAGAACACTAAAAAAATATTTAAAGTGGTGATAAAGTGGTGGGAGTGTTAATGGTCCCTATGTGCTCTTCTGTGCCTAAGTTTGTTCCTTTTTAAAATTGTGATTATGATAATCAAGACTAGTCTGGGTAAGTCTAAAGATCTTTTGATAGATCTCCACTTTCAGGATTTATGATCTAAATACAAAGTTTAAAAAAATGATTAAAAATCTTTTAGAGCAGCCTAGCTGGTAATGCATCAAATATGCTGAGACAAAAATTAGAATCAACTACAAAGACGTACAGTTAAAAGAACCTGCCATTGCCCTGAATTAAATACTTAATTGGAACTTGGAAAACTTAAGAAAATATATATTAACCACATCATCACTATTCACTACCGGACCTTAAATACCAGTATTTGGACCCTTATTTTTGAATGGAATGGACAAAATGGTGCAGATGATAATTTCAATTTATTTTTATAATGTAACAAAATATGAGGTGTTATTAATCGCAGTTAAACATGGTAATAAACGAATCATTGAGGCTATATCCACCGGCAACAGTGCTGCCGAGAATGGCCTTTGAAGATATAAAGCTGGGAGACCTCCTGATCCCAAAGGGACTATCAATATGGATTCCAGTGCTTGCAATTCATCACAGTGAGGAATTATGGGGAAAAGATGTAAATGAGTTCAACCCAGACCGATTCTCTTCTAGGCCTTTCAGCTCTGGCCGCCATTTCATGCCTTTCGCCGCCGGTCCAAGAAACTGTATTGGCCAGTCATTTGCCATGATGGAGGCCAAGATCATATTGGCTATGCTAATTTCCAAGTTTAGCTTCAAAATTTCTGATAACTATCGACATGCACCTGTCGTTGTTCTTACAATAAAACCAAAGTATGGAGTTCAAGTATACTTGAAGCGTCTAGATTAGTGAGTTGAGTGGCATTAACATATCATCATGAAGATTTTATAGTTGAGTTGGTGGGATTAAAAAAGAAAAACATATCATCATGAAGATTTTGTAGTTGAGTTGTTACAATTTTGTCCTAAATTTCTGGCTTCCATTTTCATGTATAATTATGACTATTTTTTAGTCGGAAACTTGAAATTTCTGAGATGAGTATAAGTTTATAGTTTCAGAATTATTTTATTTGTCATTTTCTTTTTTTCCATTTAACCTTTGAAAAATAAATGAAAAAGAGATCCTTCTCTCTATATTGAATAAAAATGTTCCAATCAGTTTGATTCTTGATACCCTTTTAATTGAAGTATCATGTTGCAATTAATTTTTACTATGGAAATATTACTGTATATTTTAATAAATATTTTAGAATACATATTGTCAGAAAAATTAATAGTATTAATATTACATTATATATATATATATATATATATTAATACTAAAATGTGAGGGGCAAATCAATGAGCCAACCTCATCTTATCTGGTGTTAATATTATATGTATATATATATATGGAAAATTATTGGTATTACTTCACACGATATTAAAATGTGGTTTATAGCGGTGGTAACCATATCTCAAATGATCTAATAATACTATAGTTTTTAAAATTTAAAAATTTACTTAATTTATTTTATAAACTGTCTTTTTTAATTATCTTCTAAACTTAACTCACCATATAAATGTGATCAAATTAAATTTTAATAAAACCCCACATCCATGAATAATGTGTTTATCGGAAAAAAGTTTTTTTTAATGCTTTAAACCCAAATTTTATTTGCTTCTTTTATTGCATACAACTTATATTATTGAAGAAATTGATAACATCATGCATTTCAAAGCAATCACTATTTAAAAGTAAGTTTGAAGTTACTTGTATTTTTTTTATTGTCACTAAGTTTTTTCTTCTTTTTTTCTTTTTAGCTCTCTAATTAACACAATATGATCAAATAAAATTTCATTTTTTTTTATCTTCCATGATAAACAATAAGAATGAAAAAAAAATACAATAAAGGGATGCTGGATGAGAGTAAAAGAAATGGAGGGAAAAAGGTATAGAACAGAGAAGAGAGAGGAGTTTTTTTTTAAAAATATATATAGAGAGTATTTATGGGGTGAATTAAGTTTAGAAAATAAATAAATAAATAAAAGATAGTTTTGAAAATATGTCAGATAAATTTTTGAATTTTAAAGATCGAGACATTATTAGATCACTGTTGCCAATAGGCAGCACTCCTCAATTAATCTCAAGTTTCCTAAGTTCAAATCCCACCTTCCCAGAAAGTCAAATAAATAAACAAAACATGATATTAAAGTATATTTTAACGGGAGTTCATTATGTTTTTAGGTCATTTTGTATTTGGTATCTAAATCTACGAAAACTATTATATTTACTCCCTTAAGTTCTTTTTTTTTATAATATAGAGGAAATCCACTCGAGATTTTAAAATAACATGTTTTACCTCCTATGATTTCGGAATTTGCCATTTTCCCCTACCATTAATATTCTATTAAATGTTGGGGTGAATACACCAAGACTAGGGATAGCATCAGGTGGTCGAGTTTTGGTAAACCCGAACCCATGAAATATTTTCCTACTCGAATTTGACTGTAAACCAGAATAATTTTACGGATTTAGTTTGGGATCCACCCACGAAATCATTTGTGTTTGGGTTTCGACCAGCAAACCCAAAACATCGTTTTGAGTGTAGAATTCTAATTTTCTCACAAAGATGTCGTTTATTTGGGTTCGGGTTTTTTTTTCAAACTCAAACCCTCTTCGGGTTTACATTTTACACCTAAACTTGATCTGCAATCCGAATAGCAAAATCCATACCGACTGACACGGTTCGTGATAAACGACAAGATGAGATTGGTTTGGTGGTAAGCCCTTCACAACTATATTCAATAAGTAGTGTGGGTTCAAGTCTTGTCCCATCGCCCAATCCCAAAATATTGTAATAGTTCAAAAAATATAAATTCTTTTAGAAATAGAATGTCAAAAATAACAATTATCAAAAAGTCCCAGAATTTTTTTTAAGTCCAAGTAGCTTGCTACTTTTACAAATGACCAAACCAGTCCCTGAATTTTTAAAATTGTACCCTTTTTGTCCTAAAACAAAATTTCAGTTAGTCAACCCTAACAGCCAAAGGGTATTTTCATCTTTAACCTTGTAAAATCAAATGAACATTTAAAAAAAATAACCTACATATGTTTATTTAACAAAAATAATCAATAACATAATAATTTTTTTGATTAAATAGTTAATAAGAAAAGAAAACTATTTTCGTTAAAAACAAACAGAAAAAAACTTATGAAAAAAAAAGTTAATAAAATATTAAAACCATTGGCTGCCAAATGAAGAGGGAATCCAGTGGTGGAGGTGTCCCCTTTGTTTCCTTTTTCTCTTGAATTTTTTTTAAAAAAAATTCATTTAAATTGTTAATTAATCTTTAAAGGGTATTTGTGTACTATCATATAAAAATATCATTTGAGGTAGTTGACTAACTGAAATTTGATTGGAGGATGAAAATGGTACAATTTTAAAAAAAAATTAGGGTCCAGCTTAATCACTTTTGTATAGTCGCAATTTTCTTAAGATTAAAAAAATAAAATAAAAACTAAAAATAATTGAAATTTGATGATAAGCATTATAATGTGGCTATAATTAAAATAATGTAGAGATGGAGATGTTCTTGGAAGAAGGAATTAATTTATTAATAAGGAAAGAAGCATATAGTGATTTGTATATAATTAACTGATTTAGGTCAAACATGGATTAAAAAATTAATGAGATTGGGGGCTGTTTAGATAAGCTTTAGATGTCCTTAAAGAAAAGCATAGGATGTAAAAGTGTGTCTTCTTTACTTTGATGCTTGATATAACACTTGTTAAATGATAGTTTTATTCTTCTTCTTACTTTCCACCATTAACATTTCAATTGATATTGTTAACAATTTATAGAATTTGAAAAATAAGCAACTTGTAATCGACGATGATAAATGGTTGGGTCAGAAGAGTTTTGGATCTTCTTTTTTCTTAAAAAAATAAAACAAAATAAGAAATAAGAAATTAAAATAAGTAAGGCAGAAAGGAAAAGAATGGCTTTCTCAGCCATCAGGCCATCATCTCTTAGCTCCAGTATGTGATTCTGCTTCTTCCACTATTTTTTTTTCTTAATTTTTTTCTTCTTTCAACTACCTTTGTTTTTGTTTTAATTATTATTTTTGTCTGTCATTGTCTCATATACACTTGCTACGAAAAATTCCTTTATTTATATATTTATACATATCATGCCAAACTCCTTTTTGGGGCGTGCAAATGCTCTTGTAATTATAAATTAGTAGTACTCATGATATGGCTGCCGTTTATTTATTTATTTATATAGGAAGAGAAATTTTTAAGTAAGTACGAACCGATATAACTTCATCTGTGTGTTGGATGTGGACCATTAAATTTACATACTTTGACTCAAAATATATACACTTGCCAAAATTTCTCCATAAACAGTGGTCCACATGCAGCGCACTGAGGAGAAAATGACTATATATATATATATATATATATATATTTCTATTATCAGGTCGTCCTGAGATTAAATATATCAAGACATTGAATATGAGACACTCATTTTACATGATTTGACTTGGTGTGTATGCATTTGTCAAAGCTCCTCCATAAATGAGTGACACACATTCAATGTACTGATAATAGAAAGACTGTATATATATACACAGAAATTTTCACATAAGTGCGCACTGATAGAATTATATAAGAACATTGAATGTGAGCCACTAGTTTTACATATTTTGACTTGGTATGTATGCACATGTCAAAACTCTCTTATAAATGACTGACTCACATTCAATATCCTTATATAATTCCATCAGTGCGCACTGCTAGAAAAAAGACTATATATATAGTATTTCTATTGTCAGTTCGAACTAATATAAGATATATCAGTTCCTTGCATGTGGGTCATTGGATTTAAAAGATGCTTTGGCAAGTGTATGCATCAAAGTCAAAGCATTTAAATCAAATGACCCACATGCAAGGAACTGATGTACTTTATATTAGTTCGAACTAACAATAGAAAAATTGTATATATATATAAGTGTCTTGTATGTGGGTTATTAGATTTAACTGTTTTAACTCAGTCTGCATACACTTATCCATACTTATCTATAATCTATGATCCACATGCAATGCACCAATGTATTTTACATCGGTGCGCATTGAAGAGAAAATGACTATATATATTGAGTATCTCATCAATGATCACTTATTTTAATTTTAGTAAGGATCTTGATAAAATCAAATCTATTTTTATGAATTTTGATCTGAATTTTATTTTTACGGATGATAATTAAGTTAAATTAAATCTACCTATAAATAAAATTTATGATTTTTTCAAACACAAAAATTATTTATCTCGATTTTGTTAAATATGAAGGTATCGGAAAAATGGATGAAAAATAGAAAAATTCAAGAAAAATAATTCTAGTGCTTGAAAAATTCCCAAATTTTATTCATAGGTAGATTTCAATGAACTTAATATCCACAAAAAAATCAAATCAAAATTTATAAAAATATATATAATTTCATCAAGATCTTTTCCAAAATTAAAATAATAGATCTCTTACGAAAATCTCAATATATATATATATATATATATTTATATAATTTAACTGTCCTTTTGATTTTTGAGAGACAAAATGAAATAAACAAATTGATGCAAAAGGTAGCAGAATAAATTGTGGACATATATCCGGAATAAAAAATTGGGTTAAAATAAAAAAATCTCCACCGTGGTTAGAATATAGGGGAGGTTTTTGAATAAATGTATTTGTTTTCTACACAATCATTAATAGTTGAAAGTTCAGGTGACGTTTTTGATTTTAACACTAAAATTGACAAATTGTTCTAAAAGAACGAAATTTTATTAGTGAATCAACTCCATTGCAAAACCGAAAAGGAAAAACAATATACAGTATAGTATATTATTTTTACAGAGATCTGCACATTTAACCAAATATAATTTACATAAAATCAGATATACCCAGCAATTTAAAGATCATTTTTGACTAGTGTATGACCAATGAAAACACAATCTTACCAAAATACCCTTCATTAAAATGAAATCACACATTTTTATTTATTACGTAAGATGTTTATGCACGAATGGATTACAGAACAAATATGAGAATGTACGAATGGGTCACAGAACATATATGTGAGTCACAAATGGATCACACGGTTTTTTTTCTATGAACATGAAAGATTGTGTCTCACTTTAGGACATTTAAGACCTATTTTGGCTAAGTAATTTTTGAAAACTATGTTTGGTTATAAATACAATTTTAAAAAAATAGCTAAATGTGATAAAAGCACCGGAAATGTGGTCATTTTCTTGAATTTGCTAATGTGTATATATATATATAATAATTATTATTATTATCAAGTGAGGTATACCTTATTTTAATTTCCGTAAGGATTTTAATGAAATCACATTAATTTTTATGGAATTTTGATTTGAATTTTTGTTTGGATAATAAGTTCATTGAAATCTACCTATGAATAAAATTTGAGAATTTTTCAAGTACTAAAACTATTTATCCCGATTTTGTTAAATATAAAGGCATTGAAAAAATGAGTGAAATATAGGAAAATTCAAAACAATAGTTATAGTACTTGAAAAATTCTCAAATTTGAATCACAGGTAAATTTCAATGAACTTATCATCCATACAAAAATTCAAATCAAAATTCATAAAAATCGATGTGATTTCATCAAAGTCCTTACCGAAATTAAAGTAAGGTATACCTCACTTGATAAGGACACACACTCTCTCTCTCTCTCTCTCTCTCTCTCTCTCTATATATATATATATATGAATTTTCACTCTCTGAAAATTAAATCACAACAGCATAATAAATCTATTGCTAAATATAACAACAGTAAGTCTGTCCTAACAAATCAATGAAAATTTTATGAAAGTAATGAAACAAATAAATATAAAAAAAATTAATCTTAAACAAATAAGAAAATAGCTCTTTAGTGAATTCAATTTTATCCTACATCAGAAATTCATTATGCTTCTGCCCATTTCTCAAATGTTTGTAGAAGTTTTTTGCCCCTCCGGTTTTCTTTAAAATGTAAATAGAACTATATATTTATATATATTAAATTTTATTTTCTTATTCAAATTTAGGTTAATTTTTTTAATCTCTATTTGAGATTTATTTTAGTTAATTATAGAAATATTTATTAATTTATTGTTTTATTAAATATGTTCAAAAAAAAAACTTATAATATGCAATTTCAAAATCATTAGAGATAAGGGACGAAGGTAAGCTTATGGCCAGTAGGTACGTAGGTGCTCCACTAACCAAAAAGTTATTTTAAAGAAAAAAATTTACAAAATTACAAATGGGTAATAAATATAATTTTGATTTAAACGTGTGATTTCAATTGTTTAGTCATTCTACTGTCAGTTCGTCCTAATATAAAATATATCAGGACGAAGAATGTAGACCACAGATTATGAAGAAGTTTTGACAAGTGCATACACTTTGAGTCAAAGTATGTAAATCTAATGGTCCACATTCTTCGTCCTAATATATTTTATACTGTATCATGACGAACTGATAATAGAAAAAATTAACGCTCAATCTTGTTTGAAAATTATTACTGTTTTACATTTTTAATGATATTGTCAAAGAATTCATAGATTTATAATATATTTTTGGTTTTAATATTTTTGGTTTTTTAGTATTGAACGAAAGTACATTAAGTTTAGAGTATATTTTTTAAATCATTATCTTTAGAGGCTCCCATTCCTAGAGAGTAGAGGCGAAGCCTGCTCTAAGATTTTGGATGGATCAATTTAAAAAACTTTTAAAATTTGAATAGAAAAATGTAAATGATAAAAAAGTATTAAGGTAAAATATTAATAAAATTTGAATAGAAAAATATAAATAATAAAAAAAGTATTAAGGTAAAATTGTGGGTTTGGGGGCCCCTTACTCAACGGTGTAACTTTGCCACTGTCTCTTCACCCCTAAATCCCAATAATTGAGTTAAATATACACCTAAATCCTCATAAGTGTTCTATAACTGCAGTTAAAGAGTAAATATGTATTTATTTACTTACCGACCTTCAATAATTTTAAAGTTTGATTTTTATTGACCAATCAAAAGGTCAAATTGCTGGTAGTTATTAAAGTTAAATAATAATAATAATAATAATAATCAATAAAGGTATCCCATTAGTAAAATGCAGCGTCCTCCCCACCACCATACTTTTTAGTAGGGATGGCAATAGGGCAGGGTGGCCCTTCCCGCATCCCGTCTTATTTATTTTTTAAAAATATATCTCCATATAAAACCCTACAATATATGGAGCGGGAATGGACGGGACTGGATATGCTTTTATCATCTCCACCCAATTTACCTCATTTAACCTATTTATGAAAATTATTTATTAAAATATATAAAACAAATTATTTATTAAAATAATAAATATATAACTCAATGAATATGATATAATATATAAAGTAATTCCAAAATACAATTGATAACCATCTCAAAACATTAAAAATAAACATAAATCTCATAACTACATAAATAAATAACAAATAGAAAGAAAAAAAATAATTAAAAATAAATATTATATTTTAAACTGGACGAGACAAGGCAAGACGTGGATTATAAAACTCATTCTCGTCTCATGCCCATTACGGGTTTTACTATCTATCCCCATCCCCACCTCTTAAATTCGGGTCCGCACGGGTCCTGTTCCCGCGTTTTATTTTGTCATCCCTACTTTTTAGATTTTTATATGCTTAGGCTTTTTTTTTCATTTAATTTGTATTCCATTAAAAATGTCAAAAATGCATCTTTCATCAACTTGTCCATATTAACAGCAGATGATGTTTGAGTATATAAATACATACTTTGTTTTCTAGTTGTACTTATATCAAACTTTAGGAGATCCTAATTCGTGTATTCACCCTAAAAAAAATAGATGAATTAACTTTGCATATGTAAACTTTGGGGGGTCGTCCATTAATGTTTTATTCTGTACTTGGTGGTCTGAATATCTATTATAAGATTAATTATTGTATATCAATGATGTATTCTTTTTTCCTTTTTCTTTTGAAGCTTTATATCAATGATGTATTCACACAATATTATTTTGTATCAACTTGTTCATTAACTTTTGTATATCAATTCATTAATGTGATAGATTTTTTTTAGAGTGTCAAATAATTAATGTGATAGTTGTTAGTAAATTAGTTATGAAAATAATTATGTGACAACAAGTAGTATATATGTACTAACATTATATTTAATTCTCAGTACCTAGCTGTCGGCAAGAGTAAATGTCTGTATGATAAATGTGCAATATATAGAATTGAAAAGACAAAAATTAAGAGCATTTCCGCATAGAGAATAGCAACCCTTAGTTTGAAAACATACAGAGTTGTGAAGAAATTTAGAAATAAAGAAATTCGCCAAGGACAGGCATTATCAAACAATTGAATAAATGGTTCCCTTTTTCAATTCCATGATGAGAAATTGAATTAATCATCAAATTTCCGAAAACTTTGCCTTGATTTTTACCAAATGCATTGACGATAAATTCTTTCAAATGTGTGAATGCATCTCAGTCGTGGAAAGAGACACAAAGGTATTTATCGCAACAAACATATCACATCTATATAGTAGCATAGGCGTCAAAAGATATTTTTTAGGCCGAACTTTTGGACAATTTAAATTTACTTGACCAAAGTTTTGAGTGGGAGGTCATAAATCAAAACTCATCATGACTTTCAAAACTTTGATCAAGATTTTCAAGTTTACAAAATTGTTTGCCCCAATATAAAGTCGGACAATTGAAATATCAATTAATTTTTTTATAAGATAACAAATTAATATATGTTTAGCGTCATCCTTTTCAAGTGTGGGTGTCTAGAATTCTAGATCATTACAACAATCTAAATGCCAACTCATGTCTAAAATTTCAAGATCCGAACTATAACAAAATTCAGATGTTTATGATGTTCATAATAAAAATTATTCATAGTTATTCAAAAGGTAACTTATATATATTAATTAGGGCAAATTGCACAAACTTCCATGAATATAACAAATATTGCACTTAGATGTAACTTTTGTCAAAATTACACATATTTCCCCTGTTTTTCATTGACTAATTGATTGACTAGCTTTAAAATTTAAAATGACTAAATTACCCCTGAGTTAATTATTTTATTATAATAACTATTATATTTGAGGATTTTATTATAATAAAATTAATTAACTAACCATTTTTTTATTTACATAGTTAACGATTTTATTACAAATAGAACCCAATTAATTAACTAACCATTTTTTATTTTAAAAATATATTTTTTTATCAATTTGTTTATATTTTTCTTAAAAGTATATTTTTAAATAAAAATGGTTAGTTAATTGATTAGGTTCTATTTGTAATAAAATCTCTAACCGTTTAAATAAAAAAATGGTAAGCTAATTAATTTTATTATAATAAAATCCTCAAATATAATAATTATTATAATAAAATAATTAATTCAAGGGTAATTTAGTCATTTTAAATTTTAAGACTAGTCAAACAATTATTTAATAAAAAGTAGGAAAAGTATGTGCAATTTTATTAAAAGTTGCATCTGAGTGCCATATTTATTAAACTCATGGGAAATTTGTGCTCTTCCCTATTAATTATTAGATGTCCTCGTATGTTTGAATTCAATGTCTCCACTCTCGACTGGTTTTATCTTTTAAAATTATAAAAATTCTAACAATAAAATACTGATGTAAATTCATAAATATATATATATATATATATATATCGAGGGAGAGAGAGAGAGAGCTATAACTCTTATGATTTTTCATATTTTTCTCCATTGAAGTCTGGTTACTTTTTATGCTCATTCTTTGATAATTATATGCATGTATAAGTGATGATAGCATTATGAAAATTTAATACATACAAACACAAATACAAGTAAAAAAAATTACATTCATATATTTTTTATATCCAAGACTAGCACATGGTTCCGCGGTCTGCCCATGCATGTGTGCCTAGGGATGTGCATTTTCGGTTTAGTTTGGACTGAAGCTCAATGTCAAACCAAACAAAAATAGATCGGTTTGACTATATTTCAACTCAACCTAAACCAATTTGATTTTTCAAACCGATTCAAACCAAACCGAAAAAGATCAGGTTGGTTTGGATAGGTTTATCGGTTTAGATTTGAACTCAAAAATCTTTTTTTTATTATATTATAAAAAATATTTAAATAAAAAAATCATAACATAAAATATTAATTATATATATAAAAGCTTAACGTAATCGGTAAAAATTATAAAACCTGACTAAATAGAAAACGTACGTGAATTTTATTCTTTAGTTTTACGTTCTTAAATATGTGGTTTGGTTTGGGTTGGTGAATTATTCCACTCAACCCCAAAATGAACTACCTTTAATCGGTTTGTCCAAAAGATAAAATGAATCACCCATTTTTTATATTTGTAATTGAACCAACTCAAACTTCATGAATTTTGTTGATCGGTTAGATGGTTTTTGCACATCCCTATGTGCGCCTGTTTACTCATAGTATGCCCCGAAAGAAAGGATACAATATGTGCATCCAATATTCCAATTACATATTGCACTAATTCAACATATTATGTGATATGGTAAACTATAATTGAATGCATGCACTGGCAGTACCGGCTATTAACCATTGGGATCTTAAGTCCCGAGATGGGGAAAAAACTTGTTGAAATTTAATAAAAGAATTTGGTCCATGACCTCATTAGTATTTGGGTTTAAATCAAAAACCTACCCTAATCTTTTAACTATTGTTGGATGGATAGAGAAAGATGTATTTATTCAAAAATATCCCCTAGATTGTAACACTGTTAAAATTTCCATTGGGATGCTAAGGACAAACTTGTACATTCCATAATTCATATAAAAAGTAAAAATAAATAAAACTTCTATCTTCACTTTCCTTCTCTCTCACACCTCTCTTCCTCTTATACTGTCCCTCTCATTTCTCTCTCTCTCCCCCTCTGCCACCTTTACCATTGGTGGATGTGGCCGTCGGTGAGAGGACAAACTAGTGGATTAGATGAGATCTCCTACACCGGTTCCTCCATCAACGCGAAGAAGACACAGATCTCCTTTAAGCTCGCCATCAAGTGTAGAGGAACTGGATGCGGCCGGTGGAGGTTGTTGGATGATATGAACCCTTTAAATATAACTCATCCCAATGAGTTATATACCATTGACTAATCGCATACTTAGTCAATGTCAGATCATAACATTCCACCACGCTTCCGCAACTGTCGTCCATGGCGGCCCATCGTTCCACGTTGGGTGACTTCGCGGATCCCGCCTTCTCAGATAGCACCCCAACCCCAACCCCAACCCCAACCCCAACCCCAGATCACCCCGTCTGCAATGAACTCATTGTTTGGCATGGTGTAGGTTCTGATATTAAATGATACGAGCATGATCTCGTATAATTTGATGACCAAAAATAAGATGCTAGTTTGCTTTGAGGGAAACCAAAACCTCCTAAAATGTTAGAAATACTAACACATAACTGATAGCAATTTAATTCATCATTCTTTTATTGAAAGCAACAAGCTTATTTATAAGGGAAATACATGGAATTCAAATAATAACAAATAAAATGATTAGATAGAGTTCACTGATACAACTATTTTTAAAACCAAAAACCAAAAACAAAAAAAAATTCACTGATATTTACAGCTATCGTTAAAAAAAATATTTACTCTATCATTTTTTTTGTATGTATCGATAGAGTTCATAACTAAACATAAAAATAAATAAATAAATAAAGTAAACAAATACCTACCTCTGTATGATCAGAGTTGATGAGAATAAGGGAGCTGCACCAAGGGATCCATTGCATGTTTCGGTTGGGCCAATAACAAGGGCAAGGGCTAAGAGATTCAAAGAAGCACTCAATGACCTGATTCAAGATACTTGGGCTGATGTTGAATTGTTGAAGTCCAAGATAAGCCCACATGAAGACCAAAGCTTAATTAACATCATCAAGACAATTGATTGGGCCGAATAAGAAAAGAGTTTGGGCATGTGGCACAACATGGGTGGCGTATGGTTGGAGGAAATCCCCATTTCAGCATTTTTCCTATTTTTTTTTCAAAGAATAAGAGTTAATTTGTTTCCCAAATTAAGGGCTGATTTATTTCCAGATTTAGCCTTCCAAATAGGGAACAAGCCAATAGTTACTTGTTTTAATCTTTTATTTTCTTTCCCATTTGTAAGGCAATTATTGCCCAATTTAGTTTTCTGATTGTAAGGCATAATGGCCGAATATCTTGTTTCCTTTCTTTTCAATTAGGGTTTTAGTTTATAAGGAACCAACTGATGTAATTTTCAGTAGACTTAATTTTGAATGAAAAATAGAGAAAATTTTCTCTTTGTTTCCGAAAATTGACTTATCACTCACATTTCTTTCTTGTTCTTGAGTGTGGCGTCTATCACTTTCTTGATACCGTTGGTTCTTATCTCATTATAGATAACGGGTCACGGTCCTACATTGTTCTTGCTTATAAACTTGAATCTAGAAAACGATCATTGCTACTATATATTGGTTCCAGATTTCACTGTTCTTGGTGAGGTTCATATCATTTGGTATCAGAACGTAGGTTTCTAAACTCAGGTTTAATCTATCATTCTTCTTCTTTTTCCCTGATTTCGTTTGTTTAAAAAAAATCACAAACTTGATTCTGATTGATCAAGTCCAGTAAAAAAAATACCAAAGCCTTGCTTGAGTCCATTTGATCAAGGTAAAAAAAAAAGAATACAAATTTTTTTTCTTTGCAAGGTCGTGTAGTTGAACTTATATCAACTATTTTTTTTATTCCTTTTCTTGATTTCGTGGGTTGATAAAAAAAAGAGAACTGAAAGAGTGAACAAAGAGTGGAAAAAGGCAAGAGAATGTGAGCTCATCAGAGGGTAAAAGCCAAAAGAATTGAGTGAAACACGAGTGTGAGTGCCACCATCTCCAAGGGTAAACACGTGAGGGATTGTTAGTGAGGTTTACTAATTCTTGTTTGTTTTACAGGTTTTAGATATGTCACACGTTAATAGTAAAGGTGTGTCCAACGAAACACCAGAAAAGGTAGATCTCGATTTTTTATATAATGCCATGCGACAACACATGGCGCGGATGGAGACTTAGTTTGGCGAGGTAAACGATAGATTAGACAAAGTGGAGTCTAGTTCGCAAAGGGAGCAGCCATTCAGGGCTCCTAATGTGGAACGAAGAGGAAGGAACCCACCTAGGAATGACTATGAAGATGATTATGAGAATGACCTAGAGGAGGATGATCGCATGTCTAATGTGGGTGCGGGCAGATTTAGGCGTGGAATGGGAGATAGAGGAGATAGGTATGGGAATAGAGGAGATAGGTATGGGAATAGAGAAGATAGGTATGGATAGAGGTTTGATAATAATTTAGGTAGTATAAAGGTGAAGATCCCTACTTTCCAAGGTAAAACTGATCCTGAAGCTTATTTGGAATGAGAGAAGAGAATAGAATTGGTGTTTGACTGCCATGACTATTCTGAATTGAAGAAGGTGAAGTTGGCTGCCATAGAATTCACTGATTACATTATCGTTTGGTGGGATCAACCGATTATGAGTAGGAGACGGAATGGAGAAAGGCCTATTGAGACTTGGGAGGAGATGAAAGCTGTCATGAGGAAGCGTTTCATTCCAAGTCACTATTATAGAGGTTTGTTTCAAAAATTGCAAAATCTTACTCAAGGGTCTAAGTGTGTTGAAGACTACTACAAGGAAATGGAGATAGCCATGATTCGAGCTGATGTAGAAGAGGACCGAGAGGCTACTATGGCTAGGTTCTTAAGTGGACTACATCGAGACATTGCAAATGTAGTGGAGTTGCAACATTATGTTGAATTAACTGATATGGTACACATGGCCATTAAGGTGGAACAACAGTTGAAGATGAAGAATTCCACACGGGTTAGGCAAAATTCGGGTTCTTCATTATCATGGAAACCGAATTGGAGCAAGAGGGATGACCAGCCTAGTTTCAAGTCCAAGACCAAGCCTTCCAAAGATCATAAGGCCGAAGGCACATTAAATCAAGGTAAATCAGATTCTCAACCTTCTAGAAACCGTGACATTAAGTGCTTTAAGTGTTTGGAAGCAAGGTCATACTGCATCTCAATGCACAAACAAGAGAGTAATGGTTTTAAAGGATGATGGTGATATCAAATCTGAGGGTGAATCCGATGATGAGTCCATGCCACCTTTGGAGGATGCAAGTGACATTGAATATCCGGTGGATGGAGAGCTTTTGGTGGCAAGAAGAGCTATAAATGCTCAAGCCAAGGAAGATGATGAGGTACAACGTGACAACATATTTCACACCCGCTGCCATGTTAATGATAAGGTATGTAGCATGATCATTGATGGGGGGAGTTGTACTAATGTGACTAGCACTAGTTTTGTGGAGAAACTGAATTTGGCCACTTCGAAGCACCCAAAACCTTATAAGCTACAATGGTTAAATGATTGTGGGGAAATCAAGGTGACTAAACAGGTGTTGGTGTCTTTTTCAATTGGAAAGTACAAAGATGAAGTCCTTTGTGATATGGTACCAATAAATACGGGCCATCTCCTTTTGAGGAGACCATGGCAGTTTGATAGACATGTGACTCATGATGGATATACCAATAGATACTCCTTTGTACTCAATAAAAAAAATCAATCACTCTTGAACCTTTAACCCCAAGACAAGTGTATGAAGATCAAGTGAGGTTAAAAAAAGAGAGAGATGTAAAAAAGGAGAGCGAGAGTTCAAAAGAAAAAGAGTCTGAAATAGCAAAAAAAGAAAAAAAAAATGTGAAAAAGAAAAAGTGGATGATGAGAAAAAAAAAACAAGTGAGATTTTATGCAAGAGAGAGTGAAATAAAAAAAGCTTTGTTTTCAAATCAGCCAATGATTGTACTTTTGTACAAAGAGGCTTGTTTTAGTACTAATAAAATTAACCCTTCCTTGCCTAGTGTTGTTGTTTCTCTTTTGCAGGACTTTGATGAAGTGTTTCCCGAAGAGATGCCTATTGGTTTACCACCAATAAGGGGGATTGAGCACCAAATTGACTTTGTACCTGGAGCACCCATCCTAAATAGACCAGCATACAGAAGTAATCCCGAGGAGACAAAGGAACTTCAAAGGCAGGTTAGTGAGCTCATGGAAAAGGGGTATGTGCGTGAGATCATGAGTCCTTATGCGGTTCCCGTTTGGCTTGTGCCTAAGAAGGATGGAACATGGAGGATGTGTGTTGATTGTCGTGCAATCAACAATATCACTGTAAAGTATCACCATCATATTCCTAGATTAGATGATATGCTTGATGAATTGCATGGTTCTATTGTTTTTACTAAAATTGATCTTAAAAGTGGATATCATCAAATTATGATGAAAGAAGGTGATGAGTGGAAAACTGCTTTCAAAACAAAATATTGTTTTTATGAGTGGTTAGTTATGCCGTTTGGATTAACTAATGCACCAAGTACTTTCATGAGATTAATGAATCATATTTTACGTGCTATAATACAAAAGAATTCGAAAACATGGGAGGATTGTTTGCCGTATGTAGAGTTTGCTTATAATAGGAGTGTGCATTCTGCTACTCATTTTTCGCCTTTTGAAATTGTGTATGGTTTTAACCCATTGACTCATTTGGATTTAATTCATTTACCTGTGAATGAGCATGTTAACTTGGATGGGAAGGAAAATGCAGATTTTGTTTAGCAAATCCATGAAAAGACTCGGCAAAACATAGAGAGGAGAACTGAGCAGTATGCCAACCATGCAAATAAAGGGCGTAAGAAAGTTGTGTTTGAGCCTGGTGATTAGGTGTGGTTGCATATGAGGAAGGAACGGTTTCCAATTCAGCGGCGTTCTAAACTACTTCCACGGGGAGATGGCCCATTTCAAGTCAATGACAACGACTACAAGCTAAACCTTCCAGGTGAGTATAATGTTAGTGCAAGCTTTAATGTTTTTGATTTGTCTCCTTTTGATGTAGGTGACGATTTGAGAACAAATCCTTTTCAAGAGAGAGGGAATGATGAGAATAAGGGAGCTACACCAAGGGATCCATTGCATGTTCCGGTTGGGCCAATAACAAGGGCAAGGGCTAAGAGATTCAAAAAAGCACTCAATAGCCTGATTCAAGATACTTTGGCTGATGTTGAATTATTGAAGTCCAAGATAAGCCCACATGAAGACCAAGGCATAATTAACATCATCAAGACAATTGATTGGGCCGAATAAGAGAAGAGTTTGGGCATGTTGCACAACATGGGCGACGTATGGTTGGAGGAAATCCATATTTCAGTATTTTTCCTATTTTATTTTCCAAAGAATAAGAGTTAATTTGTTTCCCAAATTAAGGGGCTGATTTATTTCCAGATTTAGCCTTCCAAATAGGGAATAAGTCAATAGTTACTTGTTTTAGTCTTTTATTTTCTTTCCCGTTTGTAAGGCAATTATTGCCCAATTTAGTTTTCTGATTGTAAGGCCATAATGGCCGAATATCTTGTTTCCTTTCTTTTCAATTAGGGTTTTAGTTCATAAGGAACCAACTGATGTAATTTTCAGTAGACTTGATTTTAATGAAAAATAGAGAGAATTTTCTCTTTGTTTCCGAAAATTGACTTATCACTCACCTTTCTTTCTTGTTCTTGAGGGTGGCGTCTATCACTTTCTTGATACCGTTGGTTCTTATCTCATTATAGATAACGGGTCACGGTCCTACATTGTTCTTGCTTATAAATTTGAATCTAGAAAACGCTCATTTCTACCATATATTGGTTCCGGGTTTCACTGTTCTTGATAAGGTACATATCAAGAGTCCTCTGACAAATTTTTTATCATTACTTTGTTATATGATAATCAGGTGATGATGAAGAAATTTGATATTTGAAATAAAATTAGAGTTTAATCAAGGTTTATCATTTTTTTAATAAAGAGATATAGTTGAAGATATGTGTGTAATTAATAAGTGTACATAATATTTGAATTATTTTTAATTAAAGTAATTTGTCTTTATCAGTAAATTTCTATTATGATATTTTTGTAATTAAAACTTTTAATAAGAGAAATGTTGTTCGTAATCCATTAATTATATGTTTACACTCCATTTTAATTTTTTTATTGACAATTTTAACCTTAATTAAAATTACTAAACAAGACAAAAAAGTTCTAAAGACACTCCAAATTATATTTTTTAGAAAAAAAGTTTTGTTTTCCTGTTTTACAAACCCTAAAATATCTTTTTTCATTTTTTTTTCAAAATAATATCTTCTCACACACCATCAAACCCTCCATCATTATGATCACCAGTTTATATATAAGTTGTTATCTTGAAAATCCGGTGGGAATTTTTCGAGACGCTAGTTGACCGTGGAGTACTGGTGCACCTCTGTTGGTCCGGACCGGGTTAGGGATTCAATCTGGTGCAACCTGGGCCAGTACAGGGTTCACCTGGCCCGGTTATCTGGGACCGACATTGGAATCGTGGATCGATCCTGAAAGTGGTTGGAGAGGGAGTAACGACAAAGGAAAACAATCGGGTATGAGATGTTCTTATTGACTAACTTAAGTAGTGATACATCATATAATGCCCTTCGACGTACTTTACTCTAAAATGGTGGTCAATGTGGAAGTATTCATAGGAGAATAGTAGCCTAGTAGGATGGACTATATGGGCTTTCTATAGGAGGGTAGTAGCCAAGTAGGATGGGCAATAGAGAGCTTTATGTAAGAGGGTAGTAGCCAAGTAGGATGGACAATATGGAGCCTTCTATAGGAGGGTAGTAGCCAAGTAGGAATCTTTCTCAAGGTCTTGTGAGTGCCGAGTTATACAGCTCTTTTACTCTTCTTGAGTTGGGGTATTTATAGAGTGGTCTTATAATGGTAGTTGAGGGACGCCCCTTTAGGCGGGAAAAGCTAGGCTCAATCCTCACTGTCCCTTTTAGGTCAAATGCCTAGTGGCATCCTTAGGAAGGTCACGATAGTGCTACCTGGGCTTTCTTACTGATCTGGCGTTGAACTAGATAGGTGAAGATCTCGGTCCTAGGTCGAAGTATAGCCAGAGGATCCTCACCACTGCTTTGAATCGGGCCAGCAGATGATACACGCCTCGAAGGGCGGTGATTACTCAACATGTGCCCTACAGTGTTCTAGGTGCTTTAACCGGGTTGGCGTGGTGATTCGCGTCGCTTTGGTTGGCCGGAGACACTCCTAGCTGACGAGACCCGTCGTTTTCATCTTTTCGCCCAGCAGGGGACAACGTCAGCGCCTGTCAAACGCTCTTCACCATACTTTCCTTCCGCAGCTTAGAGACCTTTTACATCCCTTTTGCTGAGAAAATACAGCTTCGTTCTTCGTGAATATAATGGTTAACATTGGTTAGGGTTTAGGTGGGGTGGGATCTGACCATTGGTGAAGCGGGGCTACGAAGAGATCTCACTCGTTTGTCCCTTATCTTTCTCTTTCCATGTCTATTTTCCCGACATTAAATGCTCAATATCCCACTACAAGTTGCCTTGGTTCTCCTTTCCCCTAGGTGACCTCACTTCAGTACTAACATCAGCACTGGGTGTTGGTAGAGGTGTTTGAGTAGTTCTAGAAGGTTCTTGTGGGTGCTTGAAAGATTGGGTTGCCTTTGCGGGCGTAGCCTGTTGTTGGGTGGGTCTGATGGCTCCCACCCTCGCTTGCTGACAGGGAATCTCCGGATGTCGGACCGAGTCTGATGGTTATGATTCGATACTTCTAGTTGGGGGCGGATCATTGCCAAGTCTCAATGGTATAATGGTCGAGGTTGATCGAGGGAAGACCCTTGGTGGACCGGGTAAATTCTAGGACCGGGTCCTCTTTGGCCGGAAAAATGCTTTTTTGGAGAGGTTGCCAACTTATTTGGTTAACATAAGTTTTTATGTTTTCCAGTTCAACAAAATTTAAAATCAATTCAAATACCACTCACATTCAACCATCACCATCACTAGAAATATATATACATATACATAAATTTTCAAGTCAGTACGCACTGATATAACTTTATCAGTGCGTTGGATGTGGACTATTAGATTTACATATTTGACTCAAAGTGTATGCACTTGTCAAAACTTCTCCATAATCAGTGGTACACATCCAACGCACTGATATAAGTTATGGCAGTGCGCACTGAGGAGAAAAGGATTGTATATATATATAATTTCAGAAAAATATATTTAAAATTATTTTTTTGCACAATAGAATTTTTTTTACTCAACTTAAAATCTAAAAAAGAAAATTCAAATATTGTTTTCCTATTTTCACAGTTTAATCTCCAAAACGATTATCTTATTGTTTTCATCTCCTCACTTTTATTCAATTTTATTCTCCGTTTTATTTTCATTGATTACTTCTTATATCTTTTCCATTTCTCGTTTCAAATTTTCTAAAAAGAGGTATTCAAAATGGATAATATTAAAATAAAATGTTATGTCTTTAGAATAGGAGTGTCAAAAAATAAAATGAATAATTTTAAAAGACAAAAAAGAGTCTTAAGAAAAAAAAATTTAAATATAAAATTTTTAAAATGAAAAATATCATGTAAAAAAAAACATTAAATTATAAGAAGAAGTTTTGTTTTAATAAAATATAGATATACTAATTAATTTTATAGGACATCATTTTCAAACAACTCTACCGATTATACATATTGAAATGAAATTTTATAGGGGTCCGATCGAAATTTTTAAATATCGGAGTAGCATAGGTAATGACGTGGTTGTTGAACAGTACGGGGTAGGTACCAATTTATATATATATATAAATGGTTAATAGAAAAATTACGTCATAAAAACAACACTTTTTGACACAATAAAATAAAGAGATTAATAGATTATGCTACGATTATGATTTGACATAAATGTTGTATTTTTTATTTTATTTTTCTTGCACGGGTGGGTCTGATATGAGTGACTCCAAAGAGAGGGAGATATGCTTTTAATTTATATTAAAAATCAATAAAATGGTGGTATGTCCAGGAAGAGTCATTCCACAAAGAATTCGGAGGAGTCAAAGTAAGAAAATGACCCTCTTTAATTCATTTCTAATAAAATAATTATGTTTAATTTCTAATTAATTTATCTATTATGCGCCACCATTACTCTGATCAGCCCCCACTAGCAGCTTCTCCTCACACTTTACAGTTTACAAAACATAATTAAACAAAAGTAATAATAAAGGAATATTATCAACATTCAACAATCCACTTTTTTCTTTCACATACATATACAATCTAATATCATTTTCAGAGATGTAAATAATTAATATTAATATTCTATTTTAATTCTAGATTCCGTATTTTAACAAAATATGGACTTTGCACAATTTAAGTTAACATCTTAGATTTTACGTTCAAAAGCAATATATATTTCATGTTAATTGATCACAAATCAACGTTCAAATTAATTAACATTCACGAACACATATTGATATACATCTTAAAAATTAAAACGTAATGATTACATAGTTTAACACAAGTTATGTGCATGTCAATGCAAGAGTTGTGAATGCAAGATCTCACACCTCAAGAATTCTTAATCAACCCAACCTTTATTTAAAGTATTAAAAATTAATAGATCAGTATTGTCTGGATTTTTTACGATCCATACCATCTTAATCAATTATGTGAATGTTTTAGTTATCAAAATTTTCACGATCTTAAAGGTCTTGATCAACGCTAAAAGCGTACTTATCAAAACTTGTGAAATTTTTATTATTATTATAGATTAATGTGGTACTAATTTTGTTAAAATCATAACACATTGACTAGAGAAAAGACTTCTTAAAGCATATTTATCTAATGATATAAAAATTAATTATATTATAATATACATATTAGCATAATAATGTATAGGAAGAGCTACTGATCATGTCTCATAATATATATTTTGTTCCGATGAACAAGAAATAGCTTTACAATTAATTAAAAGTAGAATATGCCAACAAGAAATGCATCTTTCGATAAAGGGGTGACTGAGATTTTTAATTTAATTATTTATTAAATTAATTAATTAGTTTAATTGTGTTTTGTTAGATATACAGGTTCACCATTCGTTTGTATACTTTTAGGCCGTGCCTGCCGATGTGACCCTTTGTATTATTAATAAGAGTGATTAATTAATTAGATCCTACCAGCTCACACATTCTTGAGACAATTGGACACTCCAAATTGTGAGTTGGGTTTCGTATTATTATAATACATTGAAAGGTTAGTTTAATTTTCAAATGATTATGACTATTGTTAGGCTAATGTTTTCATTAAATATTTTGACTGTCAAAGAAGACATTAGAGTAGTTATATGCCATGCTTTTGAGAAACAACTTCAACTACAACAAAAAAAAAAACTGTTAAAAAGAAAAAAAAAAGACCTATAAAATTGATCTATCATCTTTTTTTTTTAGTTTTTATCTAAATACGTACGAATCTAATATTTGTAATTTTATCGATAAATTTCTTAGCTTAGAAAAATCGATCGAACACCCTTTTCCAAAATATATATATACACACCAATTTAATTTGTGTTTGTCTACGTATACGAGATAAAATAGGGTGGAGTGAGGTGTGGTAAAAGAGGGAAAAATACTTTCTAAATTTTTTTTAAGGAAAATTGTTTAAATGAATTTCAAAAATTTAGCGAATATTGCATTGATTTGATGAATACTTTTCTATCATATTCTTAAAAGTTTATTAACAAATCTAACAACGATGATATAGATGTAATTACCGTTGATCATTGTGACTTGATGGTGAATAGCGTTCATTCAGCCTGACAGTGTTTTATATACCACCGCATATGGTATATACATATAATACAAGTTTTATCAAGTGAATGTAATAAGCAATTAAAAATTATATAGACAAGAAGATGTTGGTTTAGTGATATATCTCTCACTCCTACCACAAGTTTTGTGAGTTCAAGTCTCACCTCTCTGGAAATCTTAAATTATTTTAATATTTAAAATATATATAAAAAAACAAATTAAAAACCATTTTATAGAAAAGCACGGACGAGGCAACTTTTTCATATAGAATAAGTGGATTTTTCGACGTATCTAACTACTATAAACACAATTTCTACATTTTGTTAAAATTGTGAGACAATGAGTCAATGACACATGGACGAGATAACCTCGTACTTAGGCCAAAATTTTAAAATAGCCCTCAAATTAATGGAAAATTCAAAAATAGTCACTCTATAATTTTTTTTTTATTTTCTGGACAAAAAATGATTTTTGGATAAAAATGCCCTCGAGCTTTCATAACCCACACCATCTTATAACTACTTGCAAATTTTTATTTCCAAAGAAGAGGTAAATAAAAAATGAAGAGAGAAACCAAAACTGTAGACAAAAATAAAACCTATAGAAAAATCCAAAATTAACTTAGCCCCTGTATCTTTTTTTTTCCTTAAAATCATGATTGTGTGATAAATATGTCCTTAATTAACATGTTGGATTCACCTTTTTCGTCGATTGATTTGGTCAATTTTGTGTTTCCAGTAATATTATACGTTGGCTTCCATATATTAGCGTGTAAACATGTGTACTTAACGTATAAAAATTTGTTCTAAATTCTAATCATGTAAACATGTGTTCTTAATATGTAAACATGTGTTCTCAACATGTAAACATTTGTAATCAGCATGTAAACATGTGTTCTCAATGTGTAATCTTTATTGTATTCCCAGAGTATAAACATGTGTTCTCGGCATGTAAACATTTGTTTTCAATGTGTTATCATAAGTTTTCATCGTGTAATCTTTATTTTGTTCTCAACGTGATATAGAACACTTTTCAATAACTTTTGAGGGGGTAAATGATATCGGATATACGCTCATATTATATCATTGGAGTCTAAATGATATTTGATTTACGCTCATATTATATTGTTGAAATCGTCTACATTAGGAGGACAAAGTTGTATAGAGAAGAGACAAAAGGAGACAAAAAAGTGAAGATATAGAAAGTCAGTGGAGGGAGAGAAGAGAGTTGTAAACAAATGAGAGAGACCAAAGAAAGAGGAGAGAGAAAAGGTTTAAGAGGGAAACGGGTATAAAATTAATATATGGCCATATGGGTAATTTAGTCAGCATACATATTATTCAGGGGTATTCTGGTCAATTGTGGTAAAAATTTGACAATAAAAGGAATACTTTCGAGGTGGCTAATTTTGAATTTGTTAATAATTTAGGGCGATGAGGGAATTTCCTCTCATACTTATATTATAAAGAAACATTTACAAATAGCCCCTATATTTTGTATTTTGTTAAAATAGTCACTTGCACAAACTTAAGTCTAAGCCATTTTATATTTTTTGGGAGATGCCCCCTTTTGTCTCACTGTCGAAGGTGTCTTACAAGTTACAATAAAGAGATGTCTCACATTAGGAAGATGTTTCACGATGAAAAGAAGTAATATAGTTACAAAGAGTTAGTTGTTAATTATTGAATTTCAATCTAAAGATCTATAAATATATTTGAATGGGAGAATTAGTTGTTAAATCATTAAATTTCAATCTAATGATCTATAAAAAGATTTGAAATGCAAATCAACAATATTTGTTGACAGAACATAAAATAATGTAAAATTCTATCAATGCCCATAAAATGTATGATATTTAATTAGTAGTCAATAAATGCCAGAGGATTTGAGCATTCTCCTTGGCAAAGTTGTGGGATCTTCAAATAAATGAGTAGATCTTAATTATTCCCATTGGAGTCTTACATGTTGATTTGATCATTTAGACTTAAGAAAATGTTTTTAGACCTTGATTTTTTTGCTTCGTCTTGTTAGGAGCAAGAATAAGTGAGATGAGAAGAGTTTAAAAAAAACGATAATTAGTAAATGTGGTTAAATTTAGAAAACAAAAATAGTTTTGTGGCATGTATAGAAATCGTTTTTTTTTTTTTTTGAAGTATGCATAGGAATTGTTTGATATATATATATATATATATATATAGTGGTAATTTCGAACAATCAATTCAAAGATAGTTGAATGCCTCAACTGTGCTTGTAAAGTGGGAAACAAAGAAACCAGTGATAATTGGTCTTCTATTGAATAATTATCTAAAATAAATGGCAGCCACCACCACTATTTTTATTTTTTTTTAATGGTGTCCTGGTCTTAATGGTGAAATATTTCTACAGTAAAAGCGTTACAAAAAAAAAAGTCCAAGCCATTGAAAATGTTGGCACTGGGCAGATCTCTTCCTGAATCTTAAAATCAAATAAAAGATTATGTCGAGATTGTGTCTAACTAATATTATACATATATATATTGATTAAATATGATCATGGAAACCTATTGCTAATGCAAAAATATCCTCTTTTGACCGATCCAAGAGAAGATCCTACCAGTATCTGCACAAACCAATCTACTAGATCTCCATGATTTTTCTTCAAAATGTATACATATTATTTAATTAGCATATTATTTAGTGAATTCAGTGGAGATATTGGAGAATAAAAGCAAGCATATATGAGCATGACGCGTAGGTTCAAATAATCAACTTCTAAATAGCATTCAATAGATTAAAAACTCCCATTTTCTATATATGTAATATATATATATATATATATATATATATATATATATATATGATCACCTCTTAGTTATATAGCATCCAGCTATGACAATGGAGAATCAATCAGCTTCTTATACGTAATTTCGTACGTACCACATGATATGTATTCTATATATCTCTAATGAATAAGAATTGTTTTTTCCTAGAACTCTTAAAAGTGATTCATGGTCTTCCTCTTTTTTTTTTCTTTTTTTTTTATGTCAACATCAAGGTTAAGAGCATGTCAAGAGCTGATTGGATTAAGACTACGGTAATAAGGTAATTATAGGACTCACACCAATGAGAAGAAAAAAAATTCACACATTAACATTTTTACGAGTAAGATAAGACTCAAACACCCTTCACCAAGATAGAGGAAAATATGCACAACTATCTTAACTAAGAGTTGATTATGTACTGTGACTTTATGACACTCGATAATTATTGGTGATTGTGGTTTACTTCTATTACCATGTTAATTAGTAACCACTCAAACCAAAAACTGAAGTTGATAGGTTAAAATTTAACGATAGAATTGATGCATATATACTTATATAGGATTTGAGTCATATAAAACATATTATATTAAATACAGTAAGAGATTGGAGGTGGCTGTATATGTACAAGGAGCACTCTTATAATGGATGCAACTGTGAACCAGCTAACTTTTGTTGTGGATAAGCACTGCACTGCGCAAAAGCTATATATATATATATATATATATATACACATGTATACATGTATATATTTTAATTTATATATGTATGTATGTATGTATGTATGTATGTATATCCTTTAAAATAGTTTTCATGATATAATACACCAAAATAAGAATGAAAAAGCTAATTGTGTTATGGTTGGAGAAAACTGTTAGCCAAAGATAGACAGCATGAGCCCCAGTGCATGGTGACCTCTTACACCATGCACTATAGTTTCCATTTGACATTTACATCAAAAATTCTTCAAAAGTTTTTATTTTTTTCCTCAATTTTATATAACTAACTTTAAACTACTTTTTTTTTTTTTGAAGAGAATAGCTTTACACTACTTGTTCAGTTTATACAGAAACAAATTTGAAAGAAACAGTTTCCATGCATTGCAGTTTCTCAAGACTATCTTTCAATTTTAGTCTGTATCTATTTTCTTTAATTATCTTATTTGTTTCGTGGTTATCATTATCTTGTTACAGCTTTATTTATTGATATTAAGATTTTTAATATATGTATTTTAGGACAGATATTTAACATTAATTTAAACAAAAAAATGAGGAAGCAAATGGGTTGACTTCCATCATGGTTGTAGGTTGATATGTGTGGTAATTGATTAGACAAGACATGTATAAGAAAAGAAAAGAAAAAAAACTAACGTTGAATGATTAGAAAGTTGAAAAATATATTCAGGTGATCATCATTTTGTGCACCAGAAAATCTTGCTGGGTTTAAAGGAGCATTTTTTTTTACTATTTCTATTTCAAAGAACGATTCAACAATAAACGGAAGTTGATAAATGGGTTCATTTAGGAAACCACATTCATGAGTGATTGCTACGTTTCAATATCATTTGGTGTATGCATTGCATATAAGTGGAGAAACCAGTCATATTTCTTATGGCTGTAAATGACACCCCTTTGCTTATTATTTGGACAACTTTGTTCCTGGGGATTTTGTCCACATTTAAGGCACGTTTATTAATGAATGAATTGCAACTTTGTTCTCGAGAATTTTGTCCAAGTTTAAGGTGTGTTTATTAACTCATTACAACTCTATTCTCAGGTTCATGTTTAAGGCGCGTTTATTAACGAAGTACAAATTTGTTCTCAAAAACATTGTCCAAAATTAAAGCGTGTTTACTGATGAGTAATGAAATTGAAAGGAAAACAATTTCTATGAAGAGGGAAAAGAAAGCAATTGATCAAAATTATAAGTTACAAGCTTTCATTCTAGTTCTTACTAATTTTTAAACTTAAAAACAAGTTAATTTATTTTCTAATTTTTAGTAAAGTAACAATATTTCTTTATTGTAAAAATTTGAACCTATTAGTTAAACATGAATTGAGTGTATTTTAGGACAAGGGCAGGGGGCGAAACCTTAACATCTAAGCTAGCTAACACCCGGAACAATATGGACGTTGAAAAACTGAAATATTCGGAGATATATACAGATAATAAAGAGACTGGAACCTAAAACATTACTTACTATACAGATATCCACTTTCTGTATGACACAAAGTCTTTACATGGAATGGAATTTTAATTGAGTTGGGTACTTGGGTTGCATAAAAGGGAAACAAGTTGAATATTTCAACAGTAGTCTCCACAAATACAACTTGTCAAGTGGGAGAAGCACTTGCCTTAATCACTATCTATCTATCTATCTATCTATTAATCTATCTCTCTCGTCTCTCTATTGATTGTTGCATATATGCTTATCCATCGTAATTATTGCTAGTACTTTTCTGTACCATATTAGAGAAGGAAAGAATACCACATGTATCATGATTCATGAGTAGAGACTAGAGAGGTCAACCTTGGATTACATTTTAGAATTTAGATTGCTGTCAGGCAAAAGTCAAATAAAACATCAGAAAACCCTTTTCATTACCTGAAGATGTTACCATGTTTTTGTTAACAAACATTTAGAAATCAAACCGATATAACCTCTGTAATCCTCCATCCTTGTATCCTCCTCATCAGGAAGTTTTAAGTAATCGATACATTAAAAGACTACAATCAAATATTGATTTGTCTATACAGTGATCGAAATAAAGATAAATCTAACTTCCTGGCCGTCGCCTAGTCATGTTAACCCGGTTTAAGGAACCTCTAATCTCCTGTTTGCAGGCTAATAAATCAATTATAAGTTATAAGTTATAACAATAAAAGTAAGTTACATGATACTATGATAGTATATTATGGTACAAAAATGCCCAGAACAGAATCAGTACTGATACATGCCTTGCTGCGCACTGATGTTGTGGTAAGAACTCTGTGGTGCATTGATGTTGGGATATGCCCCTTGCTGAGAATTCATCGGGTAGGGGTTTTGCTGAGCATTTATATTCTGGAAGGGGCTTTGTTGTGCATTTATGCCACGATAGGGGCTTTGCTGCGCATTCAAGTTTTGATATGAGCTCTGGGGCATGCTGATGTTCTGGTAGGAGCTTTGTGTGGCAGTTGTGTTCTGGTAGGAGCTTTGCTGGGGAGTTGTGTTCTGGTATGAGCCCTGGTAGGAGCCTTGTTGGGGGTTCATTCTCTGGTACGAGCCCTGTTGCGCATTCATGTTCTGTCCACCAGAAGTCATGAAAGCATGAAGAATACTCTGAGCGGCTGTCAAATGCTCAGAAGAACCACGGTTATCAGAGCCAACGGACTGAGGGTCTTGGAGCTTAACCCTAGCTCCAGCAACCTAAAATGTAAGGGAGACATTTAGCAGTCTATAATCCTAAGTTCTGAACATAATTCATAACTGTCATCTACTAAAAGAGAATCTAAATTGATAAAAACCTCATAACACAAACAATACTTTTCACTTGCAACTTTTTGGACATTACAAAACATTAAATATTTCAGTTATAATACCCGAAATGTAGTTTTAAAGGGGAAAAAATGTTAATGAATGAAAAATAAGATGTTAAAGTCAATAATTAACACTTTCCTTTTGGGATTAGAGTTCAATTGTTCCCTTATATTATCATTCTTTCTTCATTATTTCTTGTCCAAATCCTCTCTAGTCTCTACAGCAATAATTATAACACTTTCCTTCCGGGATTAGAGTTCAATTGTTCCATTATACAAGCGTTACATTCTCGGTCTTTCTTCTTTAATGCGTTTAAAAAAAAGGGGGTGACCAAAATAAAATCAAGTAGGTTATATTCATTTCTTTATTTAATATCTCTTTTTTTCATATTTATTGACGTGACGGAATCAGTAAATTGTAGTTGTTTGGTAGTAGATTAGATATGTATTCATGGTATGAGTTAGACTTATTTGGTTAATTATATATATAGGAATGAATGATTTTCTCAAGCTAAAACCTTGAAGCCTTGAAGAATTGTTACATGACATGATGAGAATTCCAAAAAGTTATTATGAAATTAGAAAATTCGAAGCATAATATTTTTAAAAAATTTTCATGATTATCACTGCATCAAGTAACAACCCTTCAAGGTTTTAACTCAAGAAAATCATGACAATCATATATTCCTACACATAATTAACCCAAATAATTCTAACTCAATACATTCAAATACTAAAATTTAGTGATTTCATAAACTAAATATGAAATGAAAGAAAACATTAAATAAAGCAATGCATAGAACATACTTAATTTTCTAATGGTCTCCTCAAAACAAAACTTTTCAATCCCTTTAGTTCTTCTAAGTATTAGAGAGGCATTAGATGAGAAACATTAAAGAAAGGCTGAGAATATAACACTTGTATAAGGAACAATTGAACTCTAATCCCATAAGGAAAGAGTTATTATTTTTCCTTCAATAACAATTTTTTTTATTGGTTACTTTGTCTGTTAAACACTTGTAGCATTAATGTTTGAAAATGAGCCACTATAAAGTAGACACACCAAGACAGATGACAATTAAAAAAAATAGCTAATAACATCTAAGGATAATATTTCATGATAAACATTAGCTTAGTGTAAAATCTCTCATTCCATGGGATAACCCTAATGCACATCCAATAGGTTTTAGTGGCCACAATGTGTACAATATCTCATTCAACCTATAGGTTTAAGAGGCTATAATGTGTGTTTCTGCATGCGCGTGCATAGGTGTGAATAATCCTACAGGTTTGAGTGGCTACAATGTGTGTGAATGTGAAATCTCATTCATCCTATAGGTTTGAGTGGCTAAAAGGTGTGTGAAGTCTTATCCATCCTATAGGTTTGAGTGACTACAATGTGTGTCCATTCATCCTACAGGTTTGGATGGCTACAATGAGTGTGTGTGTGTGTGTGTGTGTTCATCCTTTAGGTTTGAGTGGCTACATTGTGTGTGAGCACATTCCTTGTCAACTGCAGACAATTTATATGCACTTTTTAAAAAAATAAATTCATATGCACTTAAGCATATATAAAGATAAATAAAACAGATATCTAAATCAAAATCACCAGTTATTCCCAGATAGCATTTCTACTAAGATAATCTCCACAACATGCCGTACAAACAAAATTGAACTGGAGAAGCGAGATCCTATTCAGTCAGATCTAGGCATCTAGCTGTATAGCAAATTTCTTCCCTTCTACTAGAGTTATGGTAAAAGGATACCTCACCAAAACTGGACATGTTGCTCCCCCCAGTTCCCATAAGAGAACCCACTGCATTGTTTGGAATCCTGGCCTCTAAAGCATTGTTCACAATTCGGTATCTGAAAAGTTCAAAAATAACAACATATCAAACTAGTTAAACAAGTTATTCATAATATATACAAATTAAAATACAAGGAAAAAAAAAAAAAAGGAAACTAGTACCCCGTAGCAGCTGGAGGTATAGGATAACTCTGAGGTTCATAGTCATGTCCACCCTTCAGAAAACCAATAAAAACATTTTAGTTATCAAAACCAAACATAACATCACTATAGTCTTAATCATTGAAAAAATTTTAGGCAACTTGCTCATATGAATTCAAAATATGCCTCCACCATAGATTGACAATCAAAATCGAACGGTCACATACTAAACAGTTACATGTCATTGCAATTATCTATCTGAAGATTCAAGAAAGCCAGTATTAGATACCAACATGTTCTAGAAAATCATTCAATTCTGACTTATTCCCATATATACCTTTTTGCAATAATAAGCCATGGGCAATGATCAACCAGAATTAACAGGTGCACTTTGAGAAGTTGATATATATATTACATAATAATTTTGTTTCAAAAAATCATCTCATGTGTAGTGCAATACACTATTAGCAATAATAGCTACCACTAAATCACAGAATCATAATATAAAACACAATTTTTATACGTAGGTTGAACAGCCTGACTCCACCAATATAGATAAGAAGAATAATTTATCATCTATTTATTGATCGGTTGATCCTACAAATAGACAGGGATGCCATGTGTGAAACCAAGTTGATTATTTAAATTCAACTAATCTACTAAGACAAAATACGATATTAGCATAAGATAGATGTACACCCTGTCACCCTGAGGTACAGCTACTGTAAACAACCAGTTATTTGCATGATCAAGATGACTTTCAAAGTACATGTAACATGCAATGTAATTTAGGCAAAAGATAGAAATATATATACACTAAATTACATTGTATGTTACTATATATATAAACAATTACCCTAAGCGGTTCATATCCAACAGCACTGCCACCACCGACAGAGACAGACGACAAGGGTCCTCTACCAGGTAAGCTTCCTGCAGTGCCGAATCTTGGGGCAGGTGCAACAGGAGCAGGTTCTACTCCAGCATTTGCATCGCGGAGAGTTCTCACTCTAAGTCTCGATGCAATCTCTGCCAAAGCATCTTTGGCAACACCAAAGTTTCCAGATATCTGAATGCCCAAACCAAGTATTAGTAAATAACAGCAAAGCTGATAAAATGAAGAAAACAGAACCGAGTAACAATAGCATATGGAAATATCTATTATAAAATACATCATGCAACCAAATTACCTGTACAAGCTCTTCATCATCAGATGCACACTTAGGCTTATCATCCTTAGAGTAAACACGAATATCTGCCAGGGTTCTCCTTCTCATCTCATTTATAACTTGACCCCCTTGACCAAGAAGGCAGCCAACCTTACTTGACGGAACGAAAAGTCTAGTAATAATCGTACCTTTCTCAGAGAATTCGCTTGTTTTGTTTTGAAGTTCAAGAATTGCATCAATGGTTTGAGATCTTGGGTTCCAAAGCCCCTGAAACAATATCCCTACAATGATCAAACATGATATGAAGCAAAAGATAAAAATGTACTTATATTGGAATGAAAAGAGAAAAGATGGACCTCAAAAGCAGAGACACGAATCACCCGTTCATCTGACTCGGTTGATGCATCCTCAACATGTATACTGGCTCCCGTCTCCTGCTGTATTTGCTTTACATTAGATCCTCCCTTACCAATCACTCCACCAATTTTCCCAGCTGAGCACAAAATTTTCATAGAAAACTCAGCTGAAGCTTCTTCTCCCCTATGTGCAGGAGGAACATCACTGAAGCCACCTGGTCCAAATCCAGAGGGCTGGTTTCCATGTCCACCCATCCATGGAATGGGTGGCATTGCCTGGGAACTAGAAATCCGTGGAGGCCACATTGAATTTCCAGGTGGATGCATATTTGTCATGGGAGCGCCAGAAGGATGAAAACCTTGTCCCCCATAAGCCAAAGGGAGTCCTGAAGGAGCTTTGTCTTTGCGTGGATTCTGATGCAATAAAGTGGACACTTCATAGAGAGCTCTCTTTGCTACATCCGGTTTTCCAGATATCTGCAGAATACCTTACACAATTACACTGCAGGGTGTTGTAAGACAATTCAATATTTTCCAAACAATTTCCCCAAACGTATGCAAATCATAGAAAAACATGAATGGAGGAGAAATATCTCTAAGAAAAAAGGGTGTATAATAGAAACTAGGGAGTCACAATTGTGTTTGCATGTATGTATCCAACTATCAATGTATAAACCACCGATCCATATATACATATATACGTATATACATTAATATATATATATATATATGTATATGTATGGCACCAAAAGTAGAGAGCTACAATCCCAGCAGCATCACAGCATCAATAATTATTCAGTTGCAGAAACCAAGTCACTTTTCAATGTGTGCAAGTGTGTAGGTAAACATAAATATTTATGCAGACACATGCAGAAGCACTCAAGATTATTGGGAAAAAAATGAATTCTTTGGAAATGATTAGTGTAACCTTTTGCTCCAAAACTATAAGAAATGATTAATGCAATCAAAAATGGCACAATTATGAAATGACGGCATGAACAAGGTTCAATGAAAACTCACATGACACAAGATGTACTAGTCAAAATGTGCTAGAGAGTTGCACCAAATTTAGATATTTATGCAACTACTTGAAAGAGGTGAGGCTAATAGTCCAGTACATATTGTAGCACCCAACACACAAACTAACAAGATCTCATGCAGGAGTTATCCTGCTTGATGCCTTGAAGTCAAAAGACACACTTCAGATTTACCGTTAGCCATAACAACTTCAAAAAACTAGACCACCAGTCGAGTATCAAGACAAACTGAGACTCCATCGAAACATTTAACTCAATGACCAACTAATAAAATTGGAACGATCAACTTGATCTAGCTTTTCACTTTACGGTCATGCTTGGAATAATTTCAGGTCAGTTAAGACAGGGAAACACTTTATAAATTCTATTTAGATGAAACAATTTATATATTATGCCTTTTGGTTAAACCACTCAAAATTAAATCTTCCAGCCAAAAGAAACAGAAGAAAATTGACCCTAGAATACACAGGCATTGATGCAACCAAAGTCATAAATGATGATAGCAAATAACATACTATATTAAACAATTTGCAAATTATAATACAGATATAAGATCTGGAATGTAACTCCCCCGTCAAATGCAAATGTGGGCTGGGACAATTGACTAGACAACATTATGGTATAATTATTCTAACAACATTGCGAAAATCACATCCATCTTTCTAAAAGACAAATTGACACAGCACAGAACTGAACAAGAAACAATAGATTATAGAAGAATGCACCAAGGAAAAAAGAATGAAATATGATATATACAATCACTTCTTAAAAACTTCTTATCCTAGAGAGCATCGCCCACTTGGTCATTCCTCTAGACTCTAGAGTCAGCGTAACCATGTAGTAAGCAAATGTCACTCCACCCACCTCTTCTGTATGCTTGATATCATCCTTAGCATTTGCAGCGATCACTTAGTCAACATATGATTGAAGCTTCCAGGTGCGTTCATGTTTGGGCACACATCTCTCAAGCTCGAGCTCGAGCCGGAACTTATTCCCCTTGGAACGCTTTCTATTCACTAACTGATCAAATCACCTCTTTAGAAAGCAGACATTCATGACCTCTCTGAACAAGAGCACCTGCATCCCACTATGCTGATTCACAAGGTGGAACTCGAGTGAGAAATCCACATCAATTCTTTGGAACCAGTACAAAGCATCATGTTACACCCAAAGGTCCCCATGAAAGTCAAAAAAAAAAAGGTTTACTACTTACACATTCGGTCCATTATATTCTAATGCATTCAGTCATATAATCCTATATATTCATACAAACACTTTTGGAGCAAATACAATCCAATTCTCTTGCTCTGGTAGCCCTCTGATAAACTTATTTAATTAGAATTATATCTATGATTAGGTGGAAAAAGTAATGCCTTACCATCTATATTTAGATGGAAAAATGATGTGCGTTGTCCTAAAACTGCCAAGAAAAGGTTTCGTAATATATTTAAGTTCCTGAGCATTCTTGGGCAATGGCCATACTTACATGAAAACAAAGCCACAATCAAGTTAAGACAACCCTTTAAGAGACTTATTTTTCCCTATCATGTCTCAATGATCAAGTAAAGCATAAACTTCAACACCTGACCTCAAGAAGGAGCACTTAAAGAAGCCGTTTTTCTTATCAAAGATTGTGAAGACAGGATTACTTGTCTTCTATCATCCATGAAGCCATCTATAGTCTATAGATCATGACTGTCACATAAATAGCCACCTTGGTTCTCAAAGGTCATGTAATCTTAGAATAAAATGGGCATTTTTGGAATAAAAAGAAAGCAGGCCTTAATTAGCTCTGAATGGTGCTAAAAGTTCATATCGTTAGTACAATTGTTAAGTGATCCCATGAAAGCTCAGCTGCCAGAAGATGCCTCATTATCACAATCCAAATCCACGCAGCATGGTTTGGAATTTGGGAAGGTGAAAGAAAGTAAGTCAAATGTTGAGTCTCATATGCCACCACCAAGTTCCCAAGCACACTAAAAGTAATTATATGAGTCACGGGTAGCTGGACAAGTTATAACCGTGACCAACCAGCAAGTTCCCATTGGAAGGTTGGTTTTTGTCAAGTAACCCAGGTTCCAAAATAATAAAAATTGTGAACCAACATACCACAAGGAGAAAATTACAATAATTATATTGCATTAATCAACAATTGAACAGCCCATAAAACCTGGTTAAAAGAAAGCTCATATCTTAACAAATGCAAACCTAATCAGAACTTAAATAATTCATGAGGTACCATTTCATCTTAACGTAACAACCCAATGTGGAATGAGAAAACCAGATTCTCCTAGATTGTCATTGAACTCCTACAATTTGGGGAACACTTTGGAGGACTTTATTCATTATAGGTCATTTTGTCTTCAAGACACGGTGAATGGACCAATCGATTGAATGGTACTAGGGGATAATTTTATGGAAAATAGCAAATCATTATATTAGAGGCATGCATGGCACTAAAAAATCAAAAGCCAAAGACAGTAGTAGATATATTACTTGCCTGCACTAATTCATCAGTACTCATAGCACACGGAGGAAGACGATCTGCAGGAAGAACACGTATGTTTGCACCCGTCTCACTACGCAATTTTTGAATAACATCCCCACGTTTGCCTAAAAGACATCCTACCATATTATTAGGAACAAGAAGTCGTGCTGTGACTGCATTGTTGTCATTATCTTCATCAGATGCCATTCCACCAAAAAGATCTTCCTCGACAATCCTGTCATGAACTTTCAGAAGAGCATCCTGAGCAGCGCAGTGTGGCTCCATGGAGTCTTTTTCATTATCAGCAGCTGAACCCTGATCACTATTCTGTTTCCTAGAAATTTTTGTAGGAGAACTATATATTATAATTACTCTCTCATCTGAACCTGAACCAGTAACAGAATCAGCAACAGTAATCTTTGCCTGAGTCTCTTCCCTCAAGGCTTTGACTATGCTGCCACCTTTTCCAATAACACCACCAATTTTCCGAGAAGGACAAACTATCCGATAGACAGTGTCAGCAGGTTGAGAATTCCCAAAAGATTGTTCACAACTAGAATTGTTCCACTTTCCTTTCTTGATGCCAACTCCTTTTCTCTTAAATTGGTTGCCCGCATGTTTCTTGAAAAAATTTCTCTTGTTCACATCCATAATGCTACAAAATCCGGAAGTATGGTACAGTTAATTTGTACAAGGTTTGGCCTGAGAAACAATACCGAATATTGTCAGAAACCTAATAATCAAGATACACAGTTATGTCCAATAATCTAGCTTTAGAAAAGCCGGATCTTTCTTCTATAACAATGTACATTTAATGCACATTCATAAACATAGATAATATTTAGTGCATAAAAAATGTAATGTAAATAAATTAGGTGTTCATTCTCACTCCTGGATTTTTCATTTGAGAAATTGAATCAGACCGGGGAAGAAGTAATAGACATTATATACAAGTAGATAAAGCAGCCACAGAATTCAATACGGTGTACATATTTGAGTAATACTTGTAATGGGGGTTAATCCGTTCCCTAGATTGTGTACCAATATCTATAATTAATATGTGATGAGCATCCATTTGAAATCAGTATCCAGTATGCCATACCTCCACTAATATAATAGAAGGGGATAAAAGTATTTTATAGTGCTCAACAAACAGCTAAAATAAATTTTATTATCGATTCTGTTTATATCACTGCCTGCGCAACTACATAGGGTTTTTCTCCCCTCTTGTTTCTCAAAACCCGCCACGAATGAAAATGGTCCAATGTAACAAGCAAGTGTTATGCGCCAAAACATAACAGACCAAACAATACACCATAATGCCGTTTCCATATGGAACAACCTGGAAAACCCGTGAACTGTTTGCTCTAATCAGCAAAAAGACAGCTGTCTCGTGTGAATATAACACATTGCACTCACTCATTTCCAGTACAGAAGTGAAACCAAACCCAAAAGTCATATGGGATCCTGATCTTAAAACTCCATAAAATTCCCTAAAACGAAATGCAACATTTTGAGCTGGAAGCAATTAAGAATTTGCATTGCAATACAATTACCAGCTCGAACATAAAAGTAGAAATCAGCAGCAACAGCACCTAGGGTTCTAATCTTCCAACAAAAATCCTAAAGATACAACCCAAAGGAAACATATATAAAATTCAATGATCACAAATGCTTAAAAGGCCAAAAACATCAACAACAAAAAAAAGTGACAAGATAGATAAAAACAAAAACAAAAAAATCAGCTTTCGAATAGCATTTACATGCCAAAATTACGCATACAAAAGAAGATAGGAGACATTAGGGTTTATAAAAGTGTGTGTGGAGAGAGAGAGAGAGAGAGAGAGAGAGCGAGCGAGCACGTACCTGACACAACGAGAGAGAGAGAGAGAGAGAGAATATGAGTAAAATTTATGGAGAGATTTGGGTTATTCAGAGCGAGAAAGATAGAGAGAGTTGAAAGAAACAGTGATTTGCCGCTTGAGAGAGAATCAAAGAACTCACAGCTTCCGATAGGTCTTTCTATTATGCTTTTTTTTTTTTTATTATTATTATTATTATTATTAAAAGTAACGTCACTTTATCTAAATTTAATATAAATAAAGTGATACGAATCTAATTCTTTTCATTTAAATTATAAAAATTTAATATAATTTAAATAAATATATTATAATATTGTTATATTATTTAGATATAAAATTGAGATAAAGTACGTTATTGTATTATTATTATTTTTGGATTTTTTTAAAGATATATTATTTTAGGTTTTTGGTTCTATTTATGAGAAAGAATTGAGCTGTGTTGAGCTGGCTTGTTAAAAGTTATGGGCACATGTGATTATAGCATCTAGAAGTTTTGTCCATTGAGATATCGATATTAAAACAATTTGAGATTTGAAAAGATAAGAAACTCAAACTCCTAATATTATAATATAGGTACGAGGGCATGTCCTTGAACCAACGTCAACCTTATCTTATCTATTAACAGATTTGAGTTACACCAATTAAGTTCGAGTCAAAGACTAACCTACCCGTTAAATAAATGTGTGACATTCATGTTGAAAAAAATTTCAATCTTGCTTAAATGTTTCATATGATTATTTTCATAAGGGATAAAAATGTAATATAAAATTGACAAAAACAAATAAGTAATTTGACAATTAAATTGTTTGGTGATTGTGTAATTAAGTTAAAAGGTTGAAATTATATTATATATATATATATATATATATATATATATAGTATATATATTAAGAGTAAATGAATCAAATTGGTCCACCTATTAATGTGTTATACAGGTTGTAGAGTAGTGATAATTGCACGAGAAGCATTAGATTGCCACGTGGTGAGACCATAAGATCATCCAATGAGATTGTACCATTTATCTTGGAAACATAAAAATAAATTATAAAATTTTAATTTGGTACAATCTCATTGGACGGTCTCACGGTCTCACCATGTGACAGTCCAATACAAGATTTTCTATAATTGTACACCTTCTGCTTTGGTGACTGTGTTATTAAGTTAATTAAAAGGTTTAAATCATATAAAAATAAGTAAAATAACTTTTGTTGTTGTAGAATGTCGTTCTACAATTAGTGGATTGGGTCGAGTTCGAATTAGGTAAGTCGTCTTCTCCAAAAAAAACTGCAAAAAAGATGAAAATAGCAGAAAAATAAAAAGAAAAAGATAGGAATGGTGATTATGGCATTAGGTGCACATGAGTTGAGCGTTAATAGCAAAAAGTGATTGAAATAGGAGTAATGACTGGATTTCGATGATCAGAGTAACAATTTTGGCAGAGTTTCGGCTAGCAATAGATTTACTAAGAAAGAGAGAAAATCTGAATCCTTTCTCAGTGGATGAGAGGTTCTTTTTATAGGTTTTCTCACAGGTAGTTTATGTGGGTGAGATCATGAATCCTAGAAATCAAGGCCTGAGATCATGGAGATAATGGTTTAACTGAACTCAAACTTCGTTTGAATTGTTATCTGATGAGGAAAGATCCTGGACCAAGTCTAATTAGTTGTATTTCAATTGATAAACTCCCGAGTCGACCCGGATTAGTTGGGTCTGGCCTAGGCCTAACTCAAGATTATCAATGGGCTTTAGATGTTGGGCCCAGATGCTATTTTTGGCTACCACAGTTTGTCCCCCACTCTCTAAAGAGGCAGTCTCTGAATTAGGGAGTGTTAGTTCCAATCAAGTTGAATGAGGATTCGACAAGGTGTCGAGTAGGAGGACTGATAAGAACTGCTACGCAGTGTTGACTATTTCTTGAGCTTCGAAAAGTTCAACCGATGGGGTTGAAGCGATTCAATATCTAGGGCTGACGTGGTACCTTATTTTGGCACGATCTCAAGTTTTGGTTGCTATTATCGAAAATATTAAATTTCAAATTAACTCTTGATCAGTACCTTGGTTAGCTGATTTCCACATCTGTAACGACACGTGGCGTCCTGGGTTAAAACGTGAGTTTATATAAACCAAAATCTCCTCCACTGAAACTCTTACTTCACAGCTTAGTATTCATTCAAAAACGAATTTGCTTGAAACTTTCCAGAAAGCTGCGAACTTTACCGGAGGCATTTTCTTGGTTAAATCTTCAAATTCAAACTTTAAGGTAAGCAAAAGTTTCTTTTTTCTATTGATTTTATTTGAGAAGTAATATCTAGGAAATAACCCAGAAATGCTATTGCATTGTTCTTCGTTCTTGTTTTGTGAGATTTATCTTGTTTATAAATTATTATGTCGTCGTTGTTTACTTTTGGTCTAGACCTGTAGTCGATCGACCTAGTTTTGTTAAGATTCTGATAGATCCATAAAAACCCTAAGTTTATAGGGTGTATAGAAACCCTAGGTTTTGATCTTTGAATCTTAGGTTGCGATTTTAAATTTTGGTTTGCTCTTGACTCTTGCATTTTTCGCATTTGTCAGCTTTTGGAGACATGTCAAACGAGTCTACGACCTCAGAGCCAAACATTTCTTAGACAATTAGTGGTTCAGGAGGCGAAGTCGAGAAAGGTATCGAGGCTGAATCCATAGGCATCGAACGATAGATAACAGTAGCGAACCCATCAGAAGTATTTATAGACTAGTCCAGGGTGCTGGAGACAGGAGCTATACGTCACATTGGGGAGAGAGTCGAACACCCAGAATATATAGAGGTCGAAGAACCATCGTGTTCCGGCAGACCATTAGGTATTCTGGCTGGTGACAACCCAGGAAATGTGCTTTCTATTGACGACATGGATAGTTTAAAAACGATATACGGTATCCCTGACCACTCCGTTCTACGTGCTGCTAAAGATCACGAACAAGCCGACTGGGATATCCCCGGATGGACTTGCTTCTATGAATACAACTTTCGCTAGGGGTACAGATTTCTTGTCCCCTCTCTGGCTCGACCACTGTTGGTTTATTATGATATTTCCCTCTAGCCAGTTGATGCCAAACAGTTGGAGAATACTTATAAGCCTAACCATCCTGCGTGAGAAATACAAGTTGAAGTTTGGGTTAGGTTCGTTTCTGCACAGCTACTACTTGAAGCAGCATGTGCACGAGAAAGGTCGATTCTCGTTGATATTTAGGTCTAATGCGACGTATCTTATTATGGACCTCAAAATGAACGACCGGAGATGGAAAGACACGTTCTTTTTTTGTAAAGGGTCGACTGATTGATTGGCCATTTGGGAATGATGAGTACGTCTATCCAAGGGTCTGGAACCGATATGGTGAGTGTCTATCTTTTAGTGTCGTTTAAATTAGTTTTAGTTTTCCTAAGTTTTGACAAGTCTTTATCCTTGTAGAGTTAGCAAGTGGAGACAATAAACCTAAATGTGACGATGTTGTCGTTCGTACGCAAAGTGTATTAGCAACCCCTGCTAAAAAAAGAAGTTGGAAAGTATTAATGCAAGAAGGTAACCTTAGGCGTAGTACTATTTGGCTTCATTCTACGTGAAATATGCCACGAACATCTTATCCTCTGATGAAAGATATAATGTCGTTCACTTTGATTAGAAGAGGGTTTGAGATGTTTTGTGGTACAAAATTTTTAACCCCTGTAACTGACGCTGAACATCGTTTCGTAGCAAAGTCGCTTACGAATTTGAAGTTCAACATGCCTAACCTGGATGAGGCGTTGAAGCGGTAGAAAGAGGCAATGGCGAAGAAGAGGGCCGCTGCACTCTCCAAGAAGAAGAGTGTAGAAGGATGCGACATCGACTAGATAAGTCGATCATCCCCGTCGACGAGCCACCATCTGAGTCATCCCTAAAGATGGACCCTCCAAGGACACAAAAGAAAAGAAAGATAGCCGAAGGAAAAGACAAGGGGCAGTCAATCGATGAAAGATCGAAGGAGGCAGCGATCGAGGTTGTGCCAAAAAAATTCAACCTGACATTGGTGTTGTTCCCTCAAGAGATGTCCTTTTTTAATGAACCGAGCAGCTTCTTAAAGAAGTGGGACGACCTCCTCGTTTCGATTGACGAAGCACATCTCAATGGGAAGAAGGCGGAGGAAGTGATCGATGCAGGCCTTTTTCTTTCTTTCCATGTAAGCAAGTATTTATTTATTATTCATCTTTTTTTATCATGATCTTATCGAATAATGACAGTGAATATCTTTCGTAGGCTTTCCAGATACAACTAATTTTGAAGAACAAGTTTGTCGCCAGTCGAGAGAAATGCATGAAACTCTAAAAGGCGAACGGCTTAGTCAAGCAAGAGCGTGAATTAATTGAAAAGGATAAACAAGAGGTCAAGAAGAAAGCTCTAGCGCTTGATGAGGAATTGGCCAAGTCTAAGGAGGCCGTTGTTGATAGAGATCGACAATTGTTGGAGGCCAATGCAAGTCTTGTCGAGAAAGATCGACAAATAGCTGCTTTGAACGGGCAGCTTATGGGCATTTCAGTTAAGGTCGTGTGTGCTGTCGGAATCTATCTCTTCAGGCAATACCTGGCTGGAGACCATTCAAAATGGGACCCATATACTGAGATTGCAGAATGGGAGGAGGCTGAAGGCCTTGATACTGAGAATTCTCCATCTGCTGATGAAGATGTTGGGGGACCCGACAAAGACCTCTATAGCGCTGCTAATCCAGACGCTCATGTACAAGACTCGACACAAGACCAACCTCAACTCTAAAAACATTTTAATTATTTGTGTGTATATGATCTCTTTATTTGGTTTTGTACTTTTGATACTTTATTCCTATTTGAATGGATGGGGGTCGACTTGACTGTTATTGTTTTTGATCGCGTAATCATGTTATTTTTCTATTGTCTTGCCTTGCATACACGTGTAAATTAGCTTAGGTCGACTTGACCATTGTATTCTTGAAGAAACGCGTATGTGCGTAATTCTGTTAGGTCGACACGACCGTAATGTAAAAAATTGCGTACATACGTAAATCATTATAATCGACACGACCGTTACATTGATAAATAATCACTTACAAGCGGGGTGTCAATTATGTTAACACGACTGTTACAAAAGAAATCGCGTACATGTGTTATTCATTTTGATTGACATGATCGTTACATAAGAAATCCCGTACATCCGTTATTCATTTTGGTCGACACGACTGTTATATAAGAAATTGCATACATGCGTAAATAAATGATGGGTTGTCCCAGTTGATACTCCCCCAACTTCCTGTGTGTAAAGTCGAATCTAGACACTATTAGTTGTGTTTTCTTGGACGCATGGCGTCGAATCACAATTCCTTGAATGCCAGACATCGAATCACAATTCCTTGAATACAGGACGTCAAATCACAATTCCTTGAATGCAGGACATCTTGCTCTAATTAAGTTCCTGTAAAAGCTTGTTTCATAGCTTGTCAGAGTCCACAACTCCTTATGGTAAGTAGTAATGAATTTTGAAAAATTGTTTTTTGTGAGCTATGAGCTCAATTTTACACTTAGTTGCAATCACACTTACAATTAAGGCTTCATCATAGCTCTTGTCGATCAACTTGTTAGTATCAAAGGTGTGTATATGAGAATAATAATGTAGAAATAAGAAATGGCTGAGATTAGAAATGATACTGTTTTAAGTGCAAAGCATCCAACTGTCGTGTATCTATTGACCGTCAAGGTCTCGTAACTTGTACTTTCCTCGTCCTTTCACGTCTGTTATTTAATATGGCCCTTCTCACATCGGACCCAGTTTTCCAGCCTCTTGATCTTTTGCATTTTGAAAAACCTTTTGTAGCACCCAGTGTCGACTTTGAAGGTTCTAATCTTTATGTTCTTGTTATAATGTTGTGCGACTTGCTGTTGTTAAGTCTGGATTCTTATGGCAGCTCGCTCTCGACGTTCGTCGAGATGATCCAATTTGAATTCAAGTTCTATATTGTTTAGTTCTTCGCGGGGGTTTTCACTTCAAGTTGTTTACATTTGACCACTTCCGAACCATAGACAAGTGAAAATGGTGTTTCTCCTGTCGATCAACGTGGGGTTGTCCGATACGACCAAAATCTCAGGAAGTTTGTCAGCCCATCCACTTTTTTCAACTCCGAGTCTTTTCTTTGATATGTTTATAATGGTTTTGTTGGTCGACTTTGCTTGTATGTTTGCTTGGGGGTAGCGGGGAGTTAAGAAGCTCAACTAGATACCATATTTGTCGTAGAAATTTTGGAAGTCGAAAAAATGAATTGCGACCCATTGTCGGTCACTATCTCTTTTGGTATTCCAAACCTACAAATTATTTGTTTCCAGATAAAGTTTCGTACGTCTATGTCTCTTATATGTTGAAAAGCTCCAGCGACCTATTTGGTGAAGTAGTCTGTTAAGACCAGCATGTAAACAACCTTTCCTAGTATTGCTAGGAGTTTACCTACAATATTCATACCCCATTTCAAAAAGGGCCAAGGGGCCACAATTGAGTTTGGTGTACTTGGGGGGAGGTGAGATACTTGGGCGAATCTTTAGCACCTGTCGCAGTGTTTCACATGTTTTTAGGAGTCCGATCGCATTGTTGGCCAGTAGTATCCGGCTAGGATTGCCCTGTTCAACAAACTCCTTACACTCGAATGGTTCCCACATTCTTCGTGATAAAGGCTTCTGAGGATGTCGTATGCCTCTCGGGGCATGACACATCTCAAATATAGACCTATAAAAGATTTCTTATAAAGTTTACCATACAAGATGCAGAACTTTGCCGACTTGGCTTTGATCTTTCTTGCTTCGGCTCTGTCGCCTGGTAAGATTTTGGCTTGTAGATAGTCTTTTGTTGGATCCATCCAACTTGATCCATCGTTGATTGGTGCTATGTTTACTTTGTCTTGTATTGCGGGCAACAAAAGATGCACGATGGTATAAATTTGGATCCATTAGTATGAGTTTTCGACCTCATGTTGGCTAAGGCATCTGCTCGAGCATTTTCTGTTCTAGGTACCTGAGATATAGAAAAATTGTCGAATGTCGACTCTAGCCGCTTGGCTTTGGCTAAGTACGCCGCCATTCTTTTGTCTTTGGCTTCATGCGTCCCGTTCATTTGTCGCAAGACTAGCTGAGAGTCGATTTGTACCTGTATGTTTTTTTAGGTCCAGGCTTTTTGCAAGGTCGAGCCCAGCAATCAATGCCTCGTATTCTGCTTTGTTATTGATCGCGCGGAAACTGCAATGAATTGATTGCTCCAAGTATTCGCCTTGTGGGGAGCTGAGTACGACTCCAAGTCCACTTCCTTTTATATTGCTAGATTCATCGATGTGTAGGATCCACGTTTCTTTTGTAGAATCTTATGTGAGGGCTACTAATTCATGTTCAGACTGCATGTTTTCATTAGGCGTAAAGTCTGTAATAAAATCTGCAAATACCTAAGATTTCATCGACGTTCGCAACTGAAAAGTGATGTCATGGTCGCTGAGTTCGACTGCCCATTTTGTCAATCGACCTGCAAGTTCAGGTTTATGAAATATATTTTTAAGTGAGTAGGAAGTCAGTACCTTAATCGGATGGCATTAGAAGTAAAGCCTCAGCTTACGTGCAGTTAATACAAGTGCTAATGCTAGCTTCTCCAGCCGACTATATCTGGTTTCAGTGTCGAGTAGATCCTTACTTACTTAGTAAACTTTGTTTTCTGGCTTCGACAATAATAGAGGTGAGGCAAGATATTCTTTCAGTTCTTGTAATGCTTTTTCACATTCTTTGTTCCACTCAAGCATCTTGTTCTTCCTTAGGATGTTGAAATATGGCTGACATTATTCGGACGACTTGAAAATAAATCCGTTAAGGGCTGTTATTCGACCTGTAAATTTCTGGACATCTTTGATGCACTTAGGCAACTCGATTGCTTTAATCGATAGAATTTGATCTGGGTTGGCTTCGATCCCTCTTTGTGCCACCAAGTAACCTAAAATTTTTCAAGAGGAAACACCAAAAGAGCATTTAGTGGGATTTAGTTTCATACCGTATTTGTCGAGCACATCGAATGAATGCTTTAGATGCTCTATGTGTTGTCGAGAGGTAAGCGATTTAACCAGCATGTCATTGATGTAAACTTCCATGGTCGATCCGAGCATATCAGCGAACATTTTGTTGACCAACCGTTGGTATGTTGCACCTGCATTTTTCAGACCAAAGGGCATAACCTTATAACAGAAAATACTTCGCTCGGTTGTGAATGCGATTTTCTCTTGGTCGTTCGGGTGGATAAGAATCTAATTGTATCTGGAGTAAGCATATATGAAGCTGAGTAGTTCATGCCCTGATGTGGCGTCGACCAACATGTCGATATGAGGAAGTGGAAATTGGTCATTTGGGGCATGCTTTGTTGAGGTCTGTGAAATCAATACAAACACGCCACATTCCATTTTTCTTCTTTACGATCACGATGTTGGCCAACCAGTCTGGGTACTTTACTTTTTTGACTAATCTGATGTAGATCAACTTTTGAACTTCTTCGTTGATGATTTTATTTCTTTCTGGTGGGAACTTTCTCCTTTTCTATTTTACCGGCGGGTGATTAGGATCTACCTGCAAATGATGAACAATTACCTCTGGGTCGATTCCGACCATATCCGAGTGTGACCAAGCAAAGCTATTGTGGTGCTCTTTAAGAAGTAGATCAACTGCTTATGTGTCTCCTTTAGTAATCTTGACTCAATTTGAATTGTATGCTCCGGTTTTTCTAGGTCGATCGACACCTCATCGAGATCCTCCATATTTGGCTTGTTCGATATTGACTCGACCTTGGTTTCCTGTAGTTGCTATAGTTGCTCATTCCTTTTTTTATGGCATTCCGGTAGCATTCCCTGGTTGCTCTATGTTCTCTCTTAGTCTTACAAACTCTTCACTTGGTAGAGAATTTGATCATTTGATGGTAGGTCTGCTTTCATCTTGTGAATCCAGGGTCTGCCCAAAATCGCATTGTAGGGGGAATGACAATCGAGCACTAAAAAGTTGATATATAGGTTCAATCCTTCGGCATAGACTGGTAGTACAATCTCGCTGAGCCTGCTCCCCTGTTCGCCGCTGAATCATGTTAATATTGTCGTTCGACGACTGATTTTAGATTCTTCGAGCTGTATCTTTTTGAGTTCACAATTAAACAAAATGTTACAAGAGCTACCATTGTCGATTAAAATTCTTTTAGTTAAGCAATTAGCAATATATAAAGAAATGACTAAAGCGTCATGGTGTGGAGAAAACAAATCTGTTTTGTCGGACGACTTGAAGGTGATCGTTTCGTCGATTTTTGAAGGGTGGTCTCTGCTGGGCTAAATCTCTTCGTTCGACACTTGTCTAGTGTGCTTTTTCGCAGTTGAGTAGCTAACACCGTTAACCGCTGATCCACCTACAATATAGTTGATCACTCTTTCTTACTGGGGAGGTGTTGGCAGCCTATCCGTTGAACTACTCTGTTGTTTCTCTTCTCGTCGAGCGATAGTTTCCTTTCCTCTGTCTGTCAGGTACTCCAACAGGTGTCTTCGTTTCAAGAGTTCTACCACATTGAGCTTTAGGGCGATGCAATCTTCTGTTCGATGGCCGTGATCTCAGTGGAATTCACGTCGAAAGCGGGTGTTTCGATGTTCTGGTGGACCGTTCATTTTCTTTGGCCATTTGACTATTCTCCCCATATCTTTCATCACGGTCACAATGTCGACTGGTTTGATGTTGAGGTTATATTCTTGGATTGTAGCTCGCGATCGATCAATTCTTGGTGGGTTTTGATTGTATGGCCTTCTGTCGTTGTGTCCTTTATAGCGGGAGTTATTGTCGCGTCGATTTCCTGTTGGATAGGGTTCGACTCTTCTGTCGGTCGACGCAGTCGTTGAGCATGTTGTAGTTGTTGGTTTTTCCGAAGTAATTCGCCTCGTCCTCCTCCCATTTGATCTGTGCCTATGTTTTTGCCAACACGTCTTCCATTGTCTTGTATGGATACTTGGTGAGCTCTTTGTAGAGGTTAAAGTTGAATCGAAGTCCTTCCCTGAAGGCTGAAATTTATATCGACTAGTTGCAGTACAGGATTTGCACCTTTTTTTGTTAAATCGTCTGACATATGCTCTCAAGTTCTCTCTGCTTCTTTAGGTTATCATGTAAAAGTCGTCTGAATGCTTGCGAATTCCTCCATGAAGGTGTCTGTGAGCTGCGTAAAAGAAGAGATAGAGTTATTAGGTAAATTCGTATACCATTATAAGGCGGGGCCACCGAGGCTGGATCCGAACGCTTTGCACATGCATGCTTCTCTAAGGTTGCGTGGGATCGCCGCAGTGAACATGCGCTGCTTGTATTGAGCTATGTGGTCGTCTGTATCTGTCATGCCTTCAAACTGTTTCATGTTTGGAAAGCTAAGCTTCCTAAGATCTCGACGAACGCGATGGCATCGACAAAGGACGTATCTGCGAAGCTGTTCGCTATGTTTTTTTTATGGGTGCTGGCACTCATGTGATCATTTGAATGAGGGCTTCCATTTTTGCAAACCTGCGAGAAAGCTCAGGGTCAGCAAACAAATGCAAACCAGTATTTGGCATTACCATATTTGGTGTCGACTGCAACGACACTGGGGTCTTAATATATTCTCATGTCGTGGATCGACAGCTGGATTTGGCACTTGTGGCATCTCCTGCTGGATCTGTGAATCCTGCGGGTTTGCTTCAGCTTGAACCGTTTACGTCACATCATGGCTCGAACCTTGGTTGGCGTTGGCTTCTGGGTTTGGAGGATCCGTGGAGAAGTTTGGAGCTGTCATGTTTACGTTTTGTTCATTGTCGAGCAATGAGACTGGGGGTTCTGGAGTTACGTTGTTGGGTGCCCCGTCAATTATGGCTCGCAATTCAACATTTTAGCATTCGCCGCCATCTGGGCAGTCAACATAGCGATTTGCTCCTCGACGATAGGGGTGTTTCCATTTCCTGACATTTTTTAGGCCTTTCGTTCGATCCAACTGGTTCGTTAGTCAAGTTGCAATAGGCCCTACAGTGGGCGTCAAACCGTAGAAGGTCATTTTACAATTAGTGGATTGGGTCGAGTTCGAATTAGGCCCAAGCAGCCTGGTTGGTTAGACTTGGGCCTAATTCAAACCAAGTAAGTCGTCTTCTCTAAAAAACCTACAAAAAAGATAAAAATAGCAGAAAAAGAAAAAGAAAAAGAAAAAGATGGTAATGGTGATTATGGCCTTAGGTGCGCTTGGGTTGAGCGTTAATAACAAAAGGTGATTGAAATAGAAGTAATGACTGGATTCCGATGATCGGAATAACCATTTTGGCAAAGTTTCGGTTAGCAATAGCATTACTAAGAAATAGAGAAAACCTGAATCCCTTCTCAGTGGATGATGGGTTCTTTTTATAGGTTTTCTCACAGTTGGTTTACGTGGGTGAGATCCTGAATCCCAGAAATCAAGGCCTGAGATCTTGAAGATAATGGTTTAACTGAACTCAAACTTCGTTTGAATTGTTATCCGATGAGGAAAGATCCTGGACCAAGTCAAATTAGTTGTATTTCAATTGATAAACTCCCAATTCGACCCGGATTAGTTAGGCCTGGTTCAGGCCTAACTCAAGATTATCAATAGGCTTTAGACGTTGAGCTCAGAGGGTATTTTTGGCTACCATAGCTGTCAAGATTTTCATTGTTTTTATTTGGCATATTCCTTTTGACGGATACCATTTTATTATTAAAAAAAATTAACTTTTGCTGTCAAAATTCATTTCCAAAATTATCTATTTCCATATAAAATTTTTATTTTTTTTTCTAAAAAAAAAGTGGAGTTTGGAAATTATGCCCGGTCTAAAGTCAATTCTAATATTTGATTTTGTTACCGATATAAATTCATTTTATTTCTTAGTGAAATATATAAACATCATCGACAATGCATGTCGAAATGCGGACCAAGCTGTAGCTTTAAGGGCAAATGAAGATTATATTGCTTGCTAGAGATGCTATATCGAGGGTAATCAAGACACATTGTACATAGAGCATGGTAAGAAATAGGGATGGGCATTTCCCCCACGGGGCCCCATCCCCATTTGCCCCCACCCCTATTTAGGGGCAAATTTTGCCTCTAAATGGGGTTTGGGGGTGGGGGTGGGGGCAAATTTTGCCCCTAAAACCTAAATGGGGATGGGGGTGGGGGGACCTATCCCCACCCCCATTTCTTTAAATGGGGGTGGGGTCCCATTTCCCCATATGTATGTAATATATATTTATACATTTTTAGTATTTTTTTAAAGTAACTTTAACTTTATTATTCTTGGTTCCATCACTAATTGACTACTTAACAGTTGAATGTACTTATTTTTTGTGTGAATTTGTTTAGACTTTTATATGTAATACTAAATTATTATAGTTATTTCTATTAATTTTGGACAATTATATAGATTGGATATCAAAACATGGTGATTCGTAGAATTGAAATGATCGAATTTCGAACCAAAATTATAAATTTTAGATTTCAGATTAAAAAATATTAGGATTAGAAATGGGGGATGGGGGATGGGGGTGGGGGCAGGGGAACCTCCCCCCAAACATCCCTACTTCCCCCAAATGGGGTTTGGGGGTGGGGATGAAGGGAGGTTTCAGAAATGGGGATGGGGGTGGGGGGACCCTCCCCCGCCCCAATAGGCCCCCACACCTATCCCTAGTAAGAAACAATTTTCTCCTATTGTTATATATATATATATATATATATATATATATATAAATTTTCAAGTCAGTGCGCACTGATCAAAATTCGTCAGTGCGCACTGATAAAAATTTATCAGTGCGTTGGATGTGGACCATTAGATTTACATACTTTGACTCAAAATGTATGCACTTATCAAAGCTTCTCCATAATCAGTGGTTCACATGCAACACACTGACGTAAGTTATATCAGTATGCATTGAGGAGAAAAAAACTGTATATATATATGGCACAATTGACTTCATTATCGGAGTTGCAGCAGTGATTCTTCAAAATTCATCTATTCGTGTTCAATTACCACGTGATGGTCAACAAAATGTGGTCAATGCAAATGGATGATTGGATGAAAAATTGAATACTGCAACTGTGATCCACAATTGTGGTATTTCTCCCACACACGAACTTCAAATAAAATCAAGTGTAAAAAATTATTTGGGTAGACCATGGAAGAAATTTGCACGGACAATGATCATGCAATCATATTTAGATTGATTCATCAATCTTGAAGGTTGGATGAAATTTGATAATGCCTCCGATGTAACATCATTGTACTATGTTGAATATGAGAATCAAGGACAATGATCATTTACGGGTAGACATGTAAACCGGGTTGGGCCGATCTAGACACAGCACGACCCGGTAAAGCATAGTCCAACAATGTAGCATGCTAAGTTGAGTTGTGTGACACATTGGGCTGACACGGCACATAAGAAGCACAACCTGCTGTGACCCAAATAGGCACGACACAAATGTGGCCCGAATAGGTCAAACCCATCCAATTTCTTAAGGTGGGATATTAGATAGTTGGAATTTGAAAATATTTAACCGATGGAAATTTTTTAAATATAATAAAAGGGTTTATGATTTATTAGTAATTGAAAGAATTATATTTGAATTGACTAGGCCAAGGGGTTGTTATTATTATTATTATTTTATCTAAAATCTTATAAGACCTTAATTTGTTAGACATATGAATAAGTTTTACAAATTAAAATACTATGATATGTTTTTTTTTTCATTTTGGATGACTTATTACAAATACAAAATTGATTAGATTGTGTTAGAGTTTCTTTAAAATTGTGAATTTTTGGAAAATTGATTTTTAAGGTTTTATTATGTGCGGATAAAATTGTTAATGTATGAATTGTTATAGGACATTTGTAGAAATTTACTAAAAAAAAACTTTATTGTAACACTTTTTAAATAAGATAAAAGTCAAGCAATTTTACTTTTTCTAAAAGATATATATATATATATATATATATATATATATATATATATCTTAAAATAATATATAAGTTGTAAAAACAAACAAATTGATTTATCTTAATTTAAGATATAAGAGACAATAAGTCTTATAGTGAAAAAAACAAACAACCCCTAACTACTTGAGTAAGGGGTCGTTTGTTTTTTTTGTCTGAAGACTGAACAGTCTTGAATCTTTCTGAAGACTGAATAGTGACTGAAATCTGAACTTGAATGACATGTTTGTTTTTTTTTTTCTCACATCTGAATGTATTGTCAACATGTTTGTTTTTTAAAAGTAAAATTGTTTGAAACTAAGTAATTTTACATTTATATCCACGTTAAACAATTATACATATAATATGGAATAAAAACAATCTAAAAATAATAATTATATATGAACACATATGATCATGATCTTCTTCTTTAATTACAAATAAACTTTATTTTTACTAAGAAAAGAAAGGTTTTTTTTTTCAAAAAATAAAAGGGGCAGTAGAAAAACTCACATAAAACACTTTAAAAAAATAATATATAAATACATCACCCAAATATCATAATAAAATATTTATATTAAACACCAATATGAGAAGTGATTAGGGTTCTTTTTTATTTTTAATGCTATTTAAAATAAACAATATATTAAAATAAAGATTTTTGTACCATATATAATTATGATGAAATTGGAAATATTTTATGTATAGGGGATAATATCGGAAGAAATGATTTTGGATTGCATTTAATGCAATTCGGTGATTTGCAATTAAGTGAAAAATCAGAATTTTTTACTTTTTATTTTAAGTCGTTTTTTGATATTTTTAAGTTGTTTGATCACTTATAAAAACAAACAAAACAATTTAATAATTATGATTCAAACTCATTAAGTTTTAAGTGAAAAAAACAAACGACCCCTAAGTGAGAGTAACGCATTAATGGTAATATTAAAATATATAAACGATTAATTAGTAATTGCTTTTCATCTGATATTTTTATTTAATAAATAAAAAATATTAACATTAAATTGTTGTGTTGTTGGTAGTCGATAGAAGGCCGGATCAGTAGAAGAGTATAATCAAGGCAAAGCATGCTAAGGAAACAATTTTTCTCCAATGACTATTATATACTACACAATTGACTTAGTTTTTGGAGCTGCAGCAGTAGTTCTTTAAAATTCATATTTTCATGTTCGATTACCACATGATGGTCAACAAAATGGGGTGTCATTACAAATAGAAGATTGGATGACAAATTGAATACTTCAACTGTGATCTACAATTGTAGTAATTCTCCCACACCTGAACTTGAAAGCAAATCAAGTGTAAAAACTTATTTGGGTAGACCATGAAAGAAATTTGCACGGACAATTATCATACAATCATATTTGGATGGATTCATCAATTATGAAAGTTGAATGCAATTTGATAATACATTCGATATAATGTCATTGTACTATCATAAATATGAGAATAATTGACTAGGATCATTTACGGGTAGACATGTAAATTGGGTCGGGTTGACCCAGGCACATCCCGACATGGCACGACACGACCCGTAAAAAGCATGACTTGAATTTGGCCCCAATGAGTCATATCCATCCAATTTCCTAAAAAGTAGGAGATTAGATAGTTAGAATTTGATAATCTTTCACCAATGGAAATTTCTTAAATATAATAAATGGATTTTGAAAGCATTTAGTATGATTTGTTAGTGATTGAAAGAAATATAGTTGAATTGACTAAGATTAGCTATTAAAGTAACGTAGTAATGGTAATATTAACATATGTAGACATTTAATTAGTACTTGGTTTTTGTCAAATATTTTTATTCAACAAATAAAAAGGTTGATATTAAATTGTTACGTCTTTGCTCATTGGTAGTCTATAGAAGGCATGCCCAGTAGAATCTCGGGTCAGTCCAACACAGCCCATTTTATATATCCATTCATGAGTGGTAAAGTGAAATAACAAGGATATCATATTCTCAACAATCCTGATAATGTCCAAAATTTCACGATAGAAAAATTTATCAATGAAAGGTTGCTGCTTTCAAAATTAGGAGTCCCTTTTATTACCAGCTTGATTAAGCTTGATTCGATAGTGTTCTTGGACAACAAAATTACTTGTATCACAATATTACAAAAAAAAAAATCAAAAATTAAATGTTAAATGTCAATTAACTTCGACTTGCGGTTCGGGCCATATAGAGAGATGGGTACGACCCAGTAATAATGACCGGGTTCCATGTTTTCAAAAAAACAAGTTTACAATTTAAAGAAGTAAAAAGCCGGCCGATCCAAATGTTAAAATCCAATTCCATATTGGATCAGATAAAAGCACTCAACAATTTGATTGAATCAATTAATGCCCAGTTCTAGAATTATGGTCTTTGAGGGCCGTGTCTACCAGATATGGGCCGCATTGGTCCCATTTAAATTTGTGCATTTAAAATTTACTAAGTTAATTGGTCTAACCATAACATACTAATACATTACTTGTATAGTTGCTGAAGTAAAAATTAAATATTGGATTTTAATCCAAAGGTCCACAAAATTCAAAAGTTAAAAAAGTAAAAATAAATAAATAACTAAAAAAAAATATTTACTTTTGATAACTAAGAGCATCTCCAATATAAATATATATTTTTGGGTTTCTAACTAGTGACACATCAACAAATATATTCAATATGGATCCACTTTATAAAAAAAAAATTAAGAAATGCATAGTCTCATCTCCAATGCAATTATCTAAAATCAAATATGTATCTAATTTTGACCAATCATCTTAAAACATTTATTTCACTATCTTTCCTCTTTTATTTTTAAATTAAATATGTATCAATTTTTGACCAATCATCTTACAACATTTATCTCATTCTCTCCCCTCTTTTATTTTACCATTAATGAGGTGTAATATTATTGGTGGGGAAAAGTTAGAAATCATAGTCAGCATTTCTAGAAGGGTTTCTAGAATTAGAAACTCAACTCCATATTCTCTAACTTTTTTTTTGCCACATCACCTCCATAATCAAGTTAGATAATTGCATTGGAGAGGTTTTTTCTACCTCATTATCTAACTATCCTATGTGGCATTCAATTTTCTCCAAATGCATAATAGCATTGGAGATGCTCTAACTAGTAATATTGTTGTTAACAACAACTTAGTCAAACCGTAAGTTAATATAATTAACCTCAAGTTTAACAGGCACAAACATGTCAAACTCAATTTGCTTAATAATATTTATTAATTTTTAGCAGAATTTCACCTAAGTTCTATCTTTTTGGTGATTTATCACCTTTATAAATGTCTTTTTAAATTCATCATTTTAGTCCTTACTTTTTCCAAAACTCACCACTTTAGTCCATTTGACCAAATATGTGAAAGTCTACTATTTTAAAACCCGTGACAGTACATTTTTACCCTTATTACTATTTAATTTAGCTAAAATGATTATATTAGCTTTAAAATAAAATGAAAAATAACAAATTCTCAATAATAAAATCTTAAATAAATAAATTACAAAAAAACTTAAATAAATAATAATAATAAAACCAATTAATTTTTTCTTATTTTGCATTTTTTTACAATGGATATTTATTTAGTTAAAATAATTATCTTAGCTTTAAATGATTTTGAAAAACAATAAAATTCTCAATAATAAAATCTTAAATAAATAGATTACAAAAAAAATATTATAAAAAAACCATTTAAAGCTAAGATAATCATTTTAGTTAAATAAATATCCATTATGACAAAAATACAAAAAAAAAATTAATGGATTTTATTATTATTATTTGTTTAATATTTTTTTTGTAATATATTTATTTAAGATTTGATTATTGATAATTTGATTATTTTTCATTTTAATTTAAAGCTAATATAAATATTTTAGCTAAATTAAATAGTAATAAAGGCAAACGTGTACTTTTACAAGTTTTAAAATAGTTGACTTTGACATATTTGGTCAAATGGACTAAAGTGATGAGTTTTGAAAAAAGTAAGGACTAAAGTGATGAATTTTGAAAAAAGTAAGGACTAAAGTGATGAATTTGGAAAGACATTTATAAAAGTAACAAATCAGTAAAAAGATAAGACTTATGTGAAATTCTGCCTTAATTTTTTAATATAGTAGTGGTCAAAATTAGGCCTTAAAGCCCGATCTGTTTCTATGCCTAAAACAATATGGTTTTGGCCCAAGAAAGACGAAATGTTGGGCTTGAGATCGGTTTGACCCATTAAGACTTGAATCCATTGAGGCCCAACTACTAGGATCTAGGTCGGTTAGCAGCTCGAATTGACCCAGTCAAAATACAACTGAGTATGTGCAAGTGCAACCAACCTACAAGATATTTGAAATCTCGTTCCTCAAATCATAGGCCCGATCTTCCAGAGGTCTTGTATGTATCAATCACTCTGCCAGCTTCACTTGAAGCCTATAAATACCGGACCCCTCTTCAGAGAAGGGGGGTGGCTTTGAATTACAAAAACTCTACTAAAATTGCTTCTCTCTCTCTATCATCTGTGTACGAATTAACTTACTTTGTGCTTCATATCAAGTTCAACCGAACCTTGGCTTATAAGCTTGGGGACTCTCTGTTGCTTTAGCTCAATCGACCTGACACGCACGACATTATGTCACCCCATCGGTTTGCTTGACTTATTTATTTTATTTAGTTTTACTTCACTACCATATTGACTTGAACTAACAAGATGATACGAATAATTTTAGAAAAGAAGAATAATAAAGGAAGTGAGAAGAAGATAGGAGTTTTGTTGATGATATAATGTACGTTTATTGATGTATTGCCTCTGGCTATTTATAGGCCAGTTACAATTAGTACCTCATCAAATGAAATAACAAATAACAGAGTGGGGAGCTATTCTCGTGCCACTAACAATCGTGAGAGCTAATCTCAAGCAACTACTACTAGAGTTAAGGCAACTCTTATTGAAACATAAACAACAATCAGGTGCAGACTTGGTCTTCTCCTGAATGCTAGGCACCCACCATCCATCTGAATAGAATGCTAGGCACCATCCATCCATCTGAATAGGTGCACGTATCATTCCCCTCTGCTTAGATTATCCTTGTCCGCAAGGATAAACCGAGGATGCGCTTTAGAAAAACGCCACAGATTTTCCCATGTCGCATCTTCCGCCGGAGCTCCGATCCACTTGACTAGGACCTCAGTTTTGGGACGATATTTTCCCTTTTGAATGATACGACGATCCAAGATACGCTTTGGTGCAGGTAGAACTGTCGAGTCACCAGAGATTGGTGGTAGTGTAGGCGTAGCTTGTGGCCTTGGTCCCAAATATTTCGCAATAAACTGACGTGAAAAACGTCATGGATCTGAGAACCAGAAGGTAACACAAGACGATATGCCACAGGTCCCACCTTTGCAAGGATCTCATAGGGACCAAAGAAACGTGGTGCCAATTTTAATGAACCGCGAAATGCCACAGAGGTTTGCCGGTAAGGTTGAAGCTTCAAATAAACAAAGTCCCTAACCTGAAATTGAACCTCACGACGATGTTGGTCCGCCTGAGTCTTCATACGATCACGGGCCAGAGTCAAATTGTGTTTGAGCTCACGTAAAATGGTGGAGCGATCCCGTAAATATTCATCAACAGCTTGTACCTTTGTCGTGCCCGGAATATAAGAAAGTAAATTAGGCGGTGGAGTGCCGTACACAGCCTCAAAAGGAGTCATTTTCGTAGAGGAATGGAAGGCAGTATTGTAGCTGTATTCGGCCCACGACAGCCACTCTAGCCACTTACGTGGTTGATCCCCCGCTAAAGCAACGGAGATATTATTCGAGAGTGCGGTTGACCACCTCTGTTTGGCCGTCGGTCTGGGGGTGGTAACTCGAGCTCATGTTGAGGATGGTGCCCTGTAATTGAAACAAATGTTGCCAAAAAGAACTTACAAATATTTTATCTCTATCACTTACAATAGATGTAGGGACGCCATGTAATTTGACAATGTATGAGACAAATTCTTTTGCTACTGTCTTGGCAGTGAATGGATGCCTTAGTGGAACAAAATGAACATATTTGGTAAGTCGGTCGACCACGACCATAATGACAGTATAACCCTTTAAAGGAGGCAACCCTTCAATAAAATCCATTGACACATCTGACCACACCTGCTTTGGGATGGCAAGAGGTTGTAGCAACCCAGCTGGGCTCAAACAATCGGTCTTAAACCGCTGACACACGTCACATTCCTGTAAAAATTCCTTGATTGATTTACGCAGGGCAGGCCAAGTGAAGCTAGATTGAATTCGTGCCAAGGTTTTATGATAACCAAAATGCCCACCAACGGAAGAGGAATGACCATCTGCGATCACTGCTCGAAGAAGAGGAGAATTTGGGCTCAAGCATATCTTACCATTACGTAACCAAACCCCATCTCGTTTTACAAGCTGGTGTGTGGGATTCTTAGTAGACAATTGATCATAAAAAGAATCCTGAAGCACCTCCAGTTGCAGTTCTTTCCACCAATCCGCATGTGGCAAAGAGACCGCCAAGAAGTTGAATTCAACCACTCGAGATAATGCGTCCTCCCCCTGATTTTCTGGTCCCGTTTATATTCAATGACGTAGTCATAACCGAGTAGTTTTGGCAACCAACGAGCCTGAGCGGGAGTGGTGATACGCTGTTCCATTAGATATTTGAGACTTTTCTGATCCGTCTTAACTGTAAAAGGTCGACCAAGCAGGTATGGCCGCCATTTGCGGATGGCTTTCACAATAGCGAGCATTTCCTTTTCGTACGTCGACAAAACAAGAGCTGTGCCTTTTAATGCCTCGCTGAAGAATGCAATAGGCTGGCCTTGCTGAGATAAAATTGCTCCAATACCGATGCCGCAAGCATCGCATTCCACCACAAAACGTTGGGTAAAGTCAGAAAGTCGCAGAACTGGTGGTGATGACAATGCTTCCTTCAATTGTCTGAATGCGTCTGCTGCCTCAAGAGACCAAGTGAGCCCATCTTTGGTCAATAGGAGGTGTAATGGGGCTGCAATGCTACCGAAACCTTTGATGAACTTACGATAATATCCAGCTAGGCCCAAGAAGCCTCGGACGCCCTTGGCAGTTGTTGGTTTCGGCCAATCATTGATAGCCTGGATCTTGGCTGGGTCCACTGACACACCTTTTTCTGAGATAATATGGCCCAAGTAATCCACTTGGAGGACACCAAACCTGCATTTTGATTCTTTGGCTGACAAACAGTTAGCAACTAGGATCAAAAGAACTGTACGGAGATGAGAAAGATGATCTTGCCATGTCTTGTTGTAGATCAATATGTCATCAAAAAACACCAAGATGAACTTTCTGAGATATGGCCGGAATATATCATTCATCAGGCTTTGGAATGTGGCAAGGGCGTTAGTGAGCCCGAATGGCATTACCACAAACTCGTAATGTCCCTCATGTGTTCGAAAAGCTGTCTTTGGGATATCGTTCTCATGTACCCGAATCTGGTGATACCTAGAGCGTAGGTCTAGTTTCGAGTAGTACCTGGCACCATGAAGTTCGTCTAATAGTTCGTCAATTACGGGTATTGGGTATTTATCCTTTACCGTAATTTCGTTTAGGGCCCTGTAATCAACACAAAAACGCCAAGCTCCGTCTGCTTTCTTCACCAACAGAACTGGGGATGAGAAGGGGCTCCGACTTGGGCGGACCAATCCGGATTCCAGAAGCTCTTTAACCATTTTTTCTATCTCTGTTTTCTGATAATAGGGGTACCTGTAAGGTCTGACATTGACTGGACTGCTGTGTGGCTGCAGGAGAATTTGGTGGTCATGGATGCGGGATGGTGGCAGGCTGGAAGGTGGTTCAAAAACTTGTGTAAATTCGTTGAGGATATTTGCAAGGTCAGGAGGATGTTTTGTTGGAGTTTCGTGTTCATGGACTGCGACCATTTGAAGGAACAGGCCAGTGCCGTGCATATGGTGGAATTCTTTGTCAGTAAAAGCTGAGATACCAGGTTGCCTTATTCCATGAAGGGTTTGCATCACTCCACCCTCTCTAAAAGACATTGTTAGCTGTCGGTAATCCGTTTCAACAGGCCCTGAGTGTTTCAAGCCACTAAACTCCCAATACTACCTTACAAGCTGCCACCGGTAGGATGTAAAAATCAGCCTTGACGTGGTAACCTTGGATCACCAATGGGAGAGCTAGACACCTCCCTTCACATTCGATTTTGTCACGGTTGGCCACCATGACTTGGAATTTCTTATCTCTAAGCACATGTAAGCCACAATTTAAAACTAGTGATTGATCAACAAAATTGTGTGTACTACCTCCATCAATCAATACGGTGACGTTTCTACCTTTTAGGCTTCCGGGAACACGTATAGTTTACGGATGCTCAGTTCCAGCAATAACATGGAATGATATCTCAGGTAAGCATTCCTTCAACAGTAGTTTCGGTCTGCTCAAGCAGGGTATCTGTCGAGTCGTCTTCGTCAGCTGGTGAGTCCTCGATCATGAATAACTGGGGTCTTTGACAACGATGGCCGGGTAGGAACCGTTCGTCACAATAGTAACATAAACCTTTCTCTCTTCGTTCACAGGCTTCATTACTAGTAATGCGTTTGAAGGGACTTACATTGTTACTGGTATTGGAAGTGTTTTTTCTGTGCTGGCGGGGGTCCTAACAACCCAGTGGAGCTGTGAGAAACCAACCTTGGCTGTGCGCCATTGACAGGGGATCGATAGGGAATGGTCCCTTTTCGCTGCAAGGTGTTGCGTTCTTCGACCAATCTGGCGACGCCGATGGCTTTCGCAAGTGATCGAGGCTGTTTGATCTTAACGTCCAGTCGAATTTCATCACGTAGTCCGACGATGAAGCATCCTACCAGGAAGGGTTCGGGTAACCCATCCACACGGTGTGAGAGTTTTTCGAAGGCCTCTTGATAAGTGGTAACAGTTGAAGTTTGTTTGAGTCTGGTGAGTGCTTCAGAGGGATCTTCGTAGTCCGTTGGACCGAAGCGGAGGAGAATGGCCTTGATGAACTCCTTCCAAGTTTGAGGACCTTTGTACTTCATGAACCACCGATGCCATTGGATGGCGATTTCCTCTAAATGGAACGATGCTAGTTGAACTTGCTGTTGCGGAACGATTCTCTTGAATTCGAAGTACTGTTCACATTTGTATATCCATCCGTGGGGGTCTTCACCCTTGAATTTGGGAAATAATAATTTGAGTTGTGTTTGGTTGGGTACGGTGGTTTGTGTGATGGTTTGGTTCTGAGATGTTTCGCCTTGTGTAAACGAGTTGATTTCGATGGTAGGGTGTGTTTGTGGAATGGTTGGCTGGTTTTGTTGTAACCGTAACGCCTGTAATGTTGGGGTTTATGCCCTAAAGATGTATTTTGTAAATGGATTTATGAAATAAATAAAAAGAAAAGTTCAATTCATTCTTGTTGTGTTGTTTAGTTTATAACTTATGCATATATTAACATCTTAGATTGCCGGATGTAATCTCGAACTGTGTATATGAGTGTCATATACGGATGGATACAGTAAGATACGTGCAATCTAAAGAGTCCATAGATAACAAATATTTGGAGGCTCATTCACTTTACGATATGCTCCTGGTCAACGTTTGGAGGCTTCTTCACTTCACGATATGCTCCTGGTCTGTACCACTGATCTTCCTAGCTATTTCCAGAACTGGTAACTGCGTGTGGGCGCGTCACGTACTCAGGAACTCAGGAGGATGTAGAGAGAATGAAGAAGAAACAATTTCTTCTAAGAGAATACATAAACTAGAACCATTCTAGTTCTTAAAAAAAATTATATCTTATATATATTTATTTTAGTTTCAATCAGTGCACTGATGCACCACAAACATTCTTTTTCTCTTTTGTTGAATCAAAAAACCCACGCACACCAATGCCTTGTTTCTCTTTTTGTTTCTTCTTTTTTGTCTCACACACACATTGATTGTGAATCTATTGCGTGAAATCAGGTTCAACAAAAATAAATAATTGATTGCGTTATCAGTTTATTTATTTATTTATTATCTAGTTATTCCACTAAAAACCCGAAGCTGCACTCTCTCAACTGCAGACAGTTTTTACACAGACCGATACAACTCGGTGTCCATCGATATAGCTATTACACATGGTGTGATCCTCCACAGTAGTTCATAATTAGAGATAGGTCATAATGTCCGTTATACCCCTCTAATTACATATATCCTTTAAGTACCATTGATTCTCTAATGAACAATAAATCCTATTTCCTCACAGAATTAGGAGAGCGCTCATATTGTCCAAGCTCCGAATCAACCCTTAAGGGAACTACCATCTACTTCTCACAAGAATGAGTGGATTTCACTATTGTGTACATACCTTCCCAGCCATAAGCCAAACCGCAATCCCAACATACGGAGTATATTGATCAGGAATTGCATCTGACCTCACCATGGTATATCAAAGACCACGATCTAACCTGAAGGAGTCGATAAGACACTCAAGATTAAGATCACCCACATATAGCCATCATTAGTTGATATATATGAATCTCATATGTAAACGGATCTTGGTGAGAGATTCATATAGATCATGGCCCAGTCCTATATGATCACATCATACAAGGTGCCTTCATTCCCATATCTCATATGAATGATTCAGGATAGAATCACCGTACATTACGGAATGGACCGCAGCTATAGATTAACCACAAATTTAAAAAATCTAGTTCATTAGTGATAATTCAAATCTATGTAAACTGTTTACTAAGACTAGAATTATTATTAAATGTGTATTTACCAAGTTTTAACTATTAAAACTAAACACATTATTAGGTCCAATTATTATTAGGAGCTTAATCAAATTAATCCTAATATATATTAAGGACCCTACTAATCTAAGTATTTAAACTCTTTAATAAAAAGATTAGTAATTAATTAGATTTACCAAGTTTTTACTCCTAAAAACTAATCCCATTAAAAATAGCCAATTATGTGAATAACCCATTTTAATCAAATTAAAAAAAAATTAAACACATAATATAGATGGCTATAATGCATGTATGATATATCAACATATATATATATATATATATATATGTGTAGGCACCACTAATTTAAATGACATGTATATGCATGGCAATGCTTAATCATCAAATAATTAAAACATACATGAGTTGACCGAGTGTTGTGGATTATTTAACCTAAAAATTGGAATCTAATTACAAAAAATATTCCCAAGGCATCCCTTGGTCTTCTTGTAATTTCCAAGACTTCCAATCTCTTCAGGTCATGTGCGCTGGTAGCATGCGTGGGTCTGCATGCTCGTTGCGCGCTGGTAGGTGCGCGCTGGAAGGCTTGCGCGCTGGTAGGCTGTGCGCTGATGGGTTGTGCGCTGGTGGGATTTGCGCGCTGGTAGGCAGCGTGGGAAGGCATCGCTGGTCTTCATGTGCTAGTCTTCATGTGCTGGTCTGCCTGCGCACAGTCACACGGCATGCATGCTCGTTGATGGTAGCTTTCGCGCTGGTACACAGTGTGTTGGTCTGCATGCGCGCAGTCATGTTGAACTACCAGGTGCGATTACATTTTGTTTTTTGTTTTTTTTTTTAATAATACAACAGTAAAAAAAAAAATAACAACATTATACAACCCAGGAAACACTCTAAATCCACAACACCATAAAAAATTACGATCAACCATGTTTTTTTTTAATTAAACAATTTAATTAAAAAAAATATCATACACTTATCAAAAAAATATGTGCCTACACATTCATACATATCAGGAGTAATCGAATTCGATTATTATGTACAAAAATTGGCTCTGATACCAATTGTTGGAACCCGGGGTTACAGATTGCGCATCGGAACGGTTTAAATTTTTTTATGCAATCATTAAACTAACCCATTTGTACAGTAATAATCAAATGCAATAATAAAGTGAAGAAACTTTTTCATACCTACGTAGGAGGCTCCTTCACTTTGATACGAACTGCTCATGATTTGAACAACGTGATCTTCCTCGCTATCTCTCGGAACTAGTAACAGCGTGTGGACGCGTCACGATATTCAGGACCTATATGGAGGAAGAAGAGAAGAACACACACAAAAAAAAAACAAACTCTTGGCGTGCAGCACTTGTGGTCGCCGCACCCTATATATATTTTTTTCTTTTTGTTTGCTGTTTGTTTGCTTTTTGTTTGCTTTGTATGTTTTTGTCTCATTCACATATTAAATTATTAAGTAATCTGATCACTTTTATATATCTCACATTCAGTTATATTGCTTTTTAATTAAATATATATCTCATATATATCAAAAAAAAAAACAAACCGAAAATCTTATTTGATTTTTAAAACTTTTCAAAAAATATCTCATATCCTTTTAAAATTAATTAAATATTTATTTTTGAATTCAAACATTTTAAATTCAATTTCAAATATTTAATTTAATAAAATAAAATAATCATATTATCTTATTTTATTCAAAATCAAATATCAACTAACACCCTCCATTTAATGATTAACAACATAATTAAATAATCTAATTATTTAATTTATTTAATCACTATTATTCATTAATTAAATAATCTCATTATTCAATTAATTCCCGAATAAATACGTGTCACTTTCGTAACACAATTAATTGGACAATCCAATTAATTAACCGTGACCCTTGTTACCTAAATCGATCGGGCTAGCAAGGGGACCTAATGGACCCACAGTATTTTGAGCTCCAATAATCCTTAGAAATTATTAATTAAACTCTTTAATTAATATTTCATGATTATTAACTTCGGTGTTATTCCACTAAAAACCCGAAGCTGCACTCTCTTAACTGTAGACGTTTTTACACAAATCAATAACTCTCAGTGTCCATCGATATAGCTATTACATATGGTATAATCCTCCACAAGTAGTTCATAATTAGAGTTGAGTCATAATGTCCGTTATACCCCTCTAATCATATCTTTCCATTAAGTACCATTGATTCTCTAATGAATAATAAATCCTACATTCCTTACGGAATTAGGAGAGCGCTCATATTTTTCAAGCCCCGAATCAACCCTTAAGGGAACTACTATCTACTTCTCATAAGAAGGAGTGGATTCCACTATTGTGTACAAACCTTCCCAGCCACAAGCCAAACCGCGATCCCAACATACGGATTATATTGATCGGGAATGCAACTCCGACCTCACCCATGATATATCAAAGACCATGATCTAACCTGAAGGAGTCGATAAGACACTCAGGATTAAGATCATCCACATATAGCCATCATTACTTGATATATATGAATCTCATCGTTAAACGGATCTTAGTGAGAGATTCATATAGATCATGGCCCAATCCTATATGATCACATCATACAAGGTGCCTCCATTCTCATATCTACATATGAATGATCCAGGATAGGATCACCGTACACTACGAAATGGACCGCAGCTGTAGATTAACCACAAATAAAGTACCCAGCTTTATTTGCTATCTACGGACTCTTTAGATTGCTCGTTTCAAACTGAATCCATCTATATATGACACTCATATACTCAGTTCGAAATTACATCCGGCAATTTTGGATGTTAAGTGCACATGTCATATAAAGTATGACACAAAATGAATGAATATACTACTTCTTTTATTTATGTTCAAATTATATTTACATATTACAAGCTTTAGGGCAAAAACCCCAACAATCTCCCACTTGCACTAAAGCATGTGAGTCATGTCTCTTAACCCTAGACCTTCTAGGTGACCTTCAAACACTTTAGCCGGTAAGGTCTTCGTAAATGGATCAGCATGATTGTCTTGTGAAGCTATCTTGGTGACGATCACATCTCCTCTCTGCACTATCTCTCTAATAAGATGATATTTTCTCTCTATATGCTTCCCTCTCTTGTGGCTTCTTGGTTCTTTGGAATTAGCCACAGCACCACTGTTATCATAATAAAGTGTGATGGGCTTATCCAGATCTGGAACAACTTCAAGATCACTCAAGAACTTACGGAGCCAAACAGCCTCTTTAGCAGCTTTACAAGCGGCTACATATTCGGCTTCCATGGTAGAGTCAGCAATGCAAGATTGTTTTATACTTCTCTACACAATGGCTCCACCACCTAGGGTGAATACTGATCCAGACGTGGATTTTCTAGAATCCCTGTCTGACTGAAAATCAGAATCTGTGTATCCTAACGGGATCAAATCCTGTCCGGAATACACTAGCATATAGTTTCTCATTCTCCGAAGATACTTGAGAATTGTCTTGACAGCAACCCAATGATCTAATCCTGGGTTGGACTGGTACCTGCTGACTACTTCCACTGCATAGTAGATGTCCGATCTCATGCATAACATAGCATACATGAGACTACCTACTGCTGATGCATATGGCACACGTCTCATATCCTCAACTTCTTGAGGTGTCTTAGGACACTGTTCCTTAGACAAGTGAACCCCATGTCTAGAAGGTAAATTTCCTTTCTTGGAGTTCTGCATCGAAAATCGTATAAGAATCTTGTCGATATATGATGCCTGAGACAATGCTATGAGTTTGTTCTTACGATCCCTTATAAGTCGGATCCCTAGAACATAACTCTCCTCTCCCAAATCTTTCATTTGGAATTGGCTAGCCAGCCAGCCCTTTACATCAGACAACACTCCCACATCATTCCCAATGAGTAGGATGTCATCTACGTATAGGACCAAGAAAACTACTTTCTTTTCAATGATGCGCTTGTAGACACAAGGCTCATCAACGTTTTGCTCGAAGCTATAGGTTTTGATCACATCATCAAACCTTATGTTCCAAGATCTAGATGCTTGCTTAAGTCCATAAATGGACCTTTGCAACTTGCAAACCTTTGCAACTTGCAAACCTTTTGCTCTTGATCTGGAGACACAAATCCCTCTGGTTGCATCATGTATATGCTTTCATCAAGATTGCCATTCAAGAATACAGTCTTGATGTCCATTTGCCAAATTTCATAATCTAAATAGGCAGCAATGGATAAGAGAATCCGAATAGACTTAAACATGGCTACTGGCGAGAAGGTCTATTCATAATCGACCCCCTCTTTCTGGGTATAACCCTTGGCCACTAGCCTTGCCTTGAAGGTCTCTACCTTCCCGTCTACTCATCTCTTCCTCTTGTAGATCCACTTACATCCTATGGGTTTTACCCCATTCGGTAAGTCTACAAGTTCCCAGACTGAGTTAGAGTACATAGACTCCATCTCGAGATTCATGGCTTTAAGCCATTCCTCTTTATCAGGATTTTCCATTGCATTCTTAAATGTTAATGGATCATCCACACTATCAGCAGAGACAAGATCTTGTCCCTCACTTACACCCAAATAACGTTTAGGCTGTCTCACAACCCTCTCACTACGTCTAAGTGGTAGTGTATCCTGACTAGGAATTATCTGACTTTCAGATGTTAATGGATTAACAACTCTAGTTGACTGAGTACTGGTCTCACCAGGCTCCAACTCATTTAATACAATTTTAGAACGAGGTTTATGATCACTTATATAGTTATCCTCAAGAAACGTTGCATTTGTCGATACAAATACTTTGTTATCTTCAGGACTATAGAAGTATCCACCTCTGGTCTCCTTGGAGTATCCTACAAACAAGCAGACCACAGACTTGGGATCTAGCTTTCCAGTTCTGTTCTTCAGCACTTGTGCTGGACACCCCCATACACGAAAATGTCGTAAACTAGCTTTACGACCATTCCACAACTCTATAGGAGTTTCAGGAACAGATTTGGATGACACTACATTCAAAATGTATGCCGCTGTTTGTAACGCATATCCCCAAAAGGAATTTGGTAATGATGAGAAACTAATCATAGATCTCACCATTTCCATTAGGGTTCTATTTCTCCTCTCCGCGACACCATTCTGCTGAGGTGTACCAGGAGCTGTGAGTTGGGACACTATCCCATACTCGACCATAAAGTCTTCAAACTCTTGGTCAAGGTACTCACCTCCACGATCTGATCGTAGAGACTTGATAGTCTTTCCTAACTGGTTCTCAACTTCAGCTCGGAATTCTTTGAACTTTTCAAAATTTTCCAACTTCCGTTGCATTAGGTAGACATATCCGTATCTCGAGTAGTCATCTATAAAGGTGACATAATACTCATAGCCACCCCTTGCTTTAACATTCATTGGTCCACAGACGTCTGAATGTATAAGCTCTAGTGGTTGTTTAGCTCTAAGCCCTTTACCAGTAAAAGGTCTCTTAGTCATCTTACCTTCCAGACAAGATTCACAGACAGGTAAGGTGCCAACCTTTAACTCATTTAAAGATCCGCTTTTTACTAGTCTGTTTATCCGGTCAAGGTTAATATGTCCAAGTTTTAGATGCCAGAGATACGTTTCATTTTCTGGAGAAATCTTATGTCGTTTAGTTTTTGGTTTTTCAACTTTAAACATTTCGGTGTTGAGCAGTGTTGTATGCATTAACGGTCTTAACACATATAAATTGTTTTCATTAATTCCTGAACAAATATTCAGACCATTCTTTGCAATAATAACTGATTTATTATCAAAAGAAACAAAATATAATTGTTCTAACAATTTAGAAACGGAAATTAAATTTCATGTAAATCCAGGAATAAAAAATACATTGTCCAACAAAATAAAATTATTATTACAAAAACGCAATCTAATTACTCCCACTGCTCGTACCGACACGACATCCCCTGACCCCACTCGTATCGAGAAGGCTCCTTCCTCAAGCTGTGTCCAAGAATCAGTCCACTGCAAAGAAGAATAAACATGGTTAGTGGCCCCTGAATCAACTATCCAGGGTGAAGAATCATCTTCAACTAAACATGACTCAAGAACAAGTAAATCATATTTACCTTTTGCTTTCTTCTTCTTGGCTACCTCCTCTAGATACTGAGGATAATTCCTCTTCTAGTGTCCGACCTTGTCGCAATGGAAACATTTTCCTTTGCTCTTGTTGATGGAGGCGCCTTTCTTTTTACTTTGGGATTTCTTGGGTTTGGGCTTACCCTTCGCCTTCCCAGCAGACCTCTTTCTCTTGTTGTTATTGCAGGAAGATGGTTCGGCAACATTTGTCTCATCGGTCTTACTTTTGCTGTCCTTGGTCAAGGACTCAAAAGTAGCGAGCACATTGAGCAACTGTGTGAGACTAAACCTTAACTTGTTCATCCCGTAGTTGTTCTTAAACTGATCGAAACTCTTTGGAAGAGTCGTCAGTATGATGCTCACTTGACTGGGTTCGTCAATGGCCCCGCCATTGACTTCTGCCTTGTTGAAGTAGGACATCATGCTCAGGACATGTTCCCGAACTGATGTACCTTTCTTCATGCGAGCGAGCATAGCGGAACGAACAGCTTCGTGTCGCTTCTGCTCGGAGGGCTGCCCGAACATAGCTTGCAATGACTCCATAATTTCGAATGCTGTAGTCATTGCTTCGTGCTTTGTGACAAGCACGTCTGTCATAGAAGCTAATAGATATGTTCGGGCCTTCTCATCAGATGAGACCCATCGCTGGTATGCCTCACGAACAGTTCGTGTGGCATTGGCAGTAGGCACCGGAGGATATTCCTCCGTAAGCACAAACTTGAGGTCTTTGGTGACCAGTATTGCATTAATGTTAAGTTTCCATTTTGTGTAGTTATCACTAGTTAATTTATCGTTTGCAAGTATTTGTAATAGTGCAAATGACATGGCTGAAAAAACATAAATTAAGGATTCATTCAGTCATACATTTTAAACATGTGCGAATGTTCGGCATAAAATTAAACATGATGCATGAAAATGTTTAATGAACAAGAACAAACCTAAAAACAATGTTTCTATGCCACGACAATCCAACATACCACAAGCAAGTGCCGTCTTAGGGTCGGTCAAATTCTTGCATGTTGGATCGAGACCTTTTCAGTCAAAGGATATACCAGAATAACTCTTATGCCAATATCATTCAACCATCGTTTATTAGGTCAGGTTTTTAATTAACTAATTTAATTAAAACCTTGTGAGTGTAACCCATCATTTCAGATCTCAAGAGCTTAACTCGAGAATTGCCGTCTTAGGGTCGGTCAATCCCGAAATCCCCTCCGAAATCCTATCTGTTAGGAAGTCAACCTTGGTATTGAATCTTATGGAAACCCTCCTTAGGGAGGACGAAAGCAAAGCCGTCACGAGGCCCCACTCGAATCTCACGGTGTTGAATTAATGATGGAGACCGCGGGATATAATGTCATATATCCCTCTCCCACTCACTATTTTATATTAAGGGTTTTCTTTTAATATATTGATTACAATTTCCTGTGTTTACATATTGTATGTATTAGTTCTGGAAAAAGAATTGCGATCCTAAGTTCACTGGTCCCAGATCGTTTCTGATCTGTATAAAAATTTTAAAACTTATTTCCGCTGCGTTATCAGTGAACGGGGTTCCAACATGTAGTTCGCTGAGAATTTGGTCGAAACGGGATTCGTGGTTGGCGAGTATTTCATTGACTTCAGTGCGGAATTCCACATTCGACTTGCCACGGGTGTCCATGGATTAACCAGGCTTTGATACCACTGATACGGATAATTTTAGAAAAGAAGAATAATAAAGGAAGTGAGAAGAAGACATGAGTTTTGTTGATGATATAATATACGTTTATTGATGTATTGCCTCTGGCTATTTATAGGCCAGTTACAATAAGTACCTCATCAAATGAAATAACAAATAACAGAGTGGGGAGCTATTCTTGCGCCACTAACAATCGTGAGAGCTAATCTCAAGCAACTACTACTAGAGTTAAGGCAACTCTTATTGAAACATAAACAACAATCAAGTGCAGACTTGGTCTTCTCCTGAATGCTAGGCACCCGACCATCCATCTGAATACAATGCTAGGCACCCACCATCCATTTGAATAGATGCACGTATCACAAGAGCATAGGAAAGTCTCCCCAATAGAACACCCTTGATTCAACTCGACCCTTGCTCTATCTCTTTTCTTTATTTTGCAGGACAAAAAGTTTAATTGTAGATTCCATCGTCTACAAATATTATATTTTTTTTGAAAAAATTAAATAAAAAACCATTTATTTGGCGGGCTGGATTTTTTGCTTTTAGACCAAACTCGGCCAAATATATATTAAAATCTAGCGACTGCTACATTAGGAGTTTGAGAAATAGTAAAGTCAAAAAAGGACAACGAACCCATCACAAAGGTGAAAAATATTGAAGAATCCATTGAAATATTAAGGGAATTAAGTCGAGCAAAGTAATAAACAATAAAAATATGAGAGGATGTAGTGAATGAAAATTAAGATAAATAAAGGGTTTATAATATTAGTACGAGATGAGGTTTGTCCACTAATATACCCTTCACACCTACATCACGAGGTTGTAAGTTTGAATCCTTCCTCTCTTCAAAACTTAAATTTATGTAAGAATTAAAATAAATAATTTTTTTTTCTTTCCTTAGAAGGTGAAATTGGTCTATTTTGTTAAAGTCTCATTATAGTCAAGCCTCATTATAGACTTTACCCAATTTGGGCTAAATCTCTCACATACTCTGGCCAGCTAAAGGCCTCAAATCATTCAGGGCATTTACCCAATAAAGTGTCCATAATGTGAATACACCATATCAAATCTACAAATTACTAAACACACCACCATCGTTAGTAAATACACCCACATCTTAGTTGAGTTATCTAGATCAATTCCAAAGAATAAATATGCCAAATTATGTTGTGTCTGTGTCTAGAACATGCCTTGTATATTAACTGCATTTAGAATAATTCTAACTCATTATTTGATAAAAAGGTGCTGTAAATATTATATTAGTTACAACTCACGTCAATCAAGTACGAATTTTGATAAAATATTTAGATACTCTAGTGGTATTCTTATATTTAAATATGCAATCTTTATTTACTTTGTTTTATATGTATGTTGTGTTCACATGTTCCTTTGTTGTTCAAATCTTATGAACCCTAAATTTTTGTGTTTGTCACGTCATATTTGTGTCTGTCCAAACATAACCTATTTACTTTTTTTTTTTGTTTTTTAAGTAGTACAACAATGCTGGAGCTAACAACCAGCACAAACAAAAGAAGGACAATACCCTTGCCACAAATGGTCTCCCAAGGAAGACACAACCAGAGAAGCGAGGTTATGGGCAAGGCTGTTCCCACTTCTGGAAATGGCCTTGCAGCTAACAACCCTAACATCCTTACACAGGCTGGAAATATCATCGAAGACGGAACCAACAATACTTTTAGAGGGCTTAGAAGAGTTAACGCCTGCCGCAACATTTGCGGCATCCACTTCTGCCCAACCCACGGAAAGCCCATGCTGCTTCGCCAAACACAGCCCTTCTCTCAGGGCCAGTGCCTTGCAAACCTCGACCGACGGACGGCCCTGCAAGCACAATGACACCGCCATCACCACCACTTGACCCTCTGCGTCTCTAATCACGGCTCCAACACCAAAAGAGGCTCAGAGGTATATGTCTATTTACTTTTGAATCAATCTAAATATACTTATTTTGTTAATTGTATCAAAACCCATAAACCTAATAAGATGGCTCAGAGGTATATGTCTCTCATATTGAGATTGTATATTTAGTCGTCTCTCTCTCTCCCTCAAATCTCGAATTAATTGTAATAGTTAAAAAAATTGAAACCTATGCATAAAAACAGACCCAATTAAATATGTTGCAACACTTCAAAACTCTAATTAACTAATTTTCATATTTCAATGAAGGATTATAATCATGTGTACATGTGTCCTAATAGGTTTTGAAATCAAAAATGTTACAAATGGACAAACTTAATAATATGTTTGTTTTTAATTTGTGATGTTTGGATACAAATATCTGAAAGTCGGTAACAAGACTATTTCACCAAAAAAAAAAAAAAAAAAACAAAGTCAAGGATTTAGCTATTTTTTTTTATGAGTTCTTTAAATTTTAACACCTTTTGTGTTAGTTTTGTGGGCTGAACACCATATTATTAATTCAAGTTCTAATAGCACAAAGAATATGTTTGAACAAAAATACCCCTTAGATACAAACACGTGAGTTGAAATTTGAAACGGAGAGAGAAAATTGAGCTGGGGAAGCCAAAAGATAGAGAAATTTGTAAAGGGTGAGAAAGTAGAAGGCAGAGAAAACTCTAGAGGGTGAAAAATAAATAAATGAGATAATACATATATGAAGGAAAAAAAAATCAAGTCACGGATGGAGACTTATTTCATTACGTTTTCAAGATTGTTTTTTTTTATTTGTTTTATTTTCAAAATTTATGTTCTCTCTCTTTTCTTTTTTGTTTCTTCTTCCCTTCCGACTTTCTTCTTCTACATTTCATTCTCGTGCTTCAAATCACTTAAAGATTTTAAGTTTTTTTTTTTGGGTTTCTCTCTCTAATTTTCATCTACAATTTTCTCTATCCTATTTCATAAAGCAACCAAATAATTTTTTTTCAATTTCAGAGACTTACAAAGTGAAAGTTTATAATAGAGAGATCGAATAGTTGAAAGTCTAAAGGTGAGAGAGTGATTTTTTCTTGAGAGAATGTCTCACAAAAGAAAAGAGAGAAACAATATATAAGAAAAGGAAAATAGATCTTAAGGTGCATTTGGCGCAAATGACTAGGCGGGACTGGATTATTTCCCGTCTCTCTCCTATGTTTGAAAGCCATTCTCCAATCCAATAGGCCTTACCATGGGCCCACCATAGTCCTAAGTGGATGAGATTATGCAAACCCACCTAAGAGTGTTTTTGGTATGGAGGAAATAAAATAGAAAGGATAAAAAGATTTAGAAAGATAAAAAACATGAGAGAAAGAAAAGAAGATAATTTTCCCTTGCTGTTTGGTAAACAAGAAGAAAAGAAGAGATCTTTATTTTCCTTTGTTTAATTGTTGAGGAACAGACAAATGATAAAAATCTTTTTTATCAATTTTACTATTTTACCCTTACATTATAGTTTATAAATTATATATTTTTATGTTTAATAAATAAATATAATTTAAATAATATTGAATCCAACTTTTTTTTTTTACAAAATGACTTCAAATTTTTAACCTATTATATATATATATATATAAATTAATATATTATGCTTTACAAGTTATTTTAAAAAATAAATTTTGAGTTATTTTTTCTAATTGAACTATATCTTTTTTTTTATAAAAAATGTTTTAATTTTGATTTTTTTAGATGAGACTTTTTTGGGTAAAAATTATGTGAGTCACAAATTAGCAAAATGTATATGACGATTTCACTATTCCAAAGCTCTTTGTCCACTTCTATGAGTATTTGAGGATCCACACCTAGATAGTTGTGCAATATACAACATGCTAAGACAATTTTTGTAAGTATCCCAATAGAAAAATGAGATTTTGTTCCGGTAGAAATAATAGGAAACCTTTTCTTAAGCACCCCAAATGCCCTTTCGATTACATTGCTGTAACGAAGCATGGTAAAAGTTAAATAATTCTTGATAATTTTTAGAAGCACGCGTTGAGTACTCTTTTTAATGATAGCGCACTCCTCTGTATGGTGTGATGAGTCCACTTCGTAGCATATAACCCGCATCAACCAAATAATATTTTCCATTTGGAATGATAAGTTTATCCTCTCTTTTTAACGCATTTTTTATAATTCTTGAATCAGATGCGGCTCATTCCCATCCAGAAAGCACATAAGTAAATCTCATATCAAATCCGCATGCTGCTATAACATTTTGAGTATTATATTCTTTTCTTTCATGAAATCTTGATGCCTCTTCGTAGATACATTAACTCGTACATGTGTTACATCAATGGCTCCTACACAATTATGAAATTAACACTAATCAAGTCTAAAGTTTATATACATTATATTTATATATGACTTAGCATTAAAATCATACTCAAAGTTTTAGAGAAGTTTTTTTGCCTTAAAATAAGGGTAGAGCCTGTGGCTATTGACTATTTCTTGAGGAGCTTCTGTGCCACGTGGTTGCCTCAAAGTTTGATCTTCTAAGGTAATAATTGCTCATAGTACCTCATGAAAATGTCAACTTATTGTCTCCTCAGATCGATGAAAAAAGAAAGAAATTGTACGGTTCTTAGCATTATGGGCTAAAGCTTAAAGAAATTTTGCTACTTGTTCTTAGCATTATGGGCATAAGTCGGCCAGTAGCTCAAAGCAATTCACATAACCTAGCAAATGCATCTACCCCACACGAAGAATGTCATGACATTTCTCATTTGTACTAAGTTGGGTCATGAGTTCTTTTCTCACATTTTCTCTTTCTCCAAAAATGTTATGTTATTGGTATAATCCGAAAAGATGACATGCCAGCATAAACATCGTGTTTCTTGGGGATCAGAAGGTGACATGTCAATGAATATCAACTGGATTGATCCAACCTAAGATGACTATAATGTGACCCCTATAATACCTGGTCAAAGTTACTTAGATGGTCAGGTGGAAAGCATTCAACCAAGGTAATTATATTGACCACAGTAAAGAAGATGGTCAGGGATACCCAAAATGGTAAGGTTTAGTTACTCAATCGGGTTTAGATCCCTGGTCGGGGGTAAATGAGGTCTGGTATGGTTTGGTAGACGTTCGGTTGAGTGACACGTAGACAATTTTGAGATACGCTTAGAATTATGACACATTAACAACATAAGATTCAATGTGATCACTACTCAAATACACACAAAAAAGAGTCTTCCTCAAATAAGGTATCATGAAACATACTATGATAAGGAAACAAATTTCCTTAGAGATATCAGAGTACAGAATAGGCAAAAGACCTGATATGTTCAAAATGCTAACAAGACAAAACGGGAAAGAAGATTAAAACGAATCCAACAAATCAGAGTTTTATTAAGTTACTACCACCTTTGCTTTTACTTGTACTCCAAGAATTAGGGTTTTATGAATATATAAATAGCCCTACCAACACCTAAAAAATGTTAACGAATAATTAGGGATACAAGAGTGGAAAAGAGTTTGAGCTTGTAACAGATTGATCATAGTGGAATATTTCTTTCGCCGTCACTAGCAACCGTGGTTTTTTCCCTTTCTGGGTTTCCCTATGTAAAATCTTGTTTGCATGCTCTATTTTGTTTTTCTTGATTCGTTATATCATTGTCAATTCACCATAACTTGTTCGACGAGTGATCGAATTAACGTAATCCCAAAAATCACAGTCAACAATTGGCGTTAGAAGGTGGGGGTTATTAACAAAATCTTAGGAAATTTGTGTAACAACAGCATAACAAATAGTAGAGATGGAAGTCAGTCCCCACGTGAAACTAGCACCCCAGGTGGTGTCAACGATGCTGGTTTAACAAACACCAGTGCTGCCGGAGGAGATTTGCCTTCTAGAACTTTGACTTCCATTGGACAAGATGTGATAACTTCTAAGGAAGCCGTTCCCAGCATCTTCCCGGTTGCTTTCCGTTAAATCCAGGAATCCCTGTGGAGATTCGTTGAAGACGCCGCCAGACAGGGAATCAACATAACTGCTACCACCAACTTACTTCTTTATACCTGTTATCAACGCCGGTGGTAGCTAGGGAGCCTAGGGTACGTTCTGAAATAGTGGTTATGACCCCAGGCGAGTCATAGAATTCTGGTAGAGATATGGCAGATCTTCGTGACAGGAGGGAACATTCCCAGAAGAGAGATGATCGCCAAGATGACTAGGACCGCAGAGAAAGTGGGGGCCGGGGGAACAAAGAAAGAAAAGAATACATGGAGTCCAGTTTGTAGGAAGATGCCGGAAGGTATCGGGGGGGGGGGGGGGGGGGGGGGAGTTATGACCGGATCGATAGGTTTGATGGTCATAGGAGGAGATCCCGACCAGTTTCAACTTAAGATGAAGCTCCCCCTAGGAGGTGTAGGGTGACAACCCTCGCATATAAATACAACATTCGTGACGCCCTATATCACATGGCGAGTTTCAAAGGACCCTTATGGTCTCATCATTCGCCAGAAGTTTGATGAACGCGATGAATCAGATAGAGGACGAGAAGTTCTGTTAAGAAGGATTGAATCATTGGAGCAGAGACAAGGTCGCGGTAACCTGCTAATTGGTAATTGCGGTAGTCCAGTTTGCTACTTTCATAAGGTAAGCTCATTTTTCAGAAAAGTTCAGGATGCCACACGTGGAACAATTTAAGGCCAACACCGACCCCCAAGAGCATGTCAGAAGATACCAGAGCGCAATAACGCAATATGACTATGATGATGCGTTCTTTTGCATGATGTTCCCTCAAACATTAGGGGATCAAGGGTCTAGATGGTTTGGTGGCCTCGCTAGTGGATCAATCAGGAACTTTGAAGAACTAATACAGGCCTTCACTAGGTAGTTTATGGGGATTATTCAGCAAAGAAAGTCAATTTCTGTCCTTTCGACCTTGAGACAAAGAAAGGACAAGAAGTTAAAGACTACCTCACCAGGTTCTCGCAGGAAGTCTCGATAGTGCAGGACCCCAATGACGAGGCGGTAGTGTCTACATTTGTCAACAGTTGGCAGCACAAGCCATTTATCACTCAGCCTAAGGCAAAGGGGGCCGACTACCTATGCAAATCTGGTGGATGATGTCGGATGATACGCCATGGCCGAAGAAGAACAGATAGCCCACTGAGGAGAGCTTATATATGGCGGCCGACTGGGAGAAGGTCAAAAACCCAAAGATAATGGTTCGAAGGGAAATGTTAAAGGAGACCAGAAGAACAATTTTGGGAAAGGCAAAGATGGTTGCAATGACGATGATCAGAAGGGCAATAAGACCTTTAAGAGGCAGTACACTAATTATACCCCTCTAGCTCAAAAGCTGAAAGAAATTATGAATATAATAGAAGACAAGAACCTATATAAAAAGCCCCCAAAGCAGTCAAATTTTGCCAGGAGGGGCACTTCCTAGTACTGCCGGTTTCATCTGGAAAATGGTCACGAGATTTTAAAATATTACCAACTAAGAGATTACATAGAGAAGTTGATCAGAGAAGGGCACTTGAAAGATGTGATTCTCAAAGGAGGCGATGATCGACGGAATGACCCCGTAAAAAAAGGACCAAGATAAAAGAGACAGTCCAAGGGGTAATTCAGATGTCAAGGCTATCAACACCATCTTTGACGGGCCATGCACATGAAGAAGTAGTAGGAAGAGAATGACTGAAGTCCGTGAGGCAATAGAAGGTCAGAAGAACTTGGAGGTAAACTCAGTAGGTCCCGACCAAAATAAGCTTAAGCAGGGATGGGACCCGATCATTTTTTGAGAAGTCGACGTGCACCGTTTTGAAGTAAGACCAAACAATGCCATTGTGGTGTCAGTTCACATCGGTCACAGGGAAGTAAGGAGAGTACTGAAAGATTATGGAAGCTCAACGGATATCCTAAGTGTCGGAGTATTTGATCAGCTGAGGCTACAAAGGAAGGATTTGCAGCAGTTGATGATTCCACTCAGAGGATTTGGTGGAGCGAAAGTGGGATAACTAGGAACGATCAAACTGCCAGTTGAAATATGGAGCTTTCCATATCAGAAGATGATGCTACTTGATTTCATAGTTGTCGACACCGAAAATTGGCCCTACAATGCCTAGTTAGGGAAACCCTTCTTAAACAAGACAAAGGCTGTCACGGTAACCTACACCCTGACTAACAAATTCCCGACTGAGGCTGGGGTCGGAATCATGAAGGGCTCCCATGAATGGGTAAGGAAATCCAATCTAGCGGTCTATAGAGAAAAAAACAGAGCTAGATGTACTGCAAATAGACTTCACCGAACGGGAAAAGTGCATAAAGGAGGACGAAGAGGAAGAGAAGGTAGAAATATTAACCCGGTTCGACCTAGACCCAAGGGAGTCACCTCAGGAAGATGGGAAGGACCAGAAGGGGGAGCCAACTAATGAAGTTATGATAGATGACAGGAACCCCCAGCAGACTGTGAAGTTAGGGGCGCAGTTGACAGAACAAGTACAAAATAAGCTAGTCAACTTGTTAAAAGAGTACAATGACGTGTTCGCTTGGAAGCATGAAGATATGCCGGGGATGTACGCCAAAATAATTTCCCATGCTCTGGCAGTTGACCCCAAGCTTAAACTAGTTATCTAGAAGAGGCGACGATTCAACCCCGAGAGAAGCCAAGCAATTAAAGAGGAAGTCCGTAAGCTGTTGTCAGCATGTTCGATCAGGGAAGTGCAGTACCCGGAGTTGGTCGCCAATGTCGTACTTGTGAAAAAGAAGAACGGGCAATGGAAAATGTGTGTGGACTTCACGGACCTGAACAAGGCCTGCCTGAAGGATAATTTTCCTTTCCCTTGAATAGACCAGCTGGTTGATGCAACCGCAGGGCACTAACTATTGAGTTTTATGGACACTTATTCAGGCTATAATCAGATCAGAATGTTCGGCCCATATGAAGAAATAACTGTCTTCATAACAGACCAGAGGCTTTACTGTTACAAAGTAATGCTATTTGGCCTTAAAAAATGCTGGGGCAACTTATCAATGACTGATAAACAAGATGTTTGCCCGATAGATCGGTAGGAATATGGAGGTCTATATAGATGACATGCTGACAAAAAACATTACAGCAGAAAAGCACGCAACCGACCTGGAAGAAACATACGAGGTGCTGAGAAGGTATGAGATTAAGCTCAACCCGAACAAATGTATTTTTTGGGTACCGTCGGGAAAGTTCCTTGGTTTTTAAGTGCACTAGAGGGGGATCGAGATGAATCCTGAAAAGATAAGGGCCTTTGAGAAGATAAGAGCCTTGGAGAAGATGACGTCCCCGGTTACCCTAAAAGACATTCAAAGGTCGACGGGCTGCCTGGCCTCGTTAAGCCAATTCATTAGTAAATCAACAACAAGTGTTTGCCTTTCTTCAAAGCAATAAGGAAGGGTAAGGGAGTGGAATGGAATGAAGAATGTGAACGAAGGGAGTGGCTGAACGGTGAACTTTTGACTTGATTTGTGACAAGAGTGGTTGGGCTTTTTAACTTGGTCTTGCTTGACTGTCCATTCAGGACCTCTTAATAACTCTTAGGCACAAGGCTCAATTCGTCTTTGGGAATGTTTTACATCAATGCTTAGGAAGTGAGTCTCTAAGGGGCCGTTTGGTATGGGGTAATCTTTACATGAGAATGAGAATATGATAACATTCTTTTGTTTGTTAACAGTTTTGACTTTTTTTAAACCCAAGAAAATGAAACACATGGTAATCACATTACCCTTTATAGGGGTAATGTGAAACCCACTGGATACCCCAATAAGCGGGTTTCACAATACCCTTTATTTGATTCCTGTTGTGGGACCCACACTCAATTAAAAAAATATTAAACACAAAAAATTCCTTTTATCTTCATTCAAATATTTACCAATATTCATTCAACAAATTTCATCCACAACAACAAAACAAAACCCATATAACACTACACAAACATTAAACACAACAAATTCCAACAAAATCCCAAAAAAATATTTAAAACAAAAATTTTTAAAAAAAGCAAACACAACACTTACAAAAAACCAAGAAAAATCTAACCTGAAAATCGAAAATCATAACAGAAAATCAACTCAACTTCATCATCAATCTCAAATACCAAAACCCAAAAAAATCATACCATAACACCACTTGATCACCAAAAATCAACCCTTTCATCATCAATCACAAACACCACAGAAAAAAAGTAAGATTTGTAATTTTTTTTGAACAAAACAAAAAGTGGAAATGGAGTAGTGCTCTATCTTGTCGACGATGGAGCGACGACGCTCTATCTTTAACGGGATACAAGAATCTGCTCCATCTCATTGGTCTCCATCTTTGACGAGATGGAGAAGATTTAAGAATGGTGTCTGATAATGAAGATATGAGAGATAGGAGTGTGGGTCTTTGATGAAAAAAATGGAGGTGTGAGTCTAGTGATGAAGATATGATATTATCCATTTCTACATTTGGTGTAGCCCTCATTTTCTATTGTTTTTGATCATTTTTCAAGAATTATTGTTATTTAATGTGTTTTGTGAGTTTTGAGTAGGTAATAATCTATAAATAAGGTGTTAGAGCTTAATTGAGGAGATCTGAAGGTTAAATAAAAGGGCTGAAATGGTAACTTATTGTGCAGAACACCCAACTTTCGGGGGCCATATATCTCTTCTTAGACTGAATTGGTTTTCATGCTATATATATATATATATATATTCGAAAAGCCCTGGATGTCTAGTTTCCAAAGGTTATTACATATTGTAATTCCGGGTTTTCTAGAGGGAGTTATGCTCATATTAGTGACTGGTGCCCAAAGCTGAAAAATGAAGAACGAAAACAACTTTGTGCAATTCGTGCGTTAAGCAGCATTGCACACGTATTACGCATTTGCTCTAGAAAGTTGGTGCAATTCGTGTATTAAGCTGTATTACGCATGTATTGCATTTTTAGTCTAGAAAAGCTGCTGTGGTTCGTGCGTTAAAGTGTATTGCGCACGTACAACACATTTGCCCAGTTCAACCATTTTCTGATTGGCAGTTTTGTCTTCAAATTCATGCCCTAACCTCCATAATTTATAAATACCCCATTTTCTCTTGTTCTCCAGGACTCTTCAACTTTCCCACACCCTACACATAAACCCTTCTTCCTTATTTTCATCTTCTTCCTCCTCTATCTTCTTCACCAAATAAGAGAGAAGCTTTCAAGCTCCCATAGAGGTTTTAACTCCATGAGAGCTCATCATACATCTCCACCACCACCTTCTACACTTCTTCCACTCGTCTTAGAGTAGATTGCAAAGAGAAATGAGGTCTCTAGGGACTAATTTCGAGCCAAGCAACAACAAAGGAAATTGAGAGGCTTTGAAAGATATTTCTTCAAGGGTTTTCTCTACAACTTATCTCTTATTGTATTTCTTGTTTTGTTTGATGTTTAATCCCCATTTGGGAATATTTGTAATCCTGCACTTGTGCTATATATGTATGGTTGTTTTTAAATTCATTTGGGTTTCGTTCTATTCTTTGTTATATCCATAATTTAATCTTTTATTGTGACATGCATGTGTATGGAGGTTATAAATTGATGTGTATTCATAATAGAGATTAGGAGTAGAATAACTAAATTTAGGAGTAGTGTAATGTAACATCCCATGATTATTTGTATGTAGATGGATGATCCAAAATGCCATGCTTAGAATGATTTGAGTGATTGAGAATTAACTTTAAAGAATGGGAAAAGTTTGTTTGATGCATTGACATGCTAGATTAAGCTTTGGTTCTATATTCTTTTGCTTAATGGGTCTTGGTTTAAGACACAATTGCTCATCCTATGGCTTTGGTTGAGTGATTAATTGATTTTGGTAAATTACTTAATCAAGAGAATGGACCATTTACTTGAGTTGAATGTACTTAATGGTTAACAATCAACTTGAGGTGTATTGTTGTTTGGTGAACTTATTTCCCCTTTAAACCATCCATCTTAGGGAGATTATAGAGGAAATGAGAGAGTTTTCTCATCTATGACAGGGTTAGGCATTCAAGAGATTGGAGACTCACTGTGATCGTCTAGCGAAAAGGACATCTCGATTGACGACTGAGAAAACCCGGCGTTCGAATCCCGGTAGCGGATGGGTTCTTCTTTCTTTCATTTTTTGTATTTTTTTCTTTGTATTTCTTGTCTCTTCTTTGATGGTTACTTTCATTCATTAGGGATTTGACGTAAACCTAATATTGTTGCCTCTATAATTTATTAAATATGTTTGTTTATGATTGAATAGTACTTATTTAGGTTCTTAATACTTTTGAGTGATTAGCCACTAATTGAATGAACTTTGGGTATTGTGTTATGGACCGAGAGGAGAAGCACACAATGTGAACAATTAGATGTCTGCCGTATGTAGAGTAGAGTAGAGATACGCGAGGATTTGCGTGTATAGTCGTTAAATGTGTCTCATTGTTCTTAATAAACTCGTGTGTAGTTCGGGTAACTATCTAAAGATAGGTTATTGGTGCATATGGGTATAACTTGTTGCTCGAGAGAGAATATTGGCGAGGATTACGTGAGCATGACTTTTAACTTTGATGAGTATGTTTATATGAATTTGTGTGATTGTTATGGTGGAGTCATTTTCTTAGTGTAACCATGTAATCATGCATCTCTCCAATCTATCATTGTAATTACTATTGTATATAATTTATATTTTTATAGCAATATTTACATATTTATAGCAAAAATTTCATATAGTGCACACACAACACAACTGTAATCACTTTTTCCAATTCAATTAAATTAGGAACAGTTGACGAATTACATTTCCCTGCAGAACGATACCCTTGCTTGTTGTATATTAGTCTCTTGACTCGTGTTCTTGTAAGGTAGAACAAAATATAATTCTTTTGACATACACAAATGATATGTGTCAAGATGGAGGCGTGAGTTTTGGTAGAAGTTTGATATAAAGAAAATTGAGTTTTTTTATATAGTTTAAACAATTAAAGTTTGAAGTAATTTTGTCATTTTAGTATTTAAACGATATTAATTTCCCGTGTATGAAACTAGTGTATTTGTAAAACAGTACTAGTTTCACGTGTATGAAACTAGTGAAGTTGTAAAACAATACTAGTTTCACATGTATGAAACTAGTGAATGTGTGACATTGAAAAGTTGCTCTTGTATCCCATGTGCAACCAAACACAATTATCTGACATTCTTAGGAATTTGCCACAATATTCCTATGCATAACCAAACACAGGTATACATGTTTCTCAAGATCACAATACCGTGTTTAACTTTCTCAGGAATCATTCAACTTTAATTACCCCATACCGAACGGCCCATAATTAACCTTGGGTCCATATGTAAGACCCAAAATTGACCACAATAATACTAATTTATTTCAGTCCAATCCAATTCAATCTCATATAATCCTAATCATTTCCAATATTATAAAATAGTCTACTTCGGGGTATAGGGTAGGTGAGCATGACTCAAACACACAATCCTGTGATGTAGGTGTGAGTAGTATACCACTAGATCAACCTCATCTTGTCAATATATTAAATACTTTGGTACTATTAAAATTCAAGTTAATAATTTGGTGACAAACTCTCAATTTCATATATGATAATCGTTTATTTACAAACATTTTCACTTTTTAAATATAATTTTAACGTTTTAAAAAAACTTTTGATTCTTCTTTTTAATTATAATCAAATCACTAGTAGGGTTAATTACACTAAAATACCCTTAATTTATCTCTTTAGGTAAACTATCATTAGGCTTCGAAAATTCAACACATACATATCTTGCCATCAAAATCAAACCTTTAACTTTAACGGTTGACTAGTTAAATAAATGAAAGGATGAATTTGTCCTTACCACATAATCCAACATAAACTTATTTATTATTTATATTTACGAAGAAAACAAAATTGAAAAAATACATCCTCATCTCCAAGACTCCAACATCATCAACAATTCCATCCTTATCTCCAAAACTCCAACATCATCATCAACTCCATCCTAATCTTGAAGTTATCACTAAAATCTATAAGGGGGGGGCGACGCCGGTTCCGGTTTTTTTTTTTTTTAATTTATTTATCATATTTCATTAAAAAATTAATCATATAAAAATGTAATTGGTAAATATATTTTATTGTGTCACCCACAAAATAAAATTAAATAAATAAATGATAAATTAAAAAATAAAATAAAATAAAACAAAACCAAAAAAAAAAATTTTAAAAGGAGGAACCGGCCGGTTCGAACGCCGGTTCTGGTCCGGTTCTAACCGGCCGGTTCCGCTCTAAAGTGAACCGGAACCGGAACCGGCTGGACCGGTTCCCGGTCCGGTTCTAGAACCAGAACCGGAACTAGTTTTTTCGGTTCCGATTCCGGTTTTTGGACGCCGGTTCCGGTTCGAACCGAACCGGCATCATGTCTAATTGGATTGGGATTTTAATAGACAATTTTGGGAAGTAAAAGTCTTTGGTATTGGATTGAGAATTTTTAATAAGTTAGATAATTCTTATGGTATTCGATCAAGACTTTTAAATTTTTTTTGTGGGGGGGGGGGGGGGGGGGGGGGGGGGGGGTTATTGGATTGGGATTTTAATAGACAATTTTGGGAAGTAAAAGTCTTTGGTATTGGATTGAGAATTTTTAATAAGTTAGATAATTCTTGTGGTATTCGATCAAGACTTTTAAATTTTTTTTTTAAAGTCCATAATGTATTGTGGTATTATATCAAGACTTTCAAAAGGCAGCAAATTGTCTGGTGGTATTGGATTGAGATCATGATTTGTAGGATTTCATGACAAAATGGATTATTCAGACTTTTTAGTGATATATATAAATAGTTGGACCTCAAAATTGTCTTGCTCTCTCCCACAATACTTTCAAGACTTTTCACGCCCTCAACTCAAATATGCTCTGCAATTGTCTTGTCCTCTTCATTTTCACAAACACCTTACGATGGCCGACGACAAAGTAGTCACAGTCTATTGTATTTCTCCTGACTCTCTCTCTCTCTATCAGCTCTCTCTCCTTGTAATCAGCGAAGTGAAATCAGAAAACAGAGAGACGAGAGAAAAGATTGATTTTTCAACAAAAAATCGAAACTTTTTTTTTTCTGGGTTTGCGAGCTTTCGATTGCTGAGATCATAGCAACTTTCATTCAGTTGTTGTCAACTTTTGTTTCAATGTAGAATTCGTTTTAATTTTTTTTAATTTTCCACTTTAGTTTTTGATCAAATATATAATAAATAGAGTGGTTGTATCATGATTGTTTCATTTTATTTTTATCAGAATCAGACACAGTTGATTGTTTTGGTGATACTACAAATTACAATTTGTAGTTTTTGACTTTATATAATTCTATTGTTTCTTGTAAATTGTGACTTGGGGTGACAAGATTCCAATATATAGGAGAGTTAACAAAATCAGGTGAATTGGAATATGGAGCATTATAGTGATTACTGGGTTCATTTACTTTGTTTGTTTCAAATTTTAAAACAATTAGATGCCAATTTTGAATTCTGACTAGATGTTTCAAGATTATAAAGTAGATATATTTCAGCTTTGATGATTGGTTTTCGAATGCATTATCACTAAAAAGACATTCTTTACTGTTGTTACAGATAATTTTCAGCTATGTTATTGCAAGATTTTGAACTAGCTAATTTTCAGGCCAACTAGCTAGTTTGGGTTTCTCAACTCAGGCATGGGTGTTAGCTAGCAAATTTATAAGACCCATATTTAAAAAAAGTCCAAAAAGTCTTGAAATAAAGTCTAGATAATCCTAATAGTTTATAAATAAAGTTTAAAGACTCTTTTAGAATCCTGAAAGTCTAGTCCATATAATCATAATAGTCTTTAAAATCATACAAATCCATAAAATCCTTGCACCTCAAAATTGTCTATTAAAATCTCAATCCAATACACCCCCCCGCCTACAACTTATTACTACACTCTCACCAATAATCAAAGTGTGTCTTTAGGCCATCTCTAACCGGTCTTCAAATATTTCTTCAATTTGAAGACTGAAAATAGAATATTTTTAGAATATTCCTGGAATATTTCATCTCCGTAATTTTACTACTAACCCATTCTCCATTTTAAAATTTTCAAACAATAAAATATTATTATTTTACTTTATAAATAAAATTTCAAACTTTCTTTAATAAAATTGTTTTCTCTACATTATCTTATTAGATAATAATTTACTCACTTTTATTACATCTAAAAAATACCTAATTGTTGGAGTTTTACCAAAAAGATAATTTAAGTAAGAAATAAAAATTAATATTTCATTTGGAAGGCTTCTCAACGGCACATGACGAGCTTGCTAAACAAAAATTATCGAAACGAGAACACGAATAGACTAGAATTATGGAGAAATATTTGGACTCCATAAATGAGCCAAATGAATGTGAAGAATGGAGATCCAGAAAAAGAGAAATTATGAAAAGTAAGGCTCGTAATTTCCAAATACAAAGATCATCTACTGACAATATCCATGGAAATTTTAATAGTTCCAGACAATTTCAAGGTGGGTTGTTTGGTGAGTCGTCGGGTAATGTTAGTAGTTTTGATCGGTTTCCAAATTACTATATGTTAACGATCAAAATTGATAACCTCCTCATGGAACAATTTTTCCCGCTACCTGGGACCAAAGCCGCGACAAACATGCGGCCCCCTAAAGAGGCTTGCAATAAGATCCGGTCCCCAACAAGAACTGATCCTTCCAAAGACCAGGTCTAGACGGGACCCGGTCTCGACGGGATCCGGCGCCGATACCTTTGGAGCACCAGGGAGACCCTGTCTAAACTAGTACCTGATCACTAAAGGTAGCAGGCCTCAACGATCGGACCCTACTCAGTAAAGAAGCGGTCCCCACGCTAGGAACCCTCTACTTGCAGGTAGAATAGAGCAGTTTGAACTTACCTAACAAGCATCAACTGGAGCCTAGAACCTCGACCAACCCCTCAAGTCCCTAGGAACCATCTAGAAAAGATCAAGCTCAGTCACCTAACATCGAGCCTCACTTTAGGCTGATGTTAGCCCTAAAGCAAGGTTGTCCGAAAGAAGGGGAAACCGAGGTCCGGGGGAGCTTACAGTAGGTGGTTGAGCAATTAATGATAGGCCATTAGACATGAAGAGGGAAAGATAAGGGGCTGATAGCTGAAATCCCCTCACAACCACGCCTAACAAACCGTTGGATCTAGCCCCACCTAAGCCCTACCCAATGTTAACTACCTCATTCGTCAAGAAGGAAACTGTATTTTTTCCAGCAAAAGAGCCTCTAAGCAAAGAAAGGAAAGCTTGGTGAAGACCACCTAACAGGTGCAGCGTGACAGACACTGACGCAGTCCCCTGCCGAGCGAAACAGTGAAAGCGACAGAGCTCAAAAGTGAAGAACGTCTCCAGCCAACCAGAGCTCACGAATCGCCACCAAATCTCCACGTTCAAACCACTAAAGCGTCTGAAGGATAGTAGGGCATAGGTGGAACGATCACGACTTTCCAGGGCATGTACTATCTACTGGCTCGGTCGAAAGTAGTGGTGATGATCCTCTGGTCTTCCTTTAGCCTAGGAACCAGAACCCTCACCTACTCACTAAAGCTCCATATCAGTAGGGGTGCAAGGGTAGGGCAATCATGGCCTTTCAAGCAATGCCACTGGCGTGTACAATTCAACCGGAACAGTCTAGCCTACCACGCTAGGATAGCAAAAGCAATGCCGGATCGGGTACCTACCTCATTGGACCGGGTTTGAGAGCTGCGAGGCACCCGTACCTTTTGATAGACCGTTGTAAAGAAATTTGCTCCCGGTTTTCTAGATAACAGTTTAACGCCGTTTGTGCGGACACATTGCCATAACTTGAGGGTGTTCTCTCCATATGTTTTCGCTAACCAATATACATATATCTACTTTCAGGTTCTTTTGTATGAACGAATAAAATGAGGCTGAGATCCTTTCAAGGACAACCCAACTTCTCATGCCCCCATTCCTACGTCTCCTCTTATGGGATGGGGAACCCCGAGACAACCGTAACAACTTAGAACCCCATCGAGGGGAAGCGCATCTGTTAGATCCAGTCGCGGCCAACAAGGATTCCCAACCCAACTGGATCGCTCGTGAAATATTTGAGGGTCAGCTCAACACCTTCCTAGAAAGACTCCGACGGGACTTTTTGGGGCTATCCCTTCCAGCTTCACCACAACCCCGACCATCACCTCATGTAGTAGCATTTGAAAGGTTGGGCATAATAGGGCTTCACCCCAGACTCGCGGCCATCTAGCCTCATAGGTTTCGCTCAGCAGTCGAGATCCCACTTAGGCAAACAACTACCCAGAACCTAGTCCTGTCTATGAAAGGACCTCAAAGGTTAGGTACAGAAAGTCACACCGGAGCGGAAATGCCCCATTTTGAGCCAATCCAAAGAAAAGAGCAAGCGTAACCTCATATCTAAGCTAAAGAGCACCTCAACATCGGAGACTAAAGAAGAAGAAGAGGGCCTTGAAACTCAATCAAAAGGCACCGCCTCCATGAAGATGAATGATCAAATGGCGAAAATGGCAAAGAGGTTCACAAAGTTGGAAAAGAAAAAACCAAAAGGGAAGAACGAAAACCCCCTAGGGGTACCCAAACAAATTCAAGATGCCAGTAGACAAGTACGATGGTAATTTGAATCCGTTAAGCCACACCGAATCCATTCGTCCACATAATGGAGGTATAAGACGCTACAGGGAAGGCTAGGTGCATAATGTTCCCCAATACCTTCGCTGACTCAGCCAAGACATAATTTCTTAACCTTTCCCCAGGTAGTGTAAACTCCTTCACTAAACTATCTAGGTACTTTTGTGCCCAGTTCTAGGGAGTCAAGCCCGCTCCTAGATACTTGGTCATGCTATAATACCTGGTCCAGAAGGAAGAAGAGTCCTTAAAGTCTTAAGTGGAAAGGTACGACGCGGAGGTGATCTAGATGGGGGTTTTCTAGGAGAAAGAGTCCTTGACCAATTTAAGAACGAATCTATGAGTAGAGAAGCTGTGGAAGTCGTTCAACAATGATAAACCTGATACGTACCAGAAGGCTTATACCTGAGCGTTGCAGTAGATGAACATGACGAGCAGCTCCGAGTTAAAGTGGAGCATGATGAGCCTAGATCCTACAAGCGCCCAAGAAAGAAGCCGACAACGAGGAGAGAGAGAGAGAGAGAGAGAGAGAGAGAGAGAGAACCGGGTCTAACGCCCTTCAACCCCCCCTCCCCGACAGGGATAGCTACACCCCTATCAACACCTCAAGGGAAACGATTTACCTCGTCATTCGATGCAAGGGTCTCTTAAAGAAGCCATAACCTATAAAGCTACTGAAAATACACTCTAAAGCGTGTGTCTACAACCTAGAGGGAGGGGTGAATGAGTTGTTAATCGATTATTACCAACTTTTTCGATTAGTCAATATTAAGCATATAACCCAATTAAAACAAACAAACAAAATCAAGTAAAAGTACGGAAATATAAAGAACACTTGATTTTGACGTGGAAACCTTTCGACAAGGGAAAAAACCATGGGCTATCCTTCTAGCCACAAACGATCACAGAAATCCACTATATGAATAAAAGATTACACCCTCAAGTGATACTCGGACTCTCACTCTAGATAACCTCAGGCTATGGACACTACCACTCGTCACTCTTGGTTCAATCCCTAGTGATATCCCCTGATACACTACTCTTGGCGTGAGCACCTTCTACTCTACCCGCTGGCCTTTTATAGTGGCACTTGACCAATGCTTGCCAACCCACCCTTGGTTGCAAGACTTGAATGCTTGTGCAACTTCACTCCGAAGCCACAAGACTTTGACTCAAGAAGAGTATAAGGTCTAAGTGAACAATCAATGAATGCTCAACACAAAATATGTTAGACCAAGCATACAATGCTTAACTAGATGTAGATAATGCAATACAACATCCTAGTTATCAAATAATGCCTACATGTACACACATGAGGTCTCAATTAGTTGTAGAGAAATTCTAACAACCTAATTGTCAAATATATTCACATAAACATTCATGAACTTGACTAGATGCACAAAGCCAACCTAATCATCAATTAAACACACATGAACATTTATGGATTAGCTATTTAGGCATATATGACCTAATATTATAAGCTATCAAAATACAAACTCAATCATGTTATCAAGACTCACAAATATGTAATAAAGTAGAGTCTAGGTATTTAATCATGCAATAAATACCTAATCTAGAGTAAGAAGAACAATAAATGATATTCAAAGAAGTTCTTGCTTACCTAGTCATGAAACAATGAAGACCCATACTCATATGATGATGAATGATGCAAGATGGAGATGGGTTTTGGGTTTGGAGAGTTAAACAAACTCAAATGGAGCTTTCTCTCTCTAGACTCTCTCTATCTCTCTCTAGGGTTTATGCAATTTCAGAGAGTTAGGGAAGAAGAAAAGATAAAGATGTATATATAGTGGGGAAAAAAATGAGCTGGCGGAAAAAGACCAAAATGCCCTGTTTTTGGTGTCATGCGACATGAGAGGCGACATGCCCAAGTCGCTTAACATGTCGCCTTTTGTTCTGGAAAGAAACAAGGCAGCCAGAGACGACATCCAAGGCGACATGCACTAGTCGCTTGGCAAGTCGCCTTTTGTTCTGGAGACAAATATCAAGTCTAAGGCGACTTATGAGGCGACATGCACAAGTAGCCTTACATGTCGCCTAACACACTGGACAGCACTCCAGCTCTAGAAACAAGCGACCCAAAACATGACCCAACAACATCGAAACCTTTCGTATGATATACCGTTGGAAAGGTATGGAAGTCTGTTTTCTACTCCAATTAACAAAATATGATTTGGATCATCGTAGAAAGAATAATGGTCAAAAGAGTGACCAAAGGTCAGAATTGGTCAATAACAAAAAACCCACAATCATGGTATAAAACCATGTAACCAAATAACAATCCAAGAGAGCACAAATGAAGCCTCTATATGGTCACAACTCGCGCTAAGACTCAAGCACACCAACGTGCGAGTGAGGACGTTTCTGAACACATAAACGGAAATGAATTACACCACACAAAACCACACTTAGATCTAACAATGAAGTGCGAGTGTGATTATGAAAAAGATGCACATATATAAACAATAAAGAACACAAATGCAAGATGAACAAAGCATGCATGAAGTTTGTGTGTGCACCTAAACTCTTCAAGAGACAAGGTCAAATGAATATACCTTTTGCTCTTGAAGTTATGGAGATGCTTGGTAGCTTGCCAACGAGGACCTAAGCTACCCATTACACAATCATCCCCAATGTGGTATGGTTTGTCATGAAATAAGCCAATCATAAAATCGAGGTCCTTACAGTTACCACCCGACCAGAGAAATAAATACAAGTATTGTGATTTCCATGAGGACGTAGGGCACAACACTTTAGAGTGTTTAAGCCTATGCAACCAGATCAAGGGACTGGTATGAATGGGACTGCTAACCGAGTTTCTACAGCAAGTTAGAGATAAGATTAAGGTAGTGAAAGAAATTCAGAAAGGGTTAAGAGATGAGGAAGAGAGAATAAAAGACAATGGAAAGGATTTCATGCAGGAGGACAGACCCTAGTGGGGTCCTCCTACAGTGCGAGAAAAAATTATGCCAGAAAGGATGCCAAAACTTTCGCCTAAGAAGCAAGTGCTTAAAGTAGGGAAGCAAGCCATAAACACTCCCAACAACAGTCATATTATCTTTATTGAAGATGATGTTCACAACACGATCCTACCACACGACAATCATTTGGTAATCACGGTCCAAGTGATGAACTGCTGGGTAGCTAGGGTCATGGTGGACACTAGAAGCTCTGTGGATATACTTTTTACGGATGCCCTAGACCAGTTCAAGCTCAATGATCCCTGCTACAATAGCTACACCACCCTTATATGCATTCGCCAGGAACTCGTTAATGCGCGTCGGATCCATGATCGTGCCGGTGGTTGTAGGAGACACCCCACTCTACGTGAACACAATGGTAGAGTTCGTGGTGGTAGACACACAGCGCGTACAACATTAGATTGAATATGCCTTTCTTGTCCAATATCTGGGGTGTTCTCTACACTACCACAATGTATTAAAATTCCTGGTGGATGACCAGGTAGGAGAGGTGAGATAAGACCAGCAGATGGCTAGAAAGTGTTATGCAGTCGCCTCCAACCCCACCATGATAGCCAAACAGTATTCCCACATAGCTTTAGGAGAAGAGCAACATGATTCAAGCATGATGGGGGTCGAAAATCGAATGGAATGGGAGCCATACCATATGAACATCCACTGCACTAGAATGGAAGGTGAAGATGAGATAGAGGATGTAGAAGAAGAAGTTGACGGAGAGATGGAAAAAGCAGGGGAAGAAGAGCGACATTCAGTTGAAAGAAGTTAAGCCAGAGGGTGGCAAGCGTAAGAGCTGGAAACTGTGATCATTAGGGAAGGGGACCTATTCCGGACTATAAAGATCTGGTCCACCCTAACACCGGAACACAATATGGCAATGCAGCCAGAAAAGAAAGAGAGAAAAAACCATTAAAGAAAGCTAGCAAATAGATTTTCAGTCAGTTCGGGCCTCTCTAAAGAGGAGAGCCAGTCCCTTGCCCCTTGCCCATGCAAAATGTTCTTCTTTCAGTTTGCTGTCTTGAATCTTCTTTTTCGCCTCGCTTTCTCTCTCTGAGAGGTGGCACCCCACTCTTTAAGGCTGGTGCAGCCTTCGATGAGTGCTATGTTGTAAGAGTTATAGGATAGAGGTCAAGTAGTAGCATTGGTTCATGCCCACTGCCAATCAATCTATCAATCAATCCGCAAGAATCAAGGAAGGCCTGATCAAAGGCACTGCTTCGTGTACTTGAAACTTAGCCACCTTCATTTGAAGCAACTTTGGTAAGCATCCAACATGCGATATGGGAAATGATAGGCCTATGAATTAACTTTACCAGTTGGGACCTTTGCTATTCTCGCTATTCTGAACGACGTATGGGATTCCTTTCCCACCATGCACGCACCATGCTTAATCTTCACTTTGTCTTGTTGGTGTGATGAAGTCTACCGCACTGTAGAGAAGAGGGCGGAGGGTGTATGGGCATCCGAAGAAGAAAAAATTTGCTTATATATAATATAAGGGAAGAAGGCTCATTCATAGCATTCACTCGTTGGGTTCGGGCGGGCTTCTTTCTTTCCCGGAACTCGCCGAAAAGACTGAACTTGCTGCTTGATTCCTTAACAAGTAAGCAAGTAAACTACCTTGATGGCTGAAGGAAAGACTTCATTGGTTGCTTGATGGCATTCCCCGGACTACCTTTACCGGAAGGCGTGCACTTAACTGAAGTAATGGCAGTGGAACTCATTGCCTCTGTCCCTTTTTTTCCGTTCTGCTTGCTCCTCTAGCTCGACTTCCGGCACTGTTTCCATCAACCAAGCCAACCGAAAATCTGGTCTTTTCAAGTAGAATCTTTCCCTCATGCTCTTAGCCACTCAACTATCAGGCCCAATAGCGAGAGTATAAAACCTTAGATTATTTAGAACTGGGACAAGATCTTATATCTCTCGGTAGCCCCATGTCTTAGATATCCCACCCAGTGAAATAAAGAACACCGTATAAGAGAGAGGATCGGGCAATGAGTGGAGTTCTCGCCCCAGCTAGACCAGAGTCAGAAGAGCGTCAAGCCACTGTACCGATAGGTGCAGGAGCGTAGCCACTCGAACACATGAGAGGAGCGAACCCAAAGTCCAATAACGAGAACCGTGCGCGCAATGTATTGAACTGAAGAAAGCTGAGCTTAGGTAGGCTAGAGCCACTCTCAAAGCGTGAGCTCATAAGCCGTTGGTTCCACTCTCTCATATACGTCATTTTACGATCTTGATGTGAGGGCTGGGTCTTGACCTAGCTACCGAACTGACTTAATGAAATGGTAGACGTGGCCAAAGGGTGGTCGAAGGGCAAGGAGAACTCACACCTTTCTTCTAGGAAGCCATGCTGAAAGGGGAAAGGCCAAGGCACCGCCATCTAATTGAATATTCGGGGAAAGAGTCTATTTCATAAAAAACTTTCGCTACGTCAACAGCCCTTCATTCTGCTTCCGAGAAATAAAGGAAATCGGATTCAATAAAGAGGTTTTTTCCTACATTACAACTAGGAGTTTTTCACATAACAAAGACAAATACATTCCTGGCTAGAGCTCTTACCCATTCTCAAGGAAAAAGGCATTGCCCTATAAAGGGATTTTGCAGCTGCTCCTTTGAATGACCTAGCTATTTCACTTGCTTTCTTACTAAGTCCTCGGATACTCTTGCTGAATCCAGCTTATACTTCTTCGCTTCAGTCATGCATTCTCCTTTTGGATTTACTTTTCCTAGGTCAGGTAGGTTGAATACTCTTTTCAAAAAAACTTCCCTGATTCACAGGTTAAATAAAGGCGCTTTGAGCGGGCACACAAAAGAGAGCTTTTCAAAAATCGAGCTAGGGAGTCTTCCTTTACCAATGAGTCCAAAAGTATATACTACCCCCTAAACTAAAGAGGGCTCATTTCCTTAAAAGGAGAAACATGTTCTTTTTACGAAGAAGAAGTGCTACGACGGGACAGAAGTAGTGCAGGATAGTTCACAGATTTGCTTCTCCATTTGATTGAATGGCATAAGTGTCTGGTGGTTTCCTCGTCAAGGGTGTAAGAAGGCGATTCCGAAGTCTTGTTGGTGTCAAAGGGCAGCACATGGTGCAACAAACAAGGCGGTCAGACATTCCATTCTGTTGAAGCATGGTCGGCGGGTGGAGAAGCCATACTGGATGGAAGGATGCCTCTTTGGTGGCTGATATGATAGGTAATGGTATTCCAGTGAGACCGGACTGGGCTCATTCGTAATAATCGTATAAACCGGATTTTATACATGAATGAATGAACAAGTCAGAACTCATACCGGTGGATGATACATAGGAGAGCGTTGTCGGCCTCGAGAGTCAGTGATATGTAGTCTTGCTTCCTTGACGCTGAATTATTCTTAATGGGCAAGCTCGACTGAGACGAGCAGAGTCAGGTTTTTGCCTCGGAGTACACGGAACGAGAGCGAAAAAGAGACAATTCATGGGTGTGGACTCTTTTTTTTTTTAACTGAAACTACAACTACTTATACTTATTACTTATTCTAGGTATAATTTGAAAATACAATAGATGAATAGTCAATTGAAAGAAATCATTCTCTTTTGTGAGACCCCGGAGTATCGCTTCACTCTATACGATCTTTTTCAATTAGAAATAGTGGTTGTCCCCATATTGTGTAATATTGGCATTGAAAAAAGAAATATTGGACCGGGAAGAGGGGGCAAAAAGTAAAGTCTAAGCGCATATGGCACGAAAAGGAAATCCGATTTCGGTAAGACTCGATCTGAATCGTAGTTCAGATTCAAGTCGGTTCAGTAAGAGATGGAAGAGCGTTGATCTGTTGAGAAAGCCTTTTTTTCTTTCGACAATCCGCTTCTTTATGTATTTATTAATCCTTGTATATCTCAAGGAGCTACGACATATCATTATTACGTGTGGATTCTCCTGTGTCTTTGTTTTCTCCGATTTTCTTTTGAATTTGATGGATGAAAGTCCTCTTTCCGTTGAAGGCTATGGAAGCGATGTCGGCCCTTCGATACGACCCCTCGATCTCAACATCACCCCTAGCCATCGCCGGAGCCCGGGGCTGGATCCTGCCCCTCCTGCACCACTTTCGGCGAAGGAAGAAAAGGCCTTTAGAACGAAGAGGGGGCGGGTAAAGGGTGAGATGCGTTCACTCCTTCAGATCGGCTATGGAAGAAGGGTCCGACCTTATCAAAAGGCCGAGGATCTAATCCAGTGGATAGGCATTGATGCTGAGAGGGATCCCTGCTTCTTAGAAAGGCTCTATAATCACTTATCCGAGCTATCTATGACGCAGGGAGGAAGCGTCGGTCAGCCCCAAAAGCTGCCCCCTAAAGGACTGGACGAGCTCCGTTGCTGGATCTTAGAGCAGAGGAGCGGGGGGGCCAGAGGGAGATGACTAGATCACCGTTTGGGGCGACTTCACCAGTAGGCGCTTGCTCGGCCGAATGAAAGTAAAGAAGGGAAACTGAAGGGGGTGGGGCTCGTCCGTGACACAGAAGGAGGGGGCCACAGGACTTTTTCGTTATCGTACTTGAGTTATAACATTTGAATTTCTCTTACATTCCACGTTCCCGAAACGGATCCTATCAAATATTTCACATTTTCTATGATTATCTCTATTTTAGGTATTCGGGGAATCCTCCTTAATAGACGAAATATTCCTATTATGTCAATGTCAATTGAATCAATGTTATTAGCTGTGAATTCGAACTTTTTGGTATTTTCAGTTTCTTCGGATGATATGATGGGTCAATCATTTGCTTCATTGGTTCCAACGGTGGCAGCTGCGGAATCTGCTATTGGGTTAGCCATTTTCGTTATTACTTTCCGAGTCCGAGGGACTATTGCTGTAGAATTTATTAATAGCATTCAAGGTTAAACATGACTCCTAGAGAATTAAAAAAATACGAAGTTCCTTACTCTAACAAGTAAGCAAGTAAACTACCATTCGTTCTCTTCTTTCTTTTTGATTTTGACTTGGTTGGCAGGGTCAGGGCCTTTCTCGCTGGGCGAGCGCATCCGATTCAAAAGTCCTTTCCTAAACCACTTCCCGTTCAGTTGCTGAAAGATAGAGATATTCTAAATGAGATTGAGTTCCACGAATATGCAGGCTAGAAAGATGTTATTTGCTGCTATTCCATCTATTTGTGCATTAAGTTCGAAGAAGATCTCAATCTATAATGAAGAAATGATAGTAGCTCGTTGTTTTATAGGCTTTATCATATTCAGTCGGAAGAGTTTAGGTAATACTTTCAAAGCGACTCTCGACGGGAGAATCCAGGCTATTCAGGAAGAATCGCAGCAATTCCCCAATCCTAACGAAGTAGTTCCTCCGGAATCCAATGAACAACAACGATTACTTAGGATCAGCTTGCGAATTTGTGGCACCGTAGTAGAATCATTACCAATGGCACGCTGTGCGCCTAAGTGCGAAAAGACAGTGCAAGCTTTGTTATGCCGAAACCTAAATGTTAAGTCAGCAACACTTCCAAATGCCACTTCTTCCCGTCGCATCCGTCTTCAGGACGATCTAGTCACAAGGTTTCACTTTTTAGTGCGTGCAAGATTTTCCCCCACGTGTATATTGAAAGCAGAAATAGTAGAACTCATTCGAGAGGGCTTGGTGGTCTTAAGAATGGTTCGGGTGGGGGGTTCTCTTAAGAATAAAGAAGACGAATAGAATCTAATTCATGTTCATGCTAACAGAAGAGCGGATCCAATACCAAGACGACTTCTTTCTCAGGAAGTGCAGCAAGTACTTGTACTTGAGGATTTTTGGGATATCATGCCCCACGAGTGAGTTGCCAAGTGCCTCCTAGGAGGGCTGTCTACCACAAGATCGAGTTGGAGCCTGGAGCCAAACCCCTTCTATTTAGACTGGGGCTGGGTTTTGCAGATGGCCCCCCAACTAGCATCTATTAGTTAAGGGGATTGGTTGAGCTCAGGAAACAATTTCAGGAACTCATTGAGGCCTATTTATATTCCAGCCTCCAAGGCAGTTTTTCCCTATATTGCTGGGGAAAGGGTTGGGGAGCCCCTGTTTTATTCCAGAAGAAGCGGGAGCCTTGTGCATTGATTATCGGGCGCTCAAGAAGGTAACCTAACCATCAAGAACAAGTATCCACTTTGATTGCAGACTTCTTCGCCCTAATAAAATCAAAAAGAAAATAAGCGCGAGAGACTTCTCGAAGTTGGATCTACGGTCGGGCTACTACTACCAGGTGCGTATCGCGGAAGGAGACGAGCCAAAGACGACCTGTGTGACAAGCAAGCAACCTTACTAATAAAGGGGCGTTTGATTGTTGCCTTTTCCTTTTGGACTCACCAATGCCCCTGCCACGTTCTGCACCCTCCACAACGAGCTATTCCACCCGTACTTAGATGACTGGTGGTATACTTTGATCGTGGGCTATAGCTATTCGTTAAACGACCACGTTAGCCACCTCCGGACCGTTTTTAAGAAAGAATCACCTCTATGTAAAGAAAGAGAAATGCTCCTTAACTAGTAAGCAAGTAAACTACCTTTGGACAGACGGAGATCCTATTCCTAGGGCATTGGATGGGCATCAGAGCCATCGAGGAGTGGCAAGCACCTACCAAGGTGAGTGAGCTAAGATCGTTTTTAGGGCTCGTGAACTATTACCGAAGATTCATCGTAAGTTACTCGAAGAGGGCTGCTCAACTCAAAAATCTCCTAAAGCGAAAGCGGGCAGTGATTGATGACCCCGTATTGCAGTTGCCAGATTACACTAAGCCATTTGAAGTACACACGGATGCGTCAGACTATGCCATAGGCGGTGTGCTAGTACAATAAGGTAACCCAGTAGCATATGAGAGCCGAAAGCTCAATGAGACCGAGAGGCGTGGTCCAAGAGAAGGAGATGACAGCAATAGTGCACCGTGGAGGCGGGTCACGATTCGTGGTCAAGACGGATAATGTGGCGACGAGTGACTTCCTGACCCAGAATAAACCCACGCCAAAACAGAGACGATGGCAAGCAAGACAAACTTGCCAAGTTTGATTGATATGGTGCTAGAGTATAAGCTTGGACGGACCAACCGTTAAGTAGGAAGACAGAGCTGGCGGCATTTAAGTGTGAGGCAGTGGCAGCCACCAGCAGAGTCACGAGTACCCTACCGCATCGTATTCGAGATGGGCTCTTGGTCACAAAAGGGAATCTACTTTTTTTCTTCCAAAACCAAAACCTTTTTCATATTAGTTTGGGAACGAGCCAAGTAAGCACTACGAACCCTAACTCGTCACCTTACATAATACAAGCTATAAAGCCTAACTCGTTCCACATGAACAGCAAGAGGAGCGGGAGTAGGCGCCGGTAGTAGAAAAAGGCATAATCTAATTGGAGCCGGAAACAAAGAAGAAAGGTTTTTTTCCTAACCTCTTGAATTCATTTTCCTATGGTCTCATCTTTCGCATATGAATTCCCTTCTCCTATAGCGATGGATATTATTCATACGAAAACCACTACGCTATCTAAGAAAGCTAGGCACACCAGCACTCGTAACTACAACCTCCCCCCTCGTCCTCGTCTTCGTTCTAGATTCTCTTTTTTAACTCTTTGAAGGGCCGGCTACTCATAGTAGTTATACTTTCTTTAGTTGTTCAAGCCAGATAAGTCAAGTGGTCAGGATAAAGTGGGCTCCTTCTATTTGTATATCTCTTTTATAGCTTCAATCCGTTCTATTTCTTTCTTTTTGAAGCGAGCAATCGGAAGAACACGAAGGGTCTTGGCTTAGGAGTGGGTTTAAGAGCCTTCTCGTCCGTCGTATGAGACACTTTATGTTGAAAGGAAAGAGCAAGCCACTATGGAAATCTCACCTTCCAGCAGGAAGGCTCGAAATAGGTCTTTTGTCACTCTCCCATCGAGGAACAAAAGGACCAGAATGCAATCGGAGCAACAGTACGTGTAGGAGATGGAATAACCGAAGGTTCCGGAGCAGGTGAGCTCAACTTCCTCCGATAGTGCTATTCATTTATTTCTAAAAGATTCATAGAGTCGGAACTGGAAGCACCACCGCCAACTGGAACACAAGGCAGAAGGTAAGGTAGGCTACTGGCACCGGAACAAGAGCGAGCAATCCCTTCTTAAGCCAGTCAGCTAGCCAATATGAATTGCCTCGTCTATGGTCAGCTAGCTCCGTCTCCTTCGTCTACTAACTAATTAATATAGACTATGAAGAAAGCCTTATACCTTCCCTTCGATACTCTTTCAGAGCCTTCGAAAGCCAAGCCGGATACGAGTCTTAGTATTCGTAGGCAAGCCCGCTCGCCACAAGCAAGCCCTTCCCCAGTCGAGTAGCCTCGAATAGCTCTCTTCTCCCCTTTTGCGTACTCTTCTGTCCTTCTCTTCTCCTCCGAGCAGTAGGAGCAGCGGGATTCATTGGGATAGTAGGGGGGACGGTGCTTCGGGTTAGCGCTCTCTCTTTCCGTCGGTGAACAAGTCTCATTCGTTTGGCCGGCCCTAAATCAGCATTGAAATCCTTTTTTCCATGGGCATAGAATGATTTTGACTTACGGCTCAGAGGTTCATCAACTACGGAGAATCAATTAGCATTACCTCACCCGAAATTGGCAATGAGCACTCCTGTCCCGAAACTTAGACGAGCGACTATGCTTAAACGGGTATGCTGCTTGCCATGGGTTGATTTCCGCTGCTCTGGGGAAGTTTGACTTTAGTACTAAATTTGAGACTTCATAGGCTACTTGGCGGTAGTAGGCCCAGGTCCTTGGCTGGTAGTCTTCGCCGGCATCTCCTCTTGAAAGTGTGGTATGTATTTGAAATCGTAACCACAAGCACAAGAGGAAGTAGAAGAAGCACTTCCTATCAGAAGCACGAGTTTAACGGCTTACTAAAGTAGCCTGATGGCGAGCGGAACTAAGGGAACGTCCACCGGAGACCTCAATCACAAGAGGCATAACGAACGGCATACATCAAGGGCACCTCAAAATTATCGAAAGTCCGTGGAAACAGGTCAATAAACCATTATTTTATAGCCTTGTCGGATAAGTTAAGTGGGCCTCTCTCGACTATAGGTACCGGAAACTTTCAAACTAAAGCCGTTCTCGTCAATGCCAGTAATTGGCCCAGGGTCTGCTTCTTGAGTTTGAATCTCTTTTTTAAGCTGGAAAAAGAGTTGATGAACCTTCCGCGGTGTCGGAGCTCTCGATCGAACGGTCTACACTAAGGTTCCCTGATGAGGGCTAGCACAACGAAAGACAACCATGAGGCTCTGGGAGATAGTCTACGATCTAGTATCCCGGGAGATAGCTAATTGAGTTTTCCTTCGTCTTGAAGGCCTTTTCTTTCCTAGCCACCATCACTGGAAAGTAGGAAAGCCAATCCCGTCCCTCCGTGCCCAACTGCGGTGAATGAACTAATCTTTTCGCAATCATATCATAGATGAGTCGGAAGCACCCGAAACACTTACTAGTCTTCATGTGCTACATACATATTCATCATTCCCAAACCTGTTATTTAATAGGGAAAGAAAAAAGTCAAACAAGCAAAAAAATCCTTGTATTCTTGGAAGAGTTGGATGAACTTACCTTTCTCCTCCAGCGTCCAAGTACTGCCAAGTATAATGATTATTCGATTTGGGCCCCAAGGTTAATGTAGAAAGTGGTTGCAAGTCAATCTGCTTGTCCTGAATCTGGGCTCGATCTTGGTAGTAAAAAGTATGTTCCAGAGCATTCAATCCTTAATGCTTAATTAAGAAATGAATTAAGAGAGGGGTAGGCAATTGGTTTTAAGCTGGACTTTTCGCCACCAATAGAAGGTTAAAAGAAGGAAATCAAATTCGCACTCATTAGTGCAATCTAATTCTCTAGACTCATTAGTGCAATCTAATTCTCTAGATAGAAGGAGTTATAAGGCATTCCAGCTTGCTCTATCCCTACAGTCAAGCTAGCTACTAGGATAGATTCCCATCTAGCTACTAGGAACAACAGCAGCTAACTCATCTAGTCTTCTCTGTCCTTCTCTTACCTGAGATTGATAGATAGAAAGGCTTCTTAGCCGTTCTAGCTGGGTATAAACCCACAGGAGCAAGGAGAATTCGTAGCTTGGTTGGCTCCTCAGGGGACACCTAAAGGTAAAGGGGAGACAGAGAAGAAAAAATATTTTTATAAGAAATGACTTAGAGGAGATGTAGTGAATAGATCGAGCCGCTCCACTTAGGAGACGATGATTTTTTTCCGACACGGGAGGAATGTTAGTAGCTCTGTCAGGAGGAATGGGAATGGTTGTGGAAAGGACTTTGAAAGGAGTAGGAAAGGAGAGTGCCTTACTCAAAACAAAATTGACTGATGAATAGATGAAAGGGAGGTTCCTATTTCCTATAGCCGAGGTTGATGTTGAGTTGTCTGTCTCATCTTTTGATCGAGTGATGTGATCACTTTTCTTTTTGGCTTTTTGGTATGTGATCTGATCTTACCTAAAGTTCTACATAGCTAGTATGAGATAAAGATGATACGAGTTGCCATGTTCCCAACGATGGATAGCTAGGCTAGGTAGGCTAGGAAGTAATATGACTTAGTCCATCAGTGCCATTACCTTGCCCCGACCAAGTGTTCCAATCCACTCCAGACCATGTCCCAATAAAAGCAGCTCCCTACCATGTCCCGAGTGTTCGCCAGATAGAGGTCCAATGAATTGGCTATGCTAATGTCGAAGCTATAGTCTGCTGGGCTAATTAATCCACCAATGGCTAATAGCTAGTTCGAGTTGTGGCTATGCCGGCAGCTCTATATGTTCTTCAGCAGTTTATGCTTGCCTCACGATGGGTTAGACCCTCCCTCAGAGGAAGCAATGGAATATGCCAACATATCCCCATATGTACCCATATATAAAGGAACCGATGTTGTCTATCCCGCCCCCAGTCTTTTCCCCCTTATATAAGACAAGACTTCCAAGAGTACCAAAATGTGTTCATCTGGTCCCATGATGAGCTGCAAGGAATCCCAATCAATCTGACATTCTATCGCCTCAATATGAACCCAACGTTCAAGCCAATCAAATAGAAAATGAGAAATTTCAATCGAGATAGGGACGTCGTGGTTCAAGAAGAGGTTGACAAGCTACTCAAGGCAAAATTCATTAGAGAAGCCCGGTACCCTGAATGGATTGTGAATGTAGTCATGGTCACCAAGGCCAATGGTAAATGGCGTATGTATGTTGACTACAATGATCTGAACCGCGTCTGTCCCAAAGACAGTTTCCCCTTGCCCAAGATCGACCATCTTGTAGATTCCACCACGTGTAACAAGCTTATGAGTTTTATGAATGCTTTTTCAGGCTACAACCAGATTATGATGCATCCCTCCGATCAGAAGAAGACCAACTTTATTACCAGCTGAGGACTCTACTATTACAAGGTGATTCCCTTTGGACTAAACAACGCATAGGAAACCTACTAGAGAATGGTCAATAAGCTCTTCAAGCAACTGATCGGGGAAACCAAAGAGGTGTACGTAGAAGATATGATCACTAAATCCCCTCTAGCGGAGCAACAACCCAAGCTTCTCCGGAAGACCTTTGATATTCTACATCGGAATCAGATGCGCCTCAACTCAGATAAGTACGCATTCGAGGTCGTGGTAGGGAAATTCCTAGCATTCATAGTGTATGAAAAGGATTTATAGGTCAATCCAGAAAGATCAAAGCTATCTTGGACTTTGAGTCACCAACCTAACCTGAAGCAAGTCTAAAGGTTGACAGGAGCACTGAATTGGTTCATCTATTTATAAATGGATAAGTGCCTCCCTTTCTTCAAAGCCATCAAGAAAGGCAGATGAATAACTTGGGATGAGGAGAGCGAACTCGCATTCCAAGACCTTAGGAGATATTTAGCAAACTCCTCGCTCATGGTCAAGCTGCTACCAGGAGACGTGCTACAAATTTACATGGCAGTATCTGCTACTGCAACCAGCGGGGCTCTGGTTAAGGAATGCAAGGATAGGGTCTAGAGACATGTTTATTATATCGGCCGGTCATTAAGCAAGGCAGAAAAGAACTATACCCAGTTGGAAGAAATCGACATTCGCTCTAGTAACCACGTCAAGTAAACTTAGACTCCACTTTCAAGCTCATACAGTGGTAGTGGTGATAGATCAGCCGTTGAGGTAGTTCATGCAACTACCGGATGTATAAGGCTGGTTGATCCTTTAGGCCATGGACTTTACCTAATATAACATCCAGTTTAGGTAGCGTACCACAATCAAGGGGCAAGCCTTAACAGATTTTATAGCGAAATTCAGTGGCGCATCTGGAGAACAGCCGAGACTAGACTTAATACCTCATAAAGGAAAAGACATCCGGGAAGAAAGTGGAACCTTGACCATAGAAGCCAGAGTCTGGACACTCCACGTTGATAGAGCTTTGAACCAGCAGGGATGCGGAGCGAGAATAGTGATCAGTGACCTGGATTGAGTGGAGTGCAACCACAATTTAAGATTCGAGTTTCAGGCTACCAATAATGAAGCCGAATATGAAGCGTTGCTGGCCAGGATGAGGGCAGTAACATATCTACGAGTAGAGCACATGTTGGTCAAGTGTGACTCCCAACTGGTGACAAACCGGGTAACAGGCTAATACTAAGCGAATGGACAACATGAAGGCATACTTAGAAAAAGCAAGATCGCTATTGGTGGGACAGACTCTACCTAAAGTCATCCCACTCCAAATCCTGCCCCATTCAAGTATCAACAAGATAGCTGAGGTTAACCCAATAGAACGACTACCATGCCGGATGTACCCGATAGCAACGTACCTACCGAACGGAAACCAGGATAAGGCAAAAAAGATAAAACCGAAAAGCGGTGAGATTCTGCCTGATCGAAGTGCACCTATATTGTAAAGGGAAATCGCCTCTGCTGTTGAGGTGCCTACACCAAGAGGATGCCCAGTAGATCTTGAATGAGGTAAACTTCGGGATTTATAGATACAACACTAGAAGCATGGCCTTGTTGCATAAAGTCCTAAATCAGGGATACTTTTGGCGCACGCTTCATGAAGACGCCTGATCCATGATCCTAACTTGGCTGCCATGCCTGAAAGTAGCGAACCTAATGCACCTGCCTCCAGAAAAGCTCTCACCACTACTTCACTCTGTAGGGTGGAGGCGAAGCCACTTGTTCACATAACAGAAGCGAACACCACTAATTTCATCAGAAAATTAGTAGTATGCAGATTTGGGACCCCAAAAATCATCATCACGAATCTAGGAAAGCAGTTTGACAATCATAATTTTATGAGCTTTTGTGAAGATTTGGGGGTAGATTGTCGGTTCGCCTCAGTGGCCCATTCTTAAACCAACGGTCTGGTCGAGTCAACCAACAAGATTATCAAAAAAACTACAAAAGAAGAAACTTTAGGAGAAGAAAGAGGGGTGGGTAGAAGAGCTCCCCAACATACTGTGGGCCTATCGAACCATAGAGAGAACCGCAACCGGGGAAACTCTATACTCCCCAGCCTTCGGGGTCGAGGCGATTCTCCTCGTCGAGCTAAAACTGCCTATCTATCGGACCTAGCACTTTGACCCCAATCAGAATGAGGAAATGTTAAGAGCAAGCCTATATCTTATAAAGTAGAGGTAGACCAGAGCTAAGGTGAGGGTAGCAGCATATCAATAGAGGATCACTAGATGCTTCACCGAGAAGGTCAAGATTTAGAGTTTTAAAGAAAGAAACCTAGTCCTTAGGAAGATCACTTAGAATACCCATCACCGCTTAGATAGAGTCTTAGCCCAAAACTGGGAGGGATCTTACTTGGTCAAGACAGTTGTGCACTAGGGGGCTTATAAGCTAGAAGACATAAATGGGTACCCTATCGGCCACACCTAGAGCGCTGACCATCTCAAGAAGTTTTGTCCTTAGCAACCAAAGGCAGATGCAAGCACTTCATTAAGGCCTTGCTGGAAGTAAGGAAGATCAAGCTCCTCAGTCTTTTGTGATTGTGTTTCTTGTTCAATCAACTAGAAAGATACGAAGTTGTAACTGGGCCCAATTTCCCCTTCTTTTGAGATGTGGTTTTCCCACATTCACCTTGTACTTCCATTTTCAATCAATGAAGTAGTGTTGACTCCAAGCTATGAGTAAATTCAAAGCGTGCCTCAATACCTTGGGCCTGGTATAAGACACCCCCCCCCCCCCCCCCCCCAAGAAGGGATCTGGGACTAAGTGGCCCTGTTGCCTACCAGATCTAGGATCCAGACTTGTGGCCTTGGTTGCCCACCGCATCATTGAAAGGAATTTCCTAATAGGGAGACCCAGTATATTGGAAGGGTACAAGACCCTCTAATAAGGGATTTAGGAAAAAGTGACCCTGGTTGCCACTAGATCCACGATCCGGACTCGTGGCCTTGGTTGCCCGTCGCATCCTTAAGAGGGATTCCTAGATACCTTGGGAGGGAGACCCATTACCTTGGGCAAGGTACAAGCCCCTTTAAAGGAATCTAGGAGTAAGTGGCCATGGTTGCCCCTCACATCCTTAAGAGGGATTTCTCGATAGGGAGACCCGGTACCTTGAGCACCCCCCAAGAAGGGATCAGAGATTATGTGGCCCAAGATGCCCACCAGATCCAGGATCCGGGATCAAGGCCTTGGATACCCGCTGTATCCTTGAGAAGGGTTCCCTGATAGAGAAGACCCAGTACCTTGGGAGACCACCCAAGAAGAGACCAGGGGACTAAGCAACACTGGCTGTCAACCAAGTCTCTGATAAAGAAAATATATCCAAACACATATCCTTAGACAGCATTAAAAAAGAAAAGGACATTCAGATCAACAAGGAAATAGGGCAAATTCCTATCGAAACTAATCCGTAAAATAAAGGGTGAACCCCGGTCAGGTGATTAGAAAAAACACCACCAAGGACCAGTCTATGGTGGATATATAAAAGCTGCCACAATCAAAAGGTAGAGCATAAGTAATGGCATCATAAAAAAATATATAAACGAGAATGCACATGCATCAGTCCACGGTTATAAGGTAGGGAAGGATCGGGGCTTAGAAGGCCTGACTTCCCACAAATAAAAAAGCTAAACAAAAAAATAGATAATGCTAAAACTTGGTGATATTGGTTTTAGAATCACTGGTCCTGAGTACCGCTGTCCAAGAGAATGGCTGGTTGATCTCGCTGAGGGTGGTTCTCTTCTTCCTTGGCCCCCTGGTCCAGGACACACAGCCATTCCTAGCTATTCATCTGCTGTAATCCTGCTTCATGAGCTCCCGAAGGCTGCGGTTCTGGCTCGCTAACAAGTGATGTAGGTCACACCTGACGTTCTTCTAACCCTTGAGATTTGACTCCGGTCCTTAGACAAGCGGCTCTTCAACGTCGCCTCGCTCCCCTTCGACTGGATCGCTGCTGATTGCTATACATGCACCATCTTAGGGTACCTCATGCTCATGCAGAGGCTTATCCAATCTAATGGCAATCTCCTAAATTGGATCACAGTCCTAACCATGCAGTAGATTGAGGTCGAAGTCATGGTGAGCATCCTGTGCAGTATGAAGGGTAGTGGCGAAATAGCAATCCTCGAAGGATTTGTCGGCTAGGGCCGTTACAGCCGTAACCTTGGTTTGCATCGTTTCCTTCTCCTCCATCAACTGGTTCCTCTTCGTGGCACGGAAAATGGACATCAATTTCTCCATAATCATGCTCATTCTGCACACGAGCCACCGCCTGCTTTACCTTAGCAACTGCTTTGTTAGAGTCCATCTTTTCCTTAAAGAGATGGATCATCGCATTCTTAAGTCGCGCTACCTCATCCTCAGATTTTCTACATTTGTCCTCCACCAACTGATGATCTTCTTGAAAAGAAACAACTTGCAACCCAAGAGCTTGAAGATACATAAACACCTGAAAGACCTAGAAAACGGGGATGGTAAGAAGTACATGAGAGAACCAGCGGGGAATAAAGAATGATGTATACTATACCTCAGCCGCCCTGATAGAGCCCATGGTTACCACCTCTTGAGTAGGCAATATCATCAATGGAATAAGATCGTTGTTAGAGCATGCATCTTTGAAAGCTTCAAACAATCCCTCATGGCCTGGCACAACTTCCTTTCTCTTAGGTGGGATGGGAACTTTCTCCTCCAACGCCATAACCCATTTTCCTTTGTCTAAAGCCGACTTAACTGGGCGAATAGAAGAGGAAGGAGGAGTCGAGGTAGAAGAGCCTGAAGCAGAAATGGACAGCGGAGCCTGGCACCGTCGGACCCTAGCAAGAAGTGACTCCTACCTAGGTGGGCCTCCATCTCTTACACTCTTGACAATCCCGTAGACCGGGGAGGGGAAACGGACTAAAAAGCAAGCTGGGGAACTAGTCCCAATGCTGATGCCCCTCTCTTTCTTGATCGCCATCGACGTTGATTTCTTGTAGGAAGTGCGGGAAGAGATGTCCCACCCCTTCCGAGAAAGGAGCCACAATCGGTTGGAACGGCGCTGGAACCCGTTGGAAGTGAGCCTGTGGATAGGAGACCTCCTAAAAAGACTGTGCAACGACAACAATTGGAACTCGGCACTAGTAACTCATGGACTGCTCTCTATATAAAAAATATTTGGAGGCAAGAAGAAAGAAGGGCATATTGGCACTGCGGGGGTCACTATCAACGAATGCTCCATCCTCGCCCGCTCCTAGACATAACCGTCCAGTCTAGGGTGACTACTGCCCATCTTCTTGATCTTGGTTGGAGATCCATGGCCACCTTGCTCACATTTCCCTTCACCCAGTCAGGATATGGGCCAAAAGTAGTTAGGACTAGATACTCCACCCCTCCAACATACGCCACATTCCCACAATTCCCTTCGAACACGACCCATTCCTTTTTCCAATTTTCGTCCCTCATCTTGGTACCGGGAACCCATGAACCTGGCATTGTTAAAACACCGGGGATACAACTTCCCATCCCCCCTCCCCGAGTTGCTGTGTCATTGGGGAAAGTTAGAAGACGGACCAGAGCTCATTGTAACCAGGCTCCATCACTCTAAGCTTTGACCCACTAGCTTCCCTCTAAAAGACCAGGAATCCAATCAGATTCTGCCAAAATCCCGGTACCAGCTGCGTCGGGACGAGTTGAAAGACATTCTAAGCGTGCTGGAGCCTAGGATAGGGCTGGAGTCGGAACCGAGCCCACACTTAAAAGCAGCAACGTGAAATGGTAGGTGCCCCTTGGGAGGGGAATACGCGCCATAATCTTTTGAAGGAAGAGAAAGCTGAATCTCATCGAGGATGTTGTACTCATGCCTCATCCATGCCAGGAAATCCACAGTACACTCTAAAGGAGGGATGCATATAAATTCCTCGACAAGCTCTGAGATCCCTCAGATGGCGATCGTAATCGGGAGATCTCTATAGTCCAATTCCCTACACAAATGACCCTTATGGCTGGAGAATTCTTTAAGGCTTGCCTCTTCCTTCTCGTCGGATACGGTAAACTGGGGAGTTTACAGAGTTGGAGAAGCATGTACCGACAGATATGTGCAGTCCGTACCGACGACGACTCACTGCGCCGCTCCCTTTAGTGGCAGACTTCTTCCCTCTCTTTTTCTTCTTTAAACTAACCCCCAAATTTTCAGGGGAGCTCTCTAATCTGGCATAATCGAAATCCCTATTTATGTTGGAGTCGTCTAAAATGGTACTGATCTAAGTAGAAGAAAAAAATAGGTTTTGAAATAGAGAAAGATATGGAAGTCTGGATTAACCTAACGAGAAAGATAGAGAAGAGTTTTAAAATTCAAAATTCGAAAGAATATGGAGAAGGTAAGGAAAATAAGTTAGTTACCACCCTATAAATAAAAGAGCTAAGGAAGACCTGATGAGACGATTGGGAAGGTCAAGGTAATCAGATGGTGAGGCTTTGTCAATTCCAAGGAAGAATGGGACATTTGAGCTTCTGCTTGTACGACACGGGGTGGATGCGTCCGTAACAGTTAGCATTGGAGACCCACACGCTTTGAAGTCTGCCCCTACTGTCTTAGGATTCATTATTGTTGCATTTTATGCATGAATTGACCCAACTCCAACACTAAATACAGGATTGCTAAGAGGCCCAAAAAAAGGAAGACGCAGGGAAAATCCTTCATGTGATCTGCTTACCTGCCTCCAATGCTTCGTGAGGACCCTTGGCATTCAAAACTGGGGGGACTTCTGTTAACGATCTAAATTGATAATCTCTCTAAGGAAGAATTTTCCCCGTTACTTGGGACCAGAGCCACGATAAAGACTCGGTCCCTAGCGGGACCTCGATAGGATCCTGGTCCTTGAAAAGACTTGATCCTTCCAAAGACTCGGTCTCTAAAGGATCAGACACCGATACCATTGGAGCACCAGGGAGACCCGGTCTAGACTAATACCTGATCACTAAAGGTAGCAGGCCTTAACGATCGGACCCTACTCGGTCAAGAAACGGTCTCCACTTTAGGAACCCGCTACTAATGAGTGGAATAGAGCAACTTAAACTCTCCTACGTGGCATCAACCATCGCCCATAACCTCAACCAAACCCTTAAGACCCATGAACCTTCTAGAAAAGATCTAGCTCAATCACCTAACATCGGACCTCACTTAGGGCTGATGTTAGCCTAAAGCAAGGTCATGTGAAAAAAGGGGAAACCGGGGGAGCTTGCAGTGGGTGGTGGAGCAATTAATGCTGGATCATTAGACATAAAGAGGGAAAGATAAGGGGCCGACGGTTGAGATCCCTTCACAACCGCGCCTCACTAACGGTTGGATCTAGCCCCATCTAATCCCTACCTAGTGTCAACTATGAAATTCTCTTAACCACTTATAGTGTCTATTGTACCTAGAGGGGGGTGAATAGGTATATGCTCAAATTCTTACACTTCTTTTTCACACAATCAATTTATGCACACTTAGAGAACCTAACAAGTAAATTGTTTTAACAAGTTAATGTGAATTCAATTAAGCAAGTGTTAAAATAATACAAGTTAAAGTAAGTGAAGAGATAAAAATATGAAAATCAACACAAGAGATTTTTTTAACGTGGTAAAACCTTCAATGAGGAAATATCCATAGGTTGAATCCTAAACCACCGGCAAACTGTATTCCACTATGACGAATAAAAGTACACCCTCAAAAGTGACCAATCCACTGGAATACTCTTAAAGATATCCTTTCTACTCTACCCTCGGGCCTAGTGAAACACGTTGCCTACTTTTTATCGAAAATGCTACTCTCACACCCCTAGAAATTAAATTTCTACCTGAGACGCTACTCTCACGCCTCTAGAAAGATTCCTTGCTTGACTATCTAGATCACTCCAATCTTAGCCAAGACTTCCTTACTTAATTATTCGGATCTCCCTATCCTAGTCAAGACTTCTTACTCAAGTCAAAGCTACACTCACTCTAACAAGAGACTTCCACCTTTTGCAAGGCAATGATTTAAGTGAAATGCAAACATGCAAACATGATGCAATCACAAGCAAATAGAGCAAGTAGATCAAACACACTCTATAAAGAAGTATATTTTCACAAATCAAGCTCACAAGCAAATGTAACTAATTCTTATGAACATGTGATTAGAGATCTAGATTAGGCATTCAAAAATCATTCACAAAAATTATCTAAAAACCTAAACATGTCAATCAAAACTACAATAACAAGTTTTCAATAGAAAGCACAAAACTAGCTTTGATATCAAGTGAACAAGTTAACACTTGAAATCCATAACATATTCAACCAAGCAAGAACTAGATTTGAATGATAGAGATCATAATCAAAATATCCTAGTTCTAGAACATGTAACAAATAATCTAGAAATCAACAATCAAGATCAAATCACAAAATTCTTCTAGATTCAAGTTCATATTCTTCAAAATTAGCTAAAATGATATTCAATCTAAAACACAAAAGCTAATTTCAAAACTCACTCAAACAAGCCTAAAATGGAATCAAAATCATTATAAACAGTTTTCTTTAATCAAATAAGAAGATTCAACAAGTTGATCACAAGAGAAATGTAGAGAAAATGATTCACTTACAAAATGATGAACACACGTTGAATATCAGATCAAAACGGCAAATTTGGACATCATTTCACTTTGTAAATGCTTGGGGCTTGTTCCCTCTCAAAGACCAACAATTTTGGATTTTGAATTTCTAAGATCGAAGTTGATTTGAGAGAGATATCACAAAAGAAAAAACTGGAAAAACTTATGAAATTTCTGCACGAAATTTGAATATATAGGAGAGGGAAATGACTTGGAGAGAGCGTCAACTCGGGAAAGCAATGACCAATCGCTACCTCAGCTCCTCGAGGAGGCTCGTGGACATCTCGGGGGTAGGAGGGGTTCCTCCCTAAGATGGCCACGGGCCTCCTCGGGGAAGGGTGGCAAAATGTCCTTTGACCAATGGCCACTTCCCTCACGCTCCTCTCGCGTTCTTCGACCGTTCTCCGGCCTCTGAACTCTGAATTAGAATCCGTTTTTGGATTACAAACCATAAATCCATCACGGACATGGAATTTTACAAAATTTTCACAAAATATATGAAAATTGACTCGATACACAAGGATGAAAACCATGAACGATAAAGACATGGCAAGTTTCGTAACTTCCAACTCGAAACTCAAAAACTTATGAATGAGTAACCAAAATGACCGAAACTCAATATAGAACAACATGATAACATATTCAAGTCTGATTTCACAAAAATACAAACAAACAAATACAAAAACACATATATATGCCGTTTCCTAGAGATAGTCCTAGAACATGTAATTTTACAAAAGTTGCAAATTAAATCTAATGCATGTGCATACAACAATAAGCGTGTGAATGTGTTATACCAATTTAGCGCAATGATGCAGAGACACAAATGAATGAAATATATGTGTGTGTGTGTGTGTGCGCGCTTACGCCTTGCAAGAGGGGAAAACCTCGATACCTTAGCATCCAAGTAATCATCTTTCCTCTTGAAGATGAACTTTGCTTGCTTTCCTTTTTCGAAGATCGATCCAATCATGACCCACCTAAGAAACTAAGCAATAGTAACAAAGAGTGTTTTATTATGGAATCAAGCCAACATAAATCTAAAACCTAACAAACTACCTCGTTCATCAAGAAGGAAACTGCATTTTTTTCTAATAAAAATGTTGTAGTATGCCTCTAAACAAAGAAAGGAAAGCTTGGTGAAGAGTCCTGACAGGTGTAGAGAGACAGACGCTAAAGTTGTCCCTTGCTGGGTGAAACAGTGAAAACGATAGGGCTCGCTAGCGAGGAACGTCTCCAGCCAACCAGAGCTACACGAATCACCACCAAAGCTCCAGGTTCATGCCATTAAAGTGCATGAATGACAGTAGGGCATATGTAGAATGATAACGGCCCTCCGAGGCGTGTGCCACCCACTGGCTCTATCCAAAGCAGTGGTGAGAATCCTCTTAGCCTTCTTTCAGCCTAGGAACTATGACCCTCACCCACTCACTAAAGCTCTAGATCAGCATGAGAGCATAGGTGGAGCAATATCGGCCTTTCAAGTCGTGCTACATGTCCTCCTGTTTCAAAGGGACAGTGAGGATTAAGCATAACCTTTCCCGCTTAATAGGGTAACCATCACCTACCATTAGTTCACCTACCATTAGTTCACCTTATATATAACCCAACTCAAGAAGAGAAGATGGTCCCTTTTTTTGCACCTAGAAATAGAAAGAGATGTCCCTGGGGAATTAGTTCTACTTGGCTACTTCTCTACTGATTTCGACACAAAATTCCCGTAATCCCCAATTCTAGATAGAATCATTCTTCTTAGTAAGCCTAATAGGCCTAATCCAATAGCACTACTTGGCTACTTGTTGTAAGCTCCCCGGAGCCATACATTCAATCAATAATATATATATCCCCGCTTCATGTAGACCTATATACATGTCAGTTTATCTAAAGTTCGCATTTCATCTGATCTATCCTATTGCGAGAACACTAACGCGGTAGGACCAGCCTATACGCCCTAACCAGAACTATGTGGCTTGGTCAACTCAACCGGAACAGTCTAGCCTACCACGCTAAGATAGTAAAAGCAGCACCGGACCGGATACCTATCCCATTGGACCGAGTCCTAGCACTGTGGGGCACCCGTACCTCGTGGTTGACCGCTATCGAGGAAGTTGCTCCCAATTTTCTAGATAGCACCATGGCTGGGGTGGAGATGACTTATCGTAATACTAGTATTAACCTTTAAGTTTCAATGTTATTTTTGTCGGTTTTATTTTCATTTTCAATGCACTAGTTTTTTTCCGTTGTAATATTCTAATTTAAGAATGTCAATGTTATTATTTGGTTTTGAATTATTTTTAGTTAATTATTATGATATATGTTAATTATATATAAAGGTTAATGATTTGAAAACATTTGTTTTGAATTAAAATACTTATTAGTTCATTAATAAAAACTTAAAATTAAAAAGCAATTAAAATATATTCAATATTATACTCGGTTGAAAGATCTCAACTAAATATTTTTAATGGGGCTAATTACGTTTATAAATTAAAAAATATATATAAATATTGATTTTAATTAAAAATGTGAAAAAGGAGATGGGAAGAAAAAATAATATTATTTTAATGAAATAGTGAAATGAAAATCCAAAATTGGACCTTCTATTTTGAAGAACCAAAACAAATCTTCATTTTGGGGTCTTTATTTTGAAGTTTGGTTGGAGCCAATCTAGTATTCATTTTGAAGAAATGAACATTGGTTGGAGTCGGCCTATGACTATGGTTGGGCAAAAAACCATTAAATCAGACTGAACCGGAAAACCGAACCGGTCCAACCTGTTTTTTACCGATTTTATTAAGTTGACCAGTTCAGTTCGGTTTGCAATTTTAAAATCAAGTGAACTCAGTTCGGTTTTCGATTCGTGGCATTGAACTGGAAACTGACCCGAGATCCAACATATAAAAAAAATCCATAATTTTTCATATCTCTGTTAATCTTTTCCATTCAACATCAGCAGCCTCTCAACTTTCAAACCCTAAATTTCCTCTCAACTCATTGTCTGCCGCTGGTCAACACCTACCGCTCCTCAACGTCCGTCACTCGTCAATCTCTCATTGTACGCCAGCCGTCCTCCGGTAACTAGTTGTTCATCAATTTCTCGTGACGTACTATAGTCGTTCGTCCTCTACTCGTGACGTCCTCTGACACATCAATCTTCTCAGTCACACCATGTAAAATTCGATTCCTCTGCTTTTTTTAGTTAGGGTTTGTGTTTGTTGTCTTGTTGATGTTGATGTTGATGCTTATTTTTTTGGACAAAAAATCTAATGTCGTCCTTAATTTCGATTCCTCTGATGTTGATGCTTTTTAGAAAAAATCTGATGTTGTCTTCAACTTTGATTCCTCCAATTTTTTTAGTTAGAGTTTGTGTTTGTTGTCTTGTTGAATGTTGATGCTTATTTTTTGGACAAAAAAATCTGATATTGTCCTCAACTTCGATTCCTCTGATTTTATTCCTCTGACTTTGAAAAAAATAAAATGTGGAAAAAATTTAAAACAATGGTTCTTTGCTTTGATTTGATAAAGGCTCTTTTTCTTTCTTTTGATGTGGTTTTATTTTTGGTATTGTATTCCAATTTTCTTTGTTTTTCTTTGTTTATATGTCATGTTTTATTATTAATTGTTTTTTGTTTCCAGAAGAAGAACATGTTGTTGCTTTGCAAAGTTTCTGTCTATTTAAGAGCTCCTCTTCTATGTTTAGATTGTTCTTTGAGTTTATTAGCTTGGTGCAAATATCCTCTGGTCGAGTCGTTACCAAGATAAATCAATTTTGTAACAGAAATAACAGATAAAATAAGTTTATAAGGTTCATTATATACTGTTATTCACTTATTATGATCAGAAATGACAGACTTGCTATAAACTTTTATATGATAATATGGTACTGTTAATTTGTTATAAACTTATATGTCATATTTTTATTTCATGGTAGAAAAATGAATGTTGATGATGTTTTTCCGACCAATGTTGTTAATTCCTCGAGTTATATGGGTGAGGAAGCAGTACAAAGTGGCTCTTTAGAAAGAGCCCTTATAATAGGGTATGTTAAACCTCTAGGTGGGAAGGTAGGAAAACTCTAATTCATGGAATCATTTTACAAGATGTCAAAAAGATGGGAGAATGAGAGCACAATGCAAATATTGTCCCAAAAATTATGATTGTGACTCCAATACTAATGGGACAACCAATATGAATAAGCACCTAGAGAATCAGTGCAAACATTACCATGCCAAATTAGTTGCAGCTGACCCAAAACAAAAATGTCTTGTAAAACAAGCCCTTATTACTTCATATACAACATCATCAAAGGAGAGTTATGGTAGTAGTATATGTTTGCGTATTTTTAATAAGGAGGATACTAGGAAGGCATTAGCAGAGATGTTGATTGTTGACGAGTCACCCTTAGATTTGTAGAGAAACGGGGTTTCACAAGTTGTGTCGTGTAGGTATGCCTAGGTTTGATGTCCCTTCCAGCAGAACAATAGTTAGAGATATTTTGCAATTGTATATTGTTATGAAGATATCTTTGATGAAACAATTTAGAGAGAGTAAGGTGAGGGTTTTTCTTTCCACTGATTCTTGAACTTCAATCCAAAATATCAATTACATGGTTGTGACAGCACATTTCATTGATGAACAATGGCATTTGCAAAAGAGGATTTTCAGTTTTACTCAAATTTTCGATCATAAAGGGGAAACCATTGGGAAGTGTATTGAGAAAGTGTTACTTGAGTGGGGTATTGATAGGGTTTTCACAATCACTGTGGATAATGCATCTGCCAACAATATGGCCATTCTTTATGTCAAAACTCAAAATAATGTTGACTAATTGGCATAAAGATGGTGCGATTTTGGATGGGAAGTACTTGCATGTGCGGTGTTGTGCACACATTGTGAATCTAATAGTAAATGATGGGTTAAAAGAGATGCATAATTCAGTGGTTGCCATACGTAATGCCATGAAATTTGTAAAATCATCTCCTAGTAGATTCGATAAGTTCAAGAAATGTGTTGAGCATGAAAAAATTCAGAATAAGGGGCTTGTAGTGTTGGATGTGCCTACTAGGTGGACTTCCACTATCTAATGTTGGCAAGTTCACTCAAATTTGTCAAAGCATTTGATCGGTTGGATGACGAAATGGGCACTACCAGAAATACTTTAAAGAGACTGAAAATGGGCAAAAACAGATTGGGCCACCTAATTTTGAGCATTGGGAGAATGCTAAGGTATTAGTTCAATTTCTGAAAACCTTTTATGATGTTACTTTGCAATGTAGTGCTTCATTGAGTGTCATTTCAAATTTATACTTTCATAAACGGATTACAATTAACAACCAATTGACATTAATGAATGGTGATGGAAATCATCTTGTGTGTGAAATAGCCTCCAATATGAAGTATAAGTTTGAAAATTATTAGGGGAGTTTGGAAACCACAAACAAGTTGTTGATTATAGCAGTTGTGTTGGATCCTAGATACAAATTGCAATATGTGTCTTATTGTTTTGCGGTTTTATATGGTGCTGCGAATCGTGATAAAATGACCGCAAACATCAAAGATGCATTGATTGAGTTATATGAGTGTTATAATGCATTATACGGTGGTGCCGGTGGTGCTAGTATTGATCATGTTGATGAAATCCCCTCATTCGGTGATGTAGAAAGTGATGATAGTAGCGTGTTTGACATTTCGGTTGCTTTTTCGGAGACAATTGAGAAGCAAGATAATGTTAGGGTTAGAAATAATGTGGAGAGGTATTTGTTGGAGCTGGTTAAACGTAAGCCTTCTAATTTTGATGTATTGACTTGGTAGAGTATTTTTAGTGCACATTATCCAATTTTGGCATCAACTGCAAAAGATGTGTTTGCAATGCCGATTTCCACTGTGGCTTCTGAGTTCGCATTTAGTTGTGGAGGACGAGTTCTAGATTCGTTCCAGAGTTTATTGAATCCTAAAATGGTGGAGTGCTTGATTTATACACAAAATTGGTTGCAAGCCAAGCATCGTACTAGTCAACTTGAAGCTGCAATAATGCATGCTCAAAATGATGATTCATCATTAGAAACCTTATAATTCAATGAAGAGACCGAAACTGGTAAGTAGTTAGTAATTAATTTGAATACTTGTCTATCTTATTGTATTTTCATGCTACATTTTGAAAATTACTAACCCACTTCACTTTTATCTATATATAGAGCTTGAGAAGTTGACAAAAGCATTGATGACAATGGCAACATTTGATGCGGAAATGTAGTGAACAATCACCGGTAACAAGGGCGGACCCACATAGAGACCAGGTGGGGCCCGTGCCCCACCTCAAATTTTCAAAAAAAAAATCATTTTATATTTACATATATATATATATATATATATCACAAATAACACATCATGACATATATTGTTACACAGCACTGTTGGTCTATTGTCTTCAGTTTTTTAGTTTTAGTCATTGGTTCAATTCGCAACGGAAGCAAAACAAATACCTTTTAATATTTATTTTTATTTTACACTCGTTTCCAATTTCTTTATCAAATTTCCATTTTCTTCTACAACAAAATAATCCATTTTCTTTTTCCCCTCATTGTTAAATTCTTAACTACCCTTAATTTGTGGTTTACTTAATTCAATTTTATTATATAGTAAATTATCTTATCTATTATTATTTTGAAACTTTCTTATTTCTAATATTTTTAGTTTGACATACTTAACACATCCAATCAATAAACCCTAAAATCTCAAATTTAAATTTATTATATTAAAATAGTTCATTTATTATTATGATTCATTTTATTTTATCCTTTACATTTTTCTTTATTTTATTATTCTAATTTATTTAGAATCAATAATTCACTTTAAATTTATACAAAAATAATTTCTAGTAGTATTTATTAATCAATTATTGTTGTATAAATTTAAAGTGAATTCACTATAAATACAAAACAAAATTTTTTATTATAAAACTATATTTTAATTTTTTTTTACGAATAAATACTATAATTTTTCATTGTTCATTTTGTTTTTCTTGTTATTGTTTATTTTTTTTTAATATTTGGTTTCTTGTTTTTAGTTCTATTAAATGTAAGATTATTTAATTCATTTCGAGTAAGTATTCTATTTTTTAATTAAAAATTCATTATACCATAATTTTTTATATAAAAAACACATTTTACTATGATTTTAAATTTTCATTCATTTTTTTTAAATAATTGATTTTTGTTCAAGTGCCACACCTCGTTTGATTCTCTTTTTAGAGTCCCGTTTCCTCTCCCCAGCTACATCTCCCTATCGGTCGAATGGTATCTTCAATAACTAGTAGGTCTAGTAGGTTCATAACTTGATATCCTGGAGTTGTAATTTCTGGATCCGCCACTGACTGGTAAGATAAGGATTATAAAATATTATCAATTTTTTTTATTGCCATCTACTTATTGTTTGATGAATGTAATTAATTCTATGACACATTTTTCTTATTATTTTGGAGTGGGTTTAGAGTAATCAAGGAGACAAAGACTGTTGTGGAATACTTTTATGGAGCAATGAAGAATTTTAAGAATTTCAATTGATTGACTGTTTTATTATATTGTTTGATTTAGACTTTATGGATTGTTTATAAACTCTTATTATATTGTGGATCGTTAATATGTGGTTTATGAACTCTTATTAGGTATTATGTTGTGGATTGTTGTTATTTGTGTTATTTTGTTAGGTATATTGTATTTGATTTTGAAATTTAATTTGACTTTGTTTTGTATTGTATCAGGCTATCAGCCGAAAATTTTAAATATGATTTGTAGATTTTTAGTGTGCTTTTGTTGTAATGTAGATAAATTCTGCTCAATAGGTTCAAAAACTGAACAAAGTGTGTAATAATTAAAGTCCAAAATTTTGGCCCAATAGGCCCAAACCGAAAAAAACAGAACTGAATCGAACCGATCTAATTCGGTTGTTTTTTGATCGGTTGACATTTTTAAATTTTATTGGATCAGTTCGCTTTTTCAAAAACCGAGCTTTATCGGTTTTTTATCTGTTTTAGTGAAAACCGAACCGATCAATTAAACGCTCACCTCTACATAAGACTATCTCTAATGGGTCTCCATTTTGTCATCCATTTCACTCAATGGTTCTCTAAAATGAAGATTCCATTTTGGAGATCTGATTTGGATCTCTGAAATTAGAGATCTAAATCTCAATTTCTATGTCACTATTTATATTAAATAATATTATGTTATCTCTCCTATCTGCTTTTCATATTTTTAACTAAACTCAATTAATTTAATACAACTTTTTATTCATAAATTAATTACGATAAAAATTATACCATTAGAAACATTTTAATGAGATCTTTCAATCGAGTATAATATTGACTATATTTTAATTATTTTTTATTTTTTAATAATGAATTAATAAGTATTTTAATTCAAAATAATTGTTTCCAAATCATCAATTTTTATATGTAATTAACATATATTATAATAATTAACTCAAAAATAATTCATTAAAACAAAATATTAACATTAACATCTCCAATAGTGCAAATCTTTCTCTATAATTCTAGTATATTCACGGTCTCGGTAAATAATATTAGGTGTAAAAAATATAAGTGTTAAAAAATTATTTCAAAATCATTACATGTATAAATAGTTAGCTATGGATAATTATAAAAAAGATTAGAAAAATTTTAGTGTAATAAAAGTGAATAAATTATTATCTAAAATAATAAAGAGAACAATTTTATTAAAGAAAGTTTGAAAATATTAATATTTTATTATTTAAAGTTTGTAAAATGGAGAATGATTAGAATAGTAAATTTATAGAAATAGAATATTATATTTCAAAAATATTCATTTTCAGTTTTCAAAATAGAGAAAATTTTAAAGAAAATTTTAGAAAACCATCGGAGATTACCTAAAAAAAAAGGTTTAGCAGTATGATCCGAAATAAGCGGTGGTCTCCAAAAGCTAAGTGACAAAAATAAACGTTTGACAACATGACATAATATTGAAAGAGAAATAAATAAATGGAAGATTGAACAAGTGTGTCTGCAAATCCCAAATTTGCAACGGCAGAAATCAGACATCAGACATCAGACATGTAGTACTTGTTGCAGGTGCAGCCTAGAATTCATGTTTTTTCAAGAATCTTCAGCTACTACTGAAATTATATGTACTTCTGAAATTATTAGTACCGCAACCATCCAAAATTCATTATTCAATATTGCTCCACCCTCATGTTTAGTCAAATCCAAATCTTTTTAAAAAACCACAATTTATTAATCTTTTTAGAGATATTATCATTTGGATCCCTATTTTTTTAAGGGATATTATTGATTTAGTCCCTATATTTTTTTGAATTATCTATTTTTTACTCATTTATTCATTTTTCACTGAATTGGTCCCTATATTTTCAAAAACTACTCAATTTGATCCCTCTGACCAGAATTTTGAAGGTCAACCGTCAAGAAAAATATAAAATGACATTTTTACCCTTGAATTTAAAATAAAAATAAAAGGGACATTATTGATTTAGTCCCTATATTTTTTTGAATTATTTATTTTTTACCCACTTATTCATTTATCACTAAATTGGTCCATATGTTTTCAAAAACCATTCAATTTGATCCCTCTTACCAAAATTTTGACGGTCAACCATCACGGAAAATATAAAATAACATTTTTACCCTTGAATTCAAAATAAAAATAAAATAAAAAGAAAACTTTTTATTTTCTTAATTTTATTTACAATTATGAATTAATTTTAAAAAAAAAATTAAAAAGGGAAAGAAATATAAAAATTATTTACTTATATATTAATTTTGAAATTTAACAAAAATCTCTTTTACGGCGTCCGGTGGGAGATGGATTCGAGTAACTTCTTCTCGGTTTTCATGGAGGTCAGAGAGAGATCGAGAAAGTAGAGAGAGATTGAGAAAGAGAGAGAGATGGCTGGGTTTGAGAAAGAGAGAGAGAGAGAGAGAGAGAGAGAGAGAGAGAGAGAGAGAGAGAGAGAGAGATAGCTGGGTTTGATCCATCTACCATCACTCCGATATCACCAACACAACCAAATCCAGATTCTGACCACTACCACCAAACAACTTTGCTAGAGAGAGAGAGAGAGAGAGAGAGAGAGAGCTTTTACTTTTTTTTGAGAGAGGGAGATTTTACTTTTTTGAGAGAAAGATATTTTTTTTAATTTTTTAATTTTTAATTGTTCCTTTATTTATAATTTATAATTTGTATTTATATATTAATTTAAATTTTATTATATATATATTTCTATTTTTATGTGTTGACACGTGACATATCATTGTTTAAAGACAAAAATACCCTTATAACCGTTTAATTTGACTTACAAAAGGACCAAATTGAGTGGTTTTTGAAAATATATGAATCAATCCAGTGAAAAATGAATAAGTGAGTAAAAAATAGATAATTTAAAAAAACGTAGGGACTAAATCAATAATATCCCATTTAATTTTTATTATATATATTTCTATTTTTTGTGTGTTAACACGTGGCATTTATTGTTTAAAGACAAAAATATCCTTAGAACCGTTTAATTTGACTAACAGTTGCAGTATAGAATGACCAAATTGAGTGGTTTTTGAAAACATAGGGACCAATTCAGTGAAAAATGAATAAGTGAGTAAAAAATAGATAATTCAAAAAAACATAGGGACTAAATCAATACTATCCCTTTTTTTTAATTATCTATTTTTTATTCATTTATTCATTTTTTATTCATTTATTCATTTTTTATTGGATTGATCCATATGTTTTCAAAAACTACTCAATTTGATCTCTCTAACTAGAATTTTGATGATAAACCATCACAGAAAATACAAAATAACATTTTCAACCTTGACTTTAAAATCAAAATAAAATAAAAAGAAAACTTTTATTTTCTTAATTTTATTTATAATTATATATTAATTTTTTTTAAAAAAATTAAGAAAGGGAAAGAAATATAAAAGTTATTTTTCTTATATTCAAACCCTAACTCAAACCCAAACATAAATTTGAATACAACCACTGCCCAAATTCGAAATCAACCACCACATCAAACTTATACTCGAACCCAGCCACCAAACCCATACTCGAAATCAGTGGCAGACCTAGAAATTTTAACGAGATAGGACACTTGAACAAAATAACAATTAAATAAAAAAATACAAAAAATTTAATATTATAATAAAATGAGTTATATATATATAATTGACGCTATAGTGAAGTTTAGATAAAATAAAACAAATAGAACACTTTTATTTAAGATGAACTAAATAATCTAACATCTAAAAAGAAATAAAAACAAGAAATACAATATTAAAAAATAAACAAAAATAAAAGAAACGGCATAAACATTGGAAAATTATAATAGTTATTCTTAAAAATATAAATAACAATCTAATTTTATAATAAGAAATTTTGTTTTGTATTAAGAGTGAATTCACTTTAAATTTATTTAAAATTATTGATTAATATAATTATTACTATACATGTTTTTGAATTTTTTATTCTTCTAATTATTGGTAAATTATTGATTTACTGGTTCTAAATTAGGAAAAATACTAATGATAAAATAAAATGAATTATAATAATAGATTACTATTTTAATACAATATATTAAAATTTGAGATTTTAGGATTTATTGATTGGATGTGTTAGGTATATCACACTAAAACTATTAGAAATAAGAAAAATTTAAAAAAAAATAGATAATTTACTATAAAAAAAAATTGAATCAAGTAACCATAAATTATGGGTAGTTAAGAAGTTAACAATGACAGAAAAAAGAAAGTAAATTGTTTTGTTGTTGAAGAAGAAAATTTGATAAAGGAATTGGAAAATAGTGTAAAATAAAAGAGACATTAAAAAATATTTGTTTTGTTTGAAAAATGCTAGTACTAGGAATTGAACCAAAAACCATCGATGTGGAATACTAGTGTAAAACCAACTAAGCTGGGAGATTTGCATTATACTAAATGTTATTCCATATTTATATATTTCTATAAAACATAAAATCAATTTTTTTAAAATTAATTGAGGTAGGGCACGGGCCCCACCTAGTCCAATGGTAGGTCTGCCCCTGCTCCAAATCAACCACCATACCGAACCCAAATCTAAATTCGAAATCAATCAGTCATAGCCACCATCATACAACAATCTGAAACCTAAATCGAAACCCAAAAATCAAAGCAACCTAGAAATTTATCAACAAAAGAAAAATGAAACTCATAAATGAATTGAAACCTAGATCCAAAGAACCCAGAAAACCCTACCCCTCTCACCACGAAATCAAACCCAATTGCCCAACCCTACCACAAAACCAATCTCCAGCCACCAAACCACCAGCATCAACCCAAAAAACCCAAAAAACTCTTCAAACCACCACTACCACCGAAACTAAACCCACCAAACCCTCCACCTCTCAACATCAACACCAACACCAAAACCAAAACCATGCCCAGAAAACCCAACACGACCCCAAACCTATCAAGCAAAACCCACCTACCAGGCTGCCGCCACCGCCACCATCACCACCGCCATTCCCAAATCCAACCACCGTTGCAGACAAAACAAAGGCCAAACCCAAACATAACAACCACCGTTCCTAAAATCAACAACCACCCTTAAATCCAACCACAACCACCGATGGCCAAACAAAACCCAAACCTAGGCTCGTTTCGATTAAAACTCAATTCTAGTTCGAACCAAATCCGGGTTCCTTTTGGTTCAAACCCAGTTTTGGTTTGAACCAGATCTTGGTTCGTTTCACGGCAGCCAACGGGAAATGGATTCGAGTAGCTTCTTTTGGGTTTTTATAGAGGTCAAAGAGAGGCCAAGAAAGGAGAGAGAGATTGAGAAATGAGGGAGAGATTGAGAAAGAAGAGAGAGAGAGAGGTGGATTTAGAGAGAGATTGGAAGGGGAAAGAGAAAGAGAGTGAGAGGGAGATGGATTTTGAATTTAATTTTTTTTAGGTTTCGAGAAAAAGAGAGAGATGATTGAATCTGGTATTAATTGGGTTTAGGTTTTGTTGGTGGATGAGTTTGACTTTTGTTGTAGATCATCAGTGAAGAACTGATTTCCAGCCACCACCACTCCAAGAATTGATTTTTGCTGGAATTGGTTTTAGGTTTTGAGATAGAGATATATTTATTCTTATTTTTATTTTTTAATTTTTTTTATATAATTTTTTAATTGTTCTTTAATGTATAATTTTTTAATTTGTATTTATATATTAATTTAATTTTTATTATATATATATATATTTCTATTTATTTGTGTGTTGACACGTGGCATATCATTGTTTAAAAGATAAAAATACCCTTAGAACCGTTTAATTTGACTAACTGTTGACTCACAGATTGACGAAATTAAGTGGTTTTTGAAAACATATGGATCAATCCAGTAAAAAATGAATAAATGAGTAAAAAATAGATAATTCAAAAAAAAAAATACATAGGGACCCAAATGATAATATCCTATCTTTTTAAAATGTCTCTGCAAACAACACTAGATCCCAATTCAAAATATCAAAATTTGTGCAATTTAACTACTAAAATCAAATTAACTACTAAAATAACACTCAAATAATGTGACATACTATACACAAACAAACACTAGTGTTCTACCATATGATATGAAAAATATATTGATATTAGTTTATGTTGTGAAAAACTTATTTATATTACTAAATTTTGAACCCATAAGCTGAAATTGTTATTATTATTATTTTATCCCTCCTTCCCGTTTAGCTTTGACATGGCGTCTTTGTTGAATCAGCTCCCCTAAAGGATCACTTGTGTAGGACATAGTTTCACTTAGCTTCCTGGTGCAGTGTTTGTGTGGTTAACAATGAGTCGTAGATAATCTTTTCCTCCAGTGCCCCCTAGCGGCTGCTCTTTGGAAGGCAGTTTTTTCGGCTTTTCAGCGGCGTATTTCTACCGATTCGTGGAGTTCTTTCTTCTCCCAGGCCATGTCAGTTTCGTTTAGTGATCAGGTGCAGGTTTAATGGAAAACATCTATTTTGTCTTTGGTTTGGTGTGCGGTGTCTGACGCTAACCGGTTGGAGATTGAGTGTATGTGTAATTGTGTAGATTAACTTTTGATTCTTCTTCGATTTGATCTTCGTGGTTGTCTGGCTATGACCTCGATTATTAAGAGTGTGATTTGGTCACCTCCAACTCCTGGTTAGATCAAAGTTAATACTGGCCTTGAGTTCTCCATGTGCTGGGGGTTGCGAGGGTGTCTTCTGTGATTGTAGAGCTTTTGTGAAGGGCTATTTTACTGTTCCTCTTGGTCAGTTGTTTGCTTTTGAGGCGGAATTTCTTACAGCTTCGATGGCCATTAATTATGCTTGAAAGTGATTCTTCTTATATGGTTCAGCTGCTCTCCTCTCGCTCCGAGTAGGTTCCTTGGCGAATTCAGTAGGCTTGGTTGTGCTGTATCTATCGGATATCGAAAATGAAGTATCATGTTTCTCATATTTTTAAGAAGGGGAATCAGGTTGCAGACACTCTTTCTAAACAAGATTTGGGTTGGAGGTTGATTCGTAGTGGTCTAACACCCCGTCTTTCTGTTCTTTGTTGGTTGGCAATGATTGCATAGGTCGAGAGTCTTTTCGTTTTTTTATATGTTTTTCAGTTTCAGTTTTTTACAGTCTGCGCACTGCTGTTTTTGTTGGGAATGTTTCCCTTAGTTTTTTGTGTTTTTATGGTTTTTATTACTTTTATTCTATTATATATATATAAATGAATATTGACTAAAGGTTTTTCAATATATGATCGCTTCTGATACTTTTTTCATTTAAATTAGTCTAATCTTAGCAACAAAAAAATGTCATTATAGGATGAAATTATTAAACAATTGTTTTTAATTGTTTTCTAATAAAACAGCCCTTTAGTTTAAATAATTAAACGGGGGATCGTTTGTTGTTTGTGTTTGTTTTTTGTATTTAACATTTTAATGTGTATGAATTGAACCAACTAAATTATTAATTTTTGTAAATGGTCAAACAAAAGATATTTAAAAAATAACTAAAATAAAAAAAATTCGGATTACTGAATTACATTTAATATATTTTTTTTACCTAAGATTATTCTATCAAAGTACTATATATTAAAATATAAATTCTATAAAGATAACAGAGATCTAAATTCATTTTGATTTTAATATGGTACAAATTTATTCCCTTTAACCTATAACTTATGATGAATAATTTAAAAGAAATTAAAAATTTAATCACATATGGACACTTTCAACACCATTATTAAAACATCAGTTTTATTTATATAAAAAGTATCAAAACTAAGTCATTGTTTATTAATGACATAACATGAAAACGATTTAAGATTTCTAAAATTAATTTTAAAGGCTTATGGATCTTAAAATTAATTTTAAAGGTTTATGGAGGGCAATCATATCTGTTCAAAGTTAATAATGATAAGTATAATAAAATAACTTTAATAATAAATATAATAAAATATAAATTGATAGTTAAAAACAATAAAATAATAAATTTTTTAATTATTTCTTACTATTTCCTCTAATTTTATTGTTTATCCTGTAAAAAAATAAAATAAAAATATATAACAATTATTAATGTCTACTTACAAGTTACAATTAACGTTAAAAAAACAAAAAATAATCCAGGTTACAAATTCATATTCCGTTTTCATTAAAATTCACAACCATTGGTTTTTATGATTTGAATAAATTATAATATATCCCCCTTCCCGATTCAAAAAGTAAAAAATAAATACTAAACTAAACATCTCAATGGCCGATAAACTTTATTTTGCAGCTTTCATGGGATTCCCTCTATTAATTTACCATCTCTCTAATTTCAATTAACCAACCATTTGTACACATGTTTGTTCTTCATAAAAGGTAAAAAGTAAAAACAAAAAAAAAAGTTACACAAAATAAAAAAAAGGTAACAACTCTTCTATGAAAATTAACAGGAGCCGAACTGAGCCGCCAAAACTTTCACTGTCTTTTGCTTTCTTGGGCTTCACTCAAGCCGGATTAATCAAGCCCCAGCTTCACCCGACACGTGTCGCCCTCACACGATCCAGAGCCTTCTAACTTTCTCTTCTTCACTGGCACCACGTGATGGGCACGTGACACCACCGGCTCCAGTCCTAGAGTTAGCTCCAGACCTACTCCAATGTCACCACCACCACACCAATCCGGGTTGAGCCGGTCGTTGGTCTTAGATCCGGATTCCGATTCTGGTCGGAACAGAAGAGAAGCGGGCTCGGCCGTCTCGTCGGAGACCATGCTCCCGGTTTCCTTGCTCTCATTTTCGACAACCGCCAGCTCGGACTGGTGACTCAGCGACGACTCGTGACTCGTCGACCCGTTATTCATCTCATCAGCGTAGCACTTCTCCTGAAGCCGCCGTACCGAGTCATCAACCGAGCCGTACTCAGCGACCTTGCTAGCCTTCGGCTTGACGACTCGCTTGACACGAGACCGAGTCTTGACACGGTCAGCAGACGCGGTGGAGTTCTCGTCCTTAGACACATGTCGGATATCGTACGCCTTGAGCGGCGGTCCCTGGCCGATCGCCGCCGCTTCAGAATTAATCGGAGTAATCGACGCGCCTTTCAGGACGGCTTCGACGGCGGTTTGGCAGAGCTGCCAACTGCCCGACCACAACAGACCCACCGAGCCGTAAATCGGGTTGACTATCCGCCCGCATGCTTCATACAACAAGGACCTGAAAATTGCTGTAACAACAACAAAGATGAGTCATTTCTATTCATTTAAAGTCCAAAACAACAAATGCATGTTGAAAAACGATTTCTTTTTCGGTAAAATGAACTAACCAGGACGGAGATGTTCAGGGCCGGCGTTGATGAGGTTCATGAGGCCGGCACGGCCGTAGAACTTGGCAAGGAAGACGGTGGCGTTGGCCTGAGACTCCGGGCTCTTGATCCATTGAAGACAAGGTCTGATACTGCAATTCTCGCTACAACCTTTGCGAAGAACCCGGCAACCATTACAACTCATACGCATTTTGGCTTCGATTTTTGTTTTCGTTACAAATTAGAAATCCAGAGAAAATGTTTGTGTTTGTGTGAGAGTTTGGAGAGGGTTAGTGGGTATTTAAGAGAGAGAGAAGCAAAGAGAAGAATTTGGGGTGTGTGTGTTGCTTGAGCCGCTGGGTTGTGTTGTCTGCGGACGCAGTTGTTTTTATCTCCAAAATACTGGTTTCCACATTCAAGGAGGTTAGGACTCATAACCCACTTTTTTACCTTTAAATAATCCTCTTTTAATAATCACGACATCACTCTCTGTAAGAGCGCGTATAAGCCACCCTCCAGTAGTGATCATTCATTTCACGTCGTCATTTGATGTGTACCTTTTTGTACTATTGCATCGCCGTGACAACATGGAGCGGACCTCTTACGAGACAGAAACTTAGTGTTTAAACGTTTCAATTATTATACCACTTAAACGGTATAAACTTGGACCGACAAAATAAGGTTGGTTCGATGATAAAACTTCTCATGTTTATATTATAAGATTGTGAGTTCGAATTCTTCAATATCCTAAAAAATATGATGTATTTTAAAGTGTAATATTTAAATATATATAAAAAAGTAATATACACCTCAATAATTATGTAATTAAGTTGTAAAATTGAGTTATTTTTTTCATTCATTTTAAATAATGATAAATAAATATATTAATATGTGTGAAAAATTTAATGTTATACCATTCGAATATTTCATATTTAAAACTCGTCTAAATTCACATAAGTTTCCTCAACGTATGATTGGTTAGGACTTGTAAATGTATTACATATTATCTTTGCAACAACGGGCATACTATAAAACCGGCACACCTGAGCGTTTCCTCATTTTTTGAAACCTATGCAAATGCGTTTGGCGTTACCCTCGATTTACCACCTTTTTTTTTCCATTAAAAAGGCAAGAAATGGGAGGGCAAATTGGAAAATAAGAAAAATGGGGACACGTGGAGAAAAAGACGAGGGTGGCATGCAAATGGGTCCAAAAACTGAGAAGGGAAAGGATGGGCGCGTGGCAAACACGTTGTGGTGTCAGAGTGCGGTCGAATCGCCACATATTGGGGGGATGAGAAAGGGCCCTACTGGTAGGTCCCGGTTTTGATATAAAAATAAAAAATAGAGCTCCGGGTTTTCGGGAGTTAAAAAACCGCTAAAGGGAGAAGTGGAAACCAGTGACCGGTTTCCGGTTTTGGAATGGGACTGTGGGCGCAACACAAGAGCTGATAGCCAGCGGTTTTGGAGGTCTTTCTTTCTCTCTTTCTTATGCTTATCCTTTTAACAACACATCACCCTCACCAGTCAGTCACCCTAGGCCTCACTTGGATTACAGATTTATTTATTTATTTAATATTTCCTTAATTATTCATTTCAACACAAGTACAAAGCTAATCTATTGGCTTTTTACCGTGGTATTTTGATTTTTTTTTTTTAATTATAAATTTCAGAGTCACAAATCACAATAATGTTTACCTTGTAATTTAATTTAATTTAATTTATTAATGAAACTAATTTATAATTATATATTATACAAAATCTCATTTATATATACTAAACAGATAATAAAATAGTATAATAACATTACCTGTATAAATTTAATCTTCTAGGCGAAAGTGTAAATAGCATAATTCAAACTTGTTTTCGTAAATAATTATATTTGCTTATTTTTGTTATCCAATTGAAAAATGTAACTAAAAGGGTACATTTTATAATTTGGGAGGTATTTTTTAAGTAGATATTAAGACATCTATTCCACATTTACAATTAAGACAAAAGCCAAATATTGATTTTTTATTTAGAATTTTCAGAATTTTATTTAGATTTCGAATGCAAATTTTTTTTTTTTGATTAAATTTATACACATTGTTTGTTGGTAAGGTTGTTAATTCACAATGTTTTTTAGGTTTGAGTCATTCCGCAGTACAGGGTATAAAAAAATATTAATAATCAAATAATCAAAAACATATTACCGCTAACAGTCACTTGCCTTGCATATTAAACAGGGTTTGTAATATAAACATGGATGATAAGTGATAACATAAAACCTCATCGAAATTATCAAAATTCATTTACTTTTCTTCAAAAAAAAAAAGAAAAACTAATTTTGTTAAGCATTTCTATTTACAGGGGTCAATTAAATAAGTTTACAAAAATTGTTATTTATTATAAATGTTGGGGTATAAAGTGTGCATTCAGTTGTTCTACGTAAATAAGCCATTTAGATGTTTTTCTTACGAGATTAGGTATCTCTTGTGTGAGTGTAAATAGGTGTATGCTTGATCATCGAATGGTTAGCTTTAAGTTAGGTCTGGTAAAAATGCAAAAACTTACCCTTTAAGCTAGGTGAAAATGGGGTTTATGTAAGGCTTTGTTCTGCCACGAAAAATGTCATGTCTTTGTCTATTGGTCATGCTGACAGATATCATTACCAAATTGACAAGTGTCGATTTGCATGCAGAGATACCGATGATATGTCGATTGTATACGTCAGAAAGGTGTCCTCCACTGTAGATCATGTCAGGTCTGGTTACCTTATCAAATATAGGATGTTTAATCGGTATCATAAGTATCTAGGGTCACTCATCGAAGTCAATTTGGAGATTGTAGGTGGTTTAACAATCGTGCCCAACAATTCTCCCTCAAGCCCATCAATCGGAGTGGGTGAGGTTTCGCGAAAGGACAATAGGTCATGGGTTTGACATGTGGGGCTCTTTTGATTGGGCCTACCTTGATTTGGGTTGACCCATTTTCCATGCTGCTAGAAGGGTTGCCTGTCGCGGTCATCTGACTGTCGCTTTGGAGAGTAATAGCCGCGTCGCTTCTCATTCTCCTTTGAGGCAGTTAGAAGTGTATAAATACGGGTGAATAGCTCTCTCTTTCTAATTTGCAATTTCTCAAGCTACAAAAGCGATATCGATGTCTCGAAAGTGTTTTTTAGAAAGGTTAGACCCCGAAAGAGAATATCTTCTTCTTTCTTTTCTGCTTTTCTTGCTTTTTATTCACAGATAATGGTTTAGAAAAGCTGGCCAGTGAGGATTGCGTCTTTCCCCAACCCTTCAGGTCTTCTTCGCCTGATACTTCTATGGGAAGCAGTACCACGAGCCTCTTTAGAGGTGATGAAGCCTCGCATTTGGTGGATCCATAGGTATTACAATCGGGTCCTGGTGATTACACCGTTGGGTATGATTCGGAGGAGTATTATCGAGATAAAATGGATCATACTAGGTTCGCTATCAATCATGAGAAGGAGAATCGGATGACATAAAAAATATCGAGTTAATCGAGAAGGAATTCTTGATCCCGAAATCGGTGGATATTAGGTTGCCCAACACGATAAAGAAAGAGAGTAATCTGGCGGGCGTCTATGTGGTGTTTCATTCCGCATTTTTAGAGATCGGGGCTAGATTACCCCTTCAGCCCTATATTCGGAGGTATCTAAGAGAAATGGGGATCGCTCCGGCATAATTAAATCCGAATGTGTGGAGGATTTTAATCGGGACAGACGGGTTGTGGCGTAACATGGGTTTTCCTGCTCCAACTTTCCTAGAGATTTTACACTGCTACATCTTTTTCTCCCACAAATCGGGGGGTGATGGTTGGTGGGCTCTTGCTTGTTACGATAAGCAAGGCAGTGAACCTCTGATCACCAGGTTATCGTCTTCCAACAAAGAGTGGAAAAAGGCTTGGTTCGTTGCGGAGGGAGACTGAGGGAAAGACGTTCAGCTCGGTGGTCGCCTATAGAATGTTCGTTCGGTGTACAATCTCCCAAGTGTTATGGCTTTCTTTGTTTTATGAATATTTATATCTGGTGTTTTGTTTTTATTTTATTATCTGATTATTATTCATATGCTTCAGCAACAACGTGGGAACGCATTTCTCTGGAGGATCTTTCTAAGATAGAGCGGGAGCATATATCAAAAGCTTGGTTCGTTTCACCTTTCGGGAGACATGTTGACATGCTGTTGGATGATCGGAATCTCTATGATCTTGGTTTTGTCCCAGATCTTTCGGAGATTAGAAGAGCTCCGGTGGAGAGGAATATAGAGAAGAAAAGTAATAGAATCTTTCATATCTTAAGTTTATCAATGTAATGTATATTTGTTTGCTAATTCAATACTTCTGACCCATTGATGTTGGGAAATTGGCCACATGTGCTAAGAAGAGGATGGCAGATAAGGTAAAGAATGTTGATGCTCCGAGGAAGAAATATTGAATCCCGACCGGGCCAACGTTGATAAGGAAGGAAATGCCTACCGATACTTAACAGGTACCGAAGAGGACACGGGTGATAAGCACATCTACATCCGTTACTATTTCGGAGTTGAGTGGTTAACCTCCTGATGCAATCCCCCATATGGTATCAACAGGAGGTCAAACATGGGTTTTCCAAGGACTCTGTTGAGGTTGTTGACTCCGATAAAGACTCCCTCCCGGAGTTGTATACGCATGATCCAAAGATCTCCCCAAATTATTATTCTAAACCTCGGGCTAAGAAGTTCGACTCAAGGGACAACCCTATCACTCCCGATACGGATGTGGAATCTATATGCTCATATGGTAAGAACATGCTGAGGAGTTGGGAGTCCCGTTTTGTTGAGAAAATATCGAATGTTGACCAGATTAGACAATCTCAGGGCACCTTTTGGTAGGTATTTATTTTTTCATTCCATCTTTTGATAAAGTTAAATGCTTCGGATGTTGATAAATGCTTCTTGAAAAATAGGCTATGGGGAATCTCTTAGAAATGGAGAAGAAGTACGAAGCAAAGAGGGAAAGGTACCTCAAGCTCAAAGACTAGAAGTCAAAGGCTGATGATAGACTCCAGCTCGCTCTAGGGACCTTCGAATCTCTAAAGATAGAGTTAGGTCAGGCATCTGCTTCATATCGAACGGCCAAGGCTAAATGTAGGCAGAAGCATGCCAAGTTATGCGATATCGTGGTCGTATCGGAGTTTCAAATGCCAATATTAGAGGGATGAAAAAAGATCTAGGCGACAATGTCGTGGATATCTTCTTGGCCTCCGATGAATTTTATAATTCCCAGACATAGATCTTAGACCGTGCAGTGAGATAGTAGAAATAGATTTTGCTCCAAGCCTATCCTGACTTTGATTTCTTTGAATTCAATTCGGAGGTGCAGAAGGTGGTGAATGCCCGAGAGAAGGCCCCCCCCAAAGCCGGTAGAGGATCTCTCGTCGCACTTTGTGGAGGTCTCACTTTCAGATGATGAGCCAATGGCAGTTTCCTCCGATGATAAGAGGTTTGCAGAGAAGAAGAATAAAGATAAAGGAAAGGGGAATGAGGTTGTTCAGGGTTAATCTTGTTATTGTTTTTTTTTTTGTGTTTCAAAAGATGGATCTGTATATTTCTTTGGGGTTTGCTCCCGTACTTTTGTAACTCTCTAATCACGTTTTGACGTTGGAATGCATGTTTATTTATATTTTAAATTTGTTCCAAGTCTTATTATTCTGTTATCATAGATCTTCTTTTCTCACCCTCTTTTTTTGTACATCAGTGAATTGTTATATGATTTGCATTATTGATTTATCGGTGGTTGATACCTTCGGATTTTGGTGAACCTTAACGTTCTAGAATGTTGGGTTCAACTTTTACATTAGTACGATGTCGGAAGTCTTGACTCTTGGATGTCTAGGTAACGCAGCATCGTAGGTCGTAACCTATAGATACTTAGGTGCTCCATCTCCTAGAGTTTTATTTTTTGTACGAGTAGTGTAGTACCGAAGGTCATAACCTTCAGATACTTGGTTGCTCCATCTTCTGAAGTCTTATTTTTCGCACTGAGCGTGTTGTATCAGATGTCGTAACCTTCAGATACTTCAGTGCTCCATCTCTTGGAGTCTTATTTTTTGCACTTGGCATGCTGTATCAGAGGTCATAATCTTCAAATGCTTCAGTGTTCCATCTCCTAGAGTCTTATTTATTTATTTATTTATTGAACTGGGCATGTTGTATCAGAGGTCGTAACCTTCAGATACTTATGTAGATACCGCAGAATTTAGAAAAAGTATTGCAAAATATTAGAATTCAACATCAGTATTTCATTGATATTAATTTGATAATAAACGCCAAAAGTGATACGGTTGTTACATAAACTTGAAAAATTGAAATACCGGGAAATATGTTGAATATTTCTTTGAATATACTGGTAATACTTCTTCAGGTGGTCTGCATTCCAAGGGTTCTTCGGTGGTGTTCCATCCACTATCTTGAACTTGTAAGCTCCTCTCATGGATAAGAAGTCTACGATGTATGGTCTTTCCCGATTGTCCCTCGAACTACCGGACAAAAGATTTCTGGTGCTTGGGATTACCTTTTTGAGAACTAGATCACCTAGGTTGAACTTCCGGATTCTGAGTTTCGAATCATAGTACTTGGCTATCTTATGCTGATGATGGGTTGTCTTGATTCTCGCCATATCTCTTCTTTATTCAAGCTCATCAAGGCTTTGTCGGAGTTTTATTTCATTATCTCTGAGATTGTAGTATGCAACCCTTATTGTAGGGATGTTTATTTTGGTGGGTATCATAACTTTTGAACCAAATATGAGAGAATACGGGGTTTCTTCGGTGGCAGAATGTGGTGTGTCTCGGATGGCCTAGAGGAATTCCGGAAGCTTATCTGCCCAAGCTCTCTTCCTTTCCTTCAGCTTTCTTTTTAGGAGGCTCTTGATTACCTTGTTGATTGCTTCTACCTCGCCATTGGTCTGAGAGTGGGATGGTGAGGAGAACTTTAGGTTGATATGGTAATCGGAACAAAGCTTTAGAAGGTTGGCATTATCAAATTAAGTTCCATGATCGGCCACAATGCTGTTCAGAACTCTGAATCTGAAATTAACAGACCTTTTGATGAAATTCGTAATGTTAGCTTCAGTGATATGTTTAAAGGCTTCCGTTTCAACCCATTTAGTGAAATAATATATTTCTACCGCATCAAATCTCTTAACGGAGGTCCCTCTAGGTAATGGTCTGATGATATAGACTCTGAATTGAGAAAAAGGCCACAGTGATGACATTGGGGTCAATGGTTCGACTGGGAGATAAGGGATTAAAGTTGTCATTTGGCATCGATCACAAGTTTTGGCATGTTCCTTTCGCTTCTTTAAAGAGAGTCGGCCAGTAGTACCCTTGCCTAGTGATTCGGTATCCTGGATTTCTTCCAGCCGAATGACTACCGCAGGTCCCATCGTGAATCTTTTGTAGGACAAAATCAGTTTGAATTGGGGCTATACAACAAAGATAAGGTAATGAGAAGTCACGCTGGTAGAAGATCACGTCGATAATAAGATATTAGAGTGCTAGTCTCATGATTCTTAAAGATGCAGCCTTTTTGGAGGAATGACTCCATCATACAGATACCTGATGATTAGCGTCATCCATACTTCTGGTTCAGAGCTTTGCTCTGATATCGAGACATTCGAGCTTTCTTCTTCAGATATGCTTGATTGAGGTAACCGGAACACGGTTACAGTTTGAGGTAACTTCATGTATGTGGTTGAGGCTAGCTAGGAAAGGGCATCAGCTTGGGATATGTGCTCTCTAGATACTCGGAGGAGCTCACATCGAGCAAATCTAGACATCAAGGCCTTTACTTGCCGGAGGTGTCTGATCATCTCATTATCTCTAACTTGGTAAATCTTCGTTTAATTGATTGATAATCAATTGTGAATCGATGTATAAGATGACATGTTTGGCTCCCATAGCCATGATGATTTTTAATCTGGTAGTAAGGGTTTCATACTTCACGACGTTATTGGTTGCTTTGAACTCAACGCGAAGAATTGTCTGGGTAATGCTACCATTTGGGGTTCGGATGATTATCCCTACCCCACTACCATGTCTGTTGGAGGATCCATTTACTAACAACTCTCAGGGTGGGATATTTTCAGAGGAAAGGCTCTTAACCTCCGACTTAGAACATTCTGCAATGAAATCGGCCATAGCATGACCATTGATGGATTTCGAATTCACTAAGCTTCAAGGCCCATTTAATAAGTCTCCCAACTGATTCTGGTTTCTAGAGTACTTGTCTCAGAGTTTGGTTGGTTGGTTAATACTGTTACGGGGTGAGCTTGAAAGTATGGTTTAAGTTTTTTTAAGGCCATGATGAGGCCGATAGCCAAATTTTCAATACCCGAATAACTGGATTCTAGATCAGTCATGCTTTTACTAACATAGTATACTGGTCTCTAGGTGGATCCTTCTTCCTTGATAGGACTGAACTAACTGCGACTATCGAAACTGCCAAATAAAGGAACATCATCTCTCCATTTGTGGGTTTGGCCAGCACCGGTGGCTTCTGGAGGTATGTCTTCAGGTCTCCAAAGGCTGACTGACATTAGGGTGTCCAGCGAAAATCTCATTTCTTTTTGAGAGCCTTGAAGAAAGGAAAACAACGATCAGTTAGCCTTGATATGAACCTGGAAAGGGCAACGATCATTCCATTCATCTGCTGGATCTCTTTTGCCTTTCTCGATGGTTGCAAATCTATTATCGCTTTGATCTTTTCGGGGTTTACCTCTATTCCCTATTGATAGACCATGAAACCGAGGAATTTTCCCGACGAGACTCTAAAAGCACACTTGGTGGGATTGAGACTCATTTGATATTGCCTTAGGAGTTGAAATGTCTCTCGGAGGTCTTTGGTATGTTCGGATAATGTGAGGAATTTAGTGAGCATGTCATCAACATAGACTTCCATAGTTCTTCCGATTTCGTTGGCAAAAATCCTGTTCACAAGCCTCTGATATGTCGCCTCGACATTTTTTAATCTGAACGACATTACTCGGTAGCAATAGACTCTACAGTCTGTGATAAATGTTGTCTTAATCTTATCTTGCTCATTCATTCGGATTTGGTTGTAACTGGAGTACACGTCTACAAAACTCTACAATTTGTGCCATAAGTCGCTTCTACCAATCGATCTATCTTTGGGAGTGGGAAGCTATATTTGGGACATGCTTTATTCAAATCAGTAAAATCTACACTCATTCTCCATCTCCCATCCTTCTTCTTGACTAAGAGTACATTTGCTTACCATTCGATGTAGTCGAGGTTTATGATGAATCCAACTTTCAGAAGCTTTTCGATTTTGTGGCTATTACTTCATATCTTTCAGTATTGAATGATTCCCATCTCTATTAAACAGGCTTAAAAGAAACATCAACATTAAGAGAGTGAGTAATGACGGAAGGCTTAATACCAGGCATATCGGTGTGGCTCCAGGCAAAGATATCTGAAAATTCTCAAAGGAGTTGGATCAAGTCGTCCATGATTCGGGGTGTCAGAATGGCTTTGATGATGACTATCTTCTCTGAGAGATATTTCAAGAGTGGTTCTGTAGGTTCTCCAGATGGCTGGGACCCAATTTCTCAAGGGTTAGGACTAATGACAAGAGTTTCGCCCAAAGGTGTTATATTGGAGGCTTGTTCCATGGCTATATCTCCTACCGACTTTTTCTTAATTCTCATGACTTTTCCTACAAGCATCCGATCTATCGACTCGGCCAGACAATTACTGATAGCCATTATCGGGTTGGACCTGATCTGAATACATCTCTTGTATTCCTCTTGATCTACTTTGACTTCCCTCAGACCTTGTTCGGTGGGAAACTTGACGGTTAAGGAGTAGACACTGGTCGCTGCTCTGAGGGCATAAAGGGTTGGTCTTCTGATTAGGATGTTGAAGGGAAACGGGATGTCTACGACCTGAAAGGTGGTACACACTGTCTGGACCTTGGGTTTTGTTCCGAAACTTACCGGGAGATCGATCTGGCCTAAAGGCCTAGTACGGTGTCCCCCAATTCCTCTGATGTAGTACCTGGATGCATGTAAATGTTGCAAGGTATACCCTAGTTTCAATAGGGCATCCCAATGGATGATATCTAACGAACTCTCGTGGTCTATCAGTGTTCTTTTCATGGTTTTGTGTCCAACCTTTACTGAAATTATAAGGGCGACAAAATGTGGGTATCTAACTCCTTCTGAATTTGAGGGTGAGAAAGAAATAGGTTCCTAATCTTTTGACGGATCCTCTGGTGTTGAGGTGAAGCAAACAGCGGTCGATGTCTTACCAGAGGAGGATGATCTTGTGTCCCCACTGATGGACTCTGTGAGGATGAAATTTATAGGCCCTTCATCATCTGAATCTGGGGTGTTATGCTGGGGTTGGTTTTAAGGAGGCCCAGTTACTTTAATAGTGACCACTCTAGAATCTTCAGGGTTGGTGCAATCACGCAAACTACCATTTCAGACTAACTCTTCAATCTGCTATCTTAGGTCATGGCAGTTCTTGGTCTCGTGACTGTGGTCATTGTGGAACTTATAATGTAACTTTTGGTTTCTTGATTCGTGGGGTGACTTCATCTGAAATAGAGGTCTCAAAAGGTTAAGTTGGCTAGAAATTTCAAAGACTTTGTCAACCGAGTTTTTTAAAGGTGTGTAGTGATCGAACTTGCTCTTCGGAAGTTTTTGGGTTCCAAAAGATGGATTCGGTGTTCACTTGCCTTGTATTCTGTGGGGTTATCTTTACCCCACTTGAACCATTTTTTTAATGACCCGTTGGATTCTGAGGTACTGTCTTGTGTCTTGAAACTGCTGATATCTTCTGTGGTGGCATACTTTTCTACTATTTACATGAGTTCTATGTATGATGATGGTCCTCTTTTTGATAAGGACTAACTCTGGTGTGATTGCTGGAGTCCTTGGGTGGATGCCATGACCGAACCTATCTCATTAAAATCTTGAACCTGTCTTGCAGCTTTATTAAATCTCTTCATATGTTCTCAGATACTCTCTGAGACTTGATGTTTGATGGAATTTAGATAAACCATATGCCTCAATCACCGTCTTCTTCTACTTGCGGCAAAACCGTTACGAAATTCTTTGGCGAGTTTGGAGAATGACGAAATGCTTTGCCTCTTAGGTCCAATGTACCAAGTATATGTGTTTCCAACGATGGTTATGGAAAAGACTCTGCATTTCACCGTATCGAAGGCTCCCTACATGTTCATCTAATCAATATAAGTATCCAAAGGATCTTCTGAATCGCCGGTGCCACTGAAGCCACACATATCCTTTAAAGGGAGCTTGATATTGTTGGGGATCGAATCGAAAGCAATGTCGTCTACAAAGGAGCTCTCTCTAGATCCGGCTCTTCGGTAAGGATATCTCCGCCAGCTAATCTTGTAGCGCACAGAAAGCTTAGGGATCTGTAAAGTTATTCCTCTCTATTTCTTGGCCAAAAGGAGCTGACCTTCTGCCATGATCCTGGCGGTGTCATGTCCTCAAAATTTCTTCTTCCAGTACATTCTCATTGCCCTCTTCTTTGTTGCGGGTTACTCTAACTACCCTCTAAGGCGTTTGATTATTCTACGGATTAGGTTTCCTGTTGTTGTCGCCTCCTCCTTTTTTTCAGAGGATTTCCTGCATTTCCTTGCTCAGTGAGAGAGTTAACTTCGTTCGAATCTCCTTGGTGGCCTCCCCCATCTACCATGTTGACGACTCTAGTGACATTTTGGGTTAAAGCGCCAATTGGTTAGTGAGGCCTTGTATGACCGAGTCTTGGGTTGTAGGGACATACTGTTGTGTTCGCTACGGAAGATATGTTGGTAGTAGTCCCGTAGGATAATAAGGTAGTGGCTGCCCTGAGGGGAAGTACAGTGAGAAACTTTGATATGCGAGGTAGTATATCGGTGGCATATACGGCATCCGGTACGGATAGTACCCATGATTGTGGGGTTGAGCTGTCTGGTCCATAGTTTGCATAGGGTAAGGTGACGTGGCCGGGGGCAGTTTGTTAAGCGTGGTTCAGAATGGGTCCCAGATGTTGGGGTTGTGCTTCGCGCACTTAGACTTGGTGATGACTTTGTCCTCCAGGAGGCTGCAGCTCTAGGTTGATGTTAAGGTGTTGATCTCCTTGGTGAGGGTTCATTTTTACTGTGAAGGCACTGGTTACACCCTCTCCTTCTAGCACCAAAAGTCAGGGTATAAATTGTGCCTTCAGTTGTTCTACGTAAATGAGCCTTTCAGAGGCTCTTCTTACAGGATTAGGTATCTCTTGTGTGAGTGTAAATAGGTGTATGCTTGATCACCGAATATTTAGCTTTAAGTTAGGTCTGGTAAAAATGGAAAAATTTGCCCTTTAATCAAGGTGAAATGGGGTTTATATAGGGCTTTTTTCTGACACGGAAGATGTCATGTCTTTGTTCTATTGGTCATGCTGACAAATGTCGTTACCAAATCGACAAGTGTCGATTTGCATGCAGAGATACCGATGATTTGTTAGTGGATTGCGTCAGACAGGTGTCCTCATAGGTGGATCACGCCAGATCTAGTTACCTTCTCAAATATTCGATGTTTAATCAGTATCATATGTATCACGTGTCACTCATCGAAGTCAATTTGGAGATTGTCGGTGGTTTAACAATCGTGCCCAACAACAAATATATATTATAAAAGTTACATTAATAAATGATAACATAAATGTTGTAACAGTCCAAGGCCCCTAGAGGTATCAATCGGATTATCCAAATCAAAAAAATTCAGTTTTTCTAGATTTTCGGATCTGAATCGGTCTTAATCTGAAAAATTTAGGATCGGAATGCCCCTCCCCCCACCCCAAAAAAGGTCTCCCAATCCGAATCCGAATATGGATATAGACATTTTCGAATCATATTCAGACTCGTGTTCGGATTGGATTCAGATTTTCTTTGAAAAAACAATTTAAATTAAACTTTGTCTGTCCTAAAAAAAGGTGCATTGTTTAGTGTGGGACAAAAAATATAAGTTTATATAAATATATATAAACTTTTCTCATCGGTGCGCCCTGATAAATATATATATCAGTGCCTTGTATGTGGACCATTAGATTCAATTGCTTTAACCCAGTCTGTATGCATTTGTCAGTGCTTATTCATAATATATGGCCAACATGCAATGCACTGATGTATTTTATATCACTGTGGAAAAAAATACTGTATATATATACTTCATTTTTTTTTTGAAATATCGGATATATATAAATATATATCCGATTCGGATAGATCAGATTTAGATAATCTAAGTTCAAACGATATTTTTTCCATTCCATATCCGATCTTCGGATACAAACTTTTTTTTTGTCCAACTTCTTAGATCAGAGATTTGCATCTCTAAGGCCCACTAAGAATCCTCCACCCATAACCTAAAACACGTAAACTTAGTTAAAAGATACTAAAGCTTATACAGTAGAACCCCTATAAATTAATAACCTCTTAATATTAATAAAAAATCCTAGTCATGACTCGTGCTAGTGTAAAAAATTAATAAACCCCTCTATCGTAATAATTAATAATTTCTTTTTGAAACTTAGTGTAAAATTTTGGTCCCGACTGTCGTATAAATTAATAATTTCATAAAAGTACAAAATATATTATATAATATTTAAGAACTAGAAAAGTACTTCAAGATCATATTTTACATAAGACCGACATGTTTGATATTTTTGACTTCACCATTCATCTTTTGAATTGTCCTCATGAAGTTATTGTGAACATCTACTAATAACAAGAATGTTTCAACTAAATTTAGCATTTGAACAAAAAATTTCCTTAATAAATTTTTCCTAAACAAAGAATCATAAAAAAAAAAGCTTTCCCTAAAGAAGAAAATAACTAAACAATTGAATCTCGAAAAGGAACACTTCATAAACAAGAAAACTGACTTTTACACGTTTTCTAAGACAAAATAACATTTTACAAGGAAAACCTTCAAATTAATAACCCCTCTAAATTAATACTCAAAAATGGGTTCCAATAATATTAATGTAGAGGGATTCTACTGTCTATAAGTCATAGACTTCAATTCAATACCTAGGGGTGTAGGACGTGGCAATAACCATACATAATATTTGATACCCCATATGTAAACAAAATCATTTGTTATTTGTAAGAAGGCTCATTCACGATATATATATATATATATATATATATATATATATATATATATATATATATATATATATATATATATAATTGTAGTACTAAAGATGCACATTGGGGAAATTGGGATGGATATAGGTCTCCCCATTCCCCATCCCTACTTCACAGACCCTTACCCCATCCCCCCATTTAGGGGAAAATGGAGATGAGGATTTTTGGGGGGAGGTATATCCATCCCCAACCCTAGTTCCTAATTTTCTCCCTTTTTTTTCCATTTTTTTTCCATTTCCTCGTTTCCCTTATTCCCCCGTTTGACTAAAAATTACAAATTAAACAAAAAAAAATTCATTACAAATACAAACTAAAATTCATTAGTGCATTACAAATACATAATAAAAGAGTAAATGAATTATATAGATAGGGTTTTAGAAGAATAAAAAAAAATTATACATATATATATATATATATATATATATATATTGGGGGAAGTGGGGAATTGCGGATGGGGGAAGGCCCCTCCATCCTCACCCCAATTTCAATATATTTATTAGGAAAATGGAGAAATGAGGATCCTCCCATCCCCATCCCTATCCCCATCCCTATCCCCATCCCCATTTCAATTTGGGGATGAAAATCATCCACATTCCCACCTCATTCCCCATTTTCTTCCAAAAAACTTCCTCAAATGAAGATGAGAACGTGGAAATTTAGAGATCCGAAGAAAAATGTACATCTATATGTAGTAACTAGTAATAAACATTACTTCCCACTAACACAAGATTGCTTCCATCAAGTAAGTTGTTTATTGAATAATTAATTAATTAATTTCTCACGAGATTTAAGGAGTAGGCGGCCGCGAAGAATTTGGAAGACAATGACTCCCCCTTGTACAAAATCACATGAAATTTATTGTTTTTGTTTTTCATATTCAATTGTTGAACTTGACGTTTTGTTCATTGTTTTATTCAAAAAAAAGAACAAAACGTTATGCTATCAAAATAATAATAATTTACAAACTCCACTAGTAGAACCAATCTCTTTTCCCAGTATCTTCAACTTCTTTTGGCTCTTTGGAGTTCAATTTGCTCTATTTAAATATTTATTAATTTATTTTAATGACTCCACTTGCCAATATTGTAGTGTGATCTTATTTATATATAATTTTTTTTGAGTTGTATATACTGATCTGTTCATACTTTTTTTTAATTATATAATATTCTTTTTTTTTCCTTTATCAAAATTACTTTAAAAGACGTACAATTTAGGAAAGAAATCTTCTACAAAGTAAATATATTAAAATCTCATATTCCTTTTCAAAAAAAAAACCCAGTAATCTGTTTCTTCAAAAAAAAAAAATTAACTCTTAAACCCTAAAATCTGTTTTTTACATACATCTAAAATATTTTGAAAAAGTTTGAGAACGATATCAAGAAAATTGAAGAATTGTCTAAGAACAATATCAAACATCTTAAAGAATTATCTGAGAATGACATAAAGTAAGAATTGTCTGACAATGATAGTAAGCATCTGGAAACAATTCATTTTTTGGAAATAAGTTTGAAGTTTATTTTTTCTTTAGAATGATATCAAGTTGTCGTTGTGTTAAAGTACCATGTTATTTTTTATTTTTTCGATTCCGAAATAAGAAGAAAAAAAAAACTAAAAATAAAGAAATAAGAAGAAAAAAAATAAATCAATCGATGGAGATGAGAGAGATGTATACAGATACAGAGATAAGAGATAAAAGATAGAGATCATATGATATATATTAAGTTTGAAAAATAAGTAAAACGAGTAGTTTTGGAAATAAACAAAAAAATTTAATAAAAACATTTAATTTTATTTAATTAAATCAAAAGTTTAAAAAACGGGGCATGAATAGATCAGTAGGGGGTGCCAATAGCACCACTTTTTTTTTCGATGTTTCTTTCATTGGAAATTTTAGGTCAAATTAGGTGCCAAACTAGTTCATCATAAGCCATAATCATTATCTCATGTTTTCACTACTTCCACCTTTTGTATAATCATTATATGATTTCCTTTCTTTAAGGCCAAATTAATTGGGGTAAAGTTTGATTAGATTTCCATTTTATTTAGTTGGTGAGATCTTTTGGAATCATGTAAGAAGTTTATGTATTGAATATAAGCAATTTTAATATAAATTTATGAATAAAAAAAATCAATTTTACATTTTGAACTATAATAATATGGGGTGTGGAATAAATTGATTTTTTTTAATTCAATTTAATAAATATTGAAACCGATCTATATTTAGAGCATATTTTAAGACCTTATAAAGGTGGGATAAAAATATCAATATTTAATGTATTTTTATAGATGATTTCAACAAATCACAAAATATGGGAGGCTTTTGGCAAATTTAAACCACAAAATTTGCCAATGATCTTCTTCTATGAAAATTTAAACTTCAATATTTTATTAATAATTCATTTTTACCCAAATCATCGAGAAGCAATTTGAAAGAAATTAATTTAATAAATAAATAAATAAATAAATAAAATTCTAAAACATTGTAATCCATCATTAATTAAATAATATATGACGAAAAATAAATCCATGACGTTAACATAAATTGGTGGTGGTTTTTTATTCGCTGACCTCAATTTGTCCACAAGTGCATAACTCTTTTGGATTGTAATGCATCCAACTTCGAATTTGTCAAGAGTCTTGAACAAACAAAAATTGACAGCTATTACAACCTTTTTAATTTCAAAAAGGTACGGATAGAAATTAATTGTACCAAACCAAGCAATCTACAAATACGTATTTAACACAATAACACAATAATACGTATAAAAAGTATTCATGACGTTTCGATTTAAAGCTTTGAAAAAGGGCGATCTGGAATCTCTGGAATTTTCCACATTTCCCAACTTTCAAAACAAAAAAAAAAAAATTTGTCTTGTTTTTTAGTTTTATTTTTGAAACATATCTTCCCAGCCTTTCCTTTTCGTTGTTTTTAAAAAATTATTTTCAACGTTGGAGATCTTTTGATGGATGGAGTATATCTGATCTCCTACATTCATTCTTTTCTTTTTTAAATAATAATTAAGTATTCTATAAATAATTAAAAATAATTTTATCACATTAGCAGGTAAAATACGCCCTTAGCCGTTATCTTCTAACGGTAGTTCACTAACGGCAGGGTATGCTATTGAAATTTTGAGAAAAAGTTGAATATACCTGCAATTAGGTCTAATATCAGGGTTAAGTTTATGAAATTTATCCTAATAATAAAAGGATAATATGACTAATCAGCACTCAAAACACTGATCCAATAATGTGGTCCTATTGAATTGTAACACATACATTTGATTTTGGAGTGGTGCTATTGGCACACCCCTACTGATCTATTCATGCCCCATTTTTTAATTATATAATATTCTTTTTTTTCCTTTATCAAAATTACTTAAAAAGACATACAATTTAGGAAAGAAATCTTCTACAAAGTAAATCTATTAAAATCTCATATTCCTTTTCCAAAAAAAAAACCCAATAATCTGTTTCTTCAAAAAAAAAATTAACTCTTAAACCCTAAAATCTGCTTCTTACATACATCTAAAATATTATGAAAGAGTTTGAGAATGATATTAAGAAAATTGAAGAATTGCCTAAGAACAATATCAAACATCTTGAAGAATTATCTGAGAATGACATAAAACAAGAATTGTCTGACAATGATAGTAAGCATCTGGAAATAATTTATTCTTTGGAAATAAGTTTGAAGTTTATTTTTTCTTTAGAATGATATCAAATTGTCGTTGTGTTAAAGTACCATGTTATTTTTTATTTTTTCGTTTCCAAAATAAGAAGGAAAAAAAACTAAAAATAAAGAAATAAGAAGAAAAAAAATAAATCAATCAATGGAGGTGAGAGAGATGTATACAGATACAGAGATAAAAGATAGAGAGATCATATATGATGTATTAAGTTTGAAAAATAAGTAAAATTGGTAGTTTTGGAAATAAACAAAAAATTTTAATAAAAACATTTAATTTTATTTAATTAAATCAAAATTTTAAAAAATGGGACATGAATAGATCAATAGGGGGTGTGCCAATAGCACCACTCTTGATTTTGAATACTTACCTAACTGTTTAGCTTCTATGTTTGGTGAAGAGGAATGGTTTAATTGTTTAGAATGAGTGAAAAAAAAGACATACATTACAATTCAATTAGATCACATCACTGAATCAATATTTGATCCGCACCCAAGTATTACCCACGATAAAAACAAGGGATATTAAGATTTTAGTCCCTCTAGTTAGCGTTAATCTGGGTTTGGTCCACTAGTTTTTAGAATTACTAACTTTAGTCCATTGGTTCTCTGACAATATCTATTCCAGTCCCTACTGTCAAATTCCGTTAGATTTCCATTGACTTCTGTTAGGTCAACAAGGGCTAAAGTTAGATTTTCGTTAATTTTAGTCTACTAGTTTTTGGAATTTACTAACTTTAATCCACTAGTGTTTGGAATTTACTAACTTTAGTCCACTGGTTCTCTGACTTTCGTTGACTTAACGGAAACCGTTATAGAAGGACTAAAGTTAGCAATTTCAAAAATAAGTGGATCAAACCTAAATTAATGCTAACTAGAGGGACTAAAATCATAATAACCCTAAAAACAAAATTGAGAGTGATATAGAAAGTAGCGACGAAGATTGAGAAAGAAGGTGGACAAGTGACAAGTGGATGAAGTGGTGAGGTGGCGTAAAGCATGCAAGAAAGTCCAAGAATCATGCAAAATGTAGAGGCAGCGCGTGGCAGCCACCGCCAGCTGGCCATACTCAGACTGCCCCATATTCTTCGATCAGCTCCAGGTTTTTAGGAAACTCTTTTTTTATTAATTAAATAAAAAAAAAGTGGTTTTGTTTGATGAGAAAACCGGTGGCTGGTACTTTTGGCGGTATTGTTGGGAGGCTGTGTGTTTACTGTTCAGCCCCATATTTGGAAAAATTGAAAAATGTTAAAAGCAGTAATACTCCATAGCTAATGGACCACCGACTCTTTATTTTATTATTTTAATATAATTTGTTTTAATGCTAATCTTTGAAATATATTGTATCCTTGTGGCATGATGCCATGATGGTAAGTAGTGCTTAGTAATTTTTGGTAGTTAGTAAATTCATTGATACCGATAATTTCTTAATTAAGTTCGAGTCGCCGTCCATTATATATATAATATATTGAAAAAAAACTATCAAACATGTATTGGTGTGAGTGGTTCGGTACTCTCATTCCTTAAATAAGGTTGTGGGATCAACCCCCCTTGTGAACGGAGCTGTACATATTGGGAGTAATTTACCCCTTAGTGGACCGACCCGGTGTGAGTCCGAATTAATCGGGGTGTGGACAAGACTGATTACACCGTATGGTGGATCCGTCCCAACCGAAAAACCGGATGGTTTAAAAAAAAAAAAAAACTAACACACACATAATGTCCTTTACATTTAAATTAATGAAGTTATGTGATCGATACATAAGCCATATCTCTTTTTTGACAGCTAAACTCTAATACTTAAAATAAATATATATGTCAATCATTTTAAAAGATGAATAAAAATGGTGGCAGTCATAATGCGGTGGCAGTCACACCTCTCAACATTGATAGGATTCTAACTTCAAAGGCTATCTCTAATTCAAAAACCCAATTTGGTGCAATTTTTGTATTAAAATATTATAACTTTCACACTATTTATTTTTCTCATTTCTAACTTATTGCACCAAATGTTACACTAAAAAAGAATATTCTTTTAAATATTCTCTTTATTTTCCTTTTTTAATTATTTCTCAACAATTAACATTTCATCCCATAATTAATATAATATTACAATAAGTTAAAAAATTATGAAATTAGTACATTAAGAAATTTTATTAAATTTTGTATTATACACTTAATTTTAGTTTATTATAAATGTTAATATAAATAATAATTAAATTAAACAAATATAAATTAAACAAAATCATTAAATAATAAAAAGGATACAATTGGAATAAATTTGATTGATTAAGGGTAAAACCGTGATTAAATTAAACTTTTAAATAATGAATACAATCAAAAAAGATTTTCCTAAATATGGGTCAAACCATGATTAAATAAAACTTTAGGGATGTAAAAAAAGTGCAAAATTGCTCCAATTGAACCGTTTTGATGCAACACTTTTCAATTGAAGACAATCTCCTACACATTGCACCAATTTGTTGCCAACTTTGCAACAACTTTCACACCACCACCTCCAACCTGTTGCACCATATTTTACTCTAAAAATAATATTCCCTAAATATTCATTTTATTATTATTTCTCAACAATTAACATTTCACCCCTTAATTAACATAGCATTACGATAAGTTAATAAATTAACAAATTAGTAAATTAAAACAAATATAAATTAAACAAAAGCATTAGATAATAAAAAAAGGATAAATTAGAATAAATTTGAATTTATTAGGGGTAAAAGTGTGATTAAACAAAATATGTAAATAAGGGATACAAACAGAATAAATTTTATAGAATAATTTGCAATATATGAATAAGTAAAAACTAAGGGACTAAACAGAAAAAAGTAATAAAGACACAAAGTAGCACTGAAATAAGAAGTGCGCTTAATCTGGCGTAAGTTGGAGTTAAGCTGCAAAGTGGCGTAGAGAATAGCATATCGGTTGGAGAGGAATTTTGCAACAATTTGGAGATTGGCGCTCCCATTGGAGATGCCCTGAGCAAGACAAAATGGCGCAGCAAAACGGCACCTGGTTCATGGTTGGAGAGCAAAATAGCTCTATTTTGTTGATTTGCTCCAAAATGGCGCTTGGTTGGAAAAGAATGGCGACTGGTTGGAAAAGCCCTTCGGTTTCAACTTTCAAAAACAAAATTTTGATACCCACCACTTTAACTAGGAGCATTCTAGGAGCGAAGGTTGGATTAATAATTTTTTTTAGACAAAACTACTTTTTTCTTTCTTCCTTATTAGAATGCTTACCAGTGAAGAAATTATTTAAACAAAAGTCAAATTAAATTTGTTTGTTTCTCAATAAATCCATAATATATATATATATATATGAAATTTTTCACCTTCAGTATGTACCCGATAAATATTTATCAGTACGCTGTATATTGACTATTAGATTCAATTGTTTTAACCCAGTCTGTATGCACTTATTAACGCTTATTCATAATTTATGACCTACATATAATGCACTGAAGTATTTTATATCAGTTCGCACCGAGGAGAAAAGAATTTATATATATATATATGAGTCACATATATTTCCATTTTTTCACTATTACGGTACTACCTCTCAAAATTTCAAAATACGAATCACTTAATCAATAAATACTAACACATCACTAAATTTGCATTAATAACTTTTAAGTTTCTTTCTCACTTTTTTCCACCTTAGTTAATAGTTAAAAAAACTATAGTTATAAAAAGTTTTGGGTTAGTTTTAGAATTTTCTTCCTTAGTTAATAGTCAAAAGACAGTTTTACCCTTCAAACGATAAGTTTAGCTAACCGTAGGGGATATATATTAGTGTAATTGAGGTAAAAGTCTAATAATCAAGAGTAGTTGTTTACTTTTTTCCTTGTAAAGAATCAATAGAAGGAATTATTTTTTGAAAAGTTAATAGAAGGAATTTGATGTAGTTAGAAGAAAAAGAAGAAGAAGAAGCAACTTGATCACATTCTAGAACCTGGTATCGGTTCATTATAGTTGAATAAAACAGATTAGGTTGTAGAAAAATCAAAACTGGCATGTGACAATAATAATATATTCCATACCTTGGTAGATATGTGGTCTAAACATATGAAATTTGCCCCGTATTATTAATTATATGGGTTGGTTTTCGCAATACAATATAAAACATGGGCGGCTAGGCTACTAGAAAATCGGAAAACCACCATCACATTCACTTATTATCTAACCCTTTTTTCATTTTTCTATTTTGGACATATTATATATATATATAAGGATTATTATAGAATTGACCATACCAAATTGTTGGATATTCAATTATTAATATTATTCTTCTATTTGTTGGGTATAATTTGCATAATTTAATGTTCTTTTGATGACCAAGTTGTGAAAATTTCTATTTTAATAACTATTAACAATCAAATTTGCTAATTTTTTTTAATGTTGCTTGCTCCTAGATTCATCTCCCCAATGAGATTATTCTTAAACTAATCAAGGATTAATTGGATTTAAATGGCCCACAAAGGGTTTATTGGATATGAACCACATGGTTTTACAAACCCTACTCAAGTAGATTCTTCTTAGAATGGGGCTCATGGGCCCCATTGCTTACTAATTAAACCTACCTACGCATAGCACGATATGTGTCACATATGACAATGTGATGATATGTTTTGAATAGACGAATGAATCAGTCGGGGCAATTTTTCTTTTTATCCACAAAATATGCGGAATTTTTTTAAGAAAATCTTAACAAAATCTAAAATGTTCAGAAATCTCTTTTAAAATTTAAAGAGACTTCCACTAATTAAGTATCTTTCATAAATCCGTTGAAGCATAATTGGCAAAACAATAAATTATTTCAAAATTACTTCTATTTTAATCAAACCATAGAGAGGTCCCTTAATTTTTTTGAATTAAACCTGATTCAGTTGATACAATGATCATGCTATTATACAAGTCTAATTAATAACATTATTGGATAATGATTATATAACAAATTTTAACTGCAGGTAATTGCCGGAAATAATCATATTCAATTTTTGAGTTTTAATAGACAAAAAATGCATAAGAAATGGACCGTTAACCTTTTTGGTGTGAGTGACTCTCCCCTTTCTGAACAACGAATTATTGTAATATTAAAAAAAACAAAAAAAAATAAAAAACTTTGTTTCATATTTCATAGAGATGTAACCTTTTTGACGTCTCATTTGATTTTTTAATTTCAATATAAACAAAAATGTAAGAAGTAAAATCAATAAATATCAGTGGTCTAGTGGGGAAACTAGTAGCTTGCTTGTTGGAGCCAGGTTCCAATCTCATCCAATTCTTTAGAGCTGTGACGACACATTTTATAATCCTATAATAGACATTAAAGGATTTATTTAATACATTACTAATTTACATTATTTTTAATTCAACACAACCGACACATGTATTGAAGAGCAATTTTTTTTTCTTCAAAAGCTGAAATCATTGTGAATTAGGAATTTAACGATGTTAGATTTTATGAGTAAGGTCCGAAACACAACTCTTACCTCGAAAACATAAATACGAAATCATATAAGGTTTAAACACTAATGATAAGAGCTTCGTTTTGGAGTATACAACCGGTAAAGGTCCAAGGGAATAGACCCATTTGAAGAGGCATTTGAATTCAACACAAAGGACACATTGAAGAAGCAAAGGCAGAGGTGGAGAGGAGAGAATCAGAGAATAGAAAAAGTGGCAATTGGCATCCATGCAAACAGAATGGTACAAAATTAAATGACAGCAGAAGTGAAGAGAGCGCGTGGCTCCTTCGTGTCATATTGATCCCTGTAGCCACATATCGTGGAAAACGCCTCGCCCAAATTGGTTTTTTTTCTTTTTTTTCTTTTTTTAATTAATAAATTATCTTCTGCTCCCGGTTTTGAGGAAGTCTTTTTCCTGTAATTTAAAACCATTGCCTGGTTTCTATGGGCTGTTAAGTTTTGTATTTCTCTCTTTTTCTTTTGCTTTTGTTAGGTCATAAACTGTGACGGATTCTATTAATCATACCTGTGAATCTATACTCATCATCTCCACTATTATTGACCTTGTTATTTATTTTAGAATAATTATAAATTAGATTTTGGATTTTTTTTAACATTTCAAGTTGTTTATGATTTTTATAAAGGTGACTAAATTGGTAATTATATTTTTTCAAATTGTCAAATTAGTATCTCTCTTTTTAGAAATGACCAAATTGGTCCCTCTAACGGTTTAACGGTGTTAAATATAACAGTTGACTTTAACAATTTTAGTTAAAGTACTTAAATACCTTATATTTGTTATATTAGAGTAAAGATGTTTTGTTTTTTGTACATTAAATTCAACATTATAATTACAACAAATCTAAAAATATTATTAATGAAACATCATTTGTATCTTTTTTAATTAAATTTTCTAAAAAATTCTAAAGATATTTTAATAAGACAATGTCAATTGCATCATTATTTTATAAACAAATACCATTCATTCTCAGTTTAGTCTTTTACCATTTTTATATAACTGTTTTTTTGTTAATATTATACAAGTATTATTGTCAAAATTATTCAAAAATCAAAATCCACAAATAAAATAAACAAATATATATATATGTTGAAAAAATGTGCATGTGTCATTATTATGTTGTTTAGGAGCAAAATACAATTTTACCTATATATACAGTTAAAGTTAACCGACGAAACTTAGTTAGATGGATTAATTTGATATTTAAAAAAAATATAAGGATCATTTAGTTACTTTTATAAATGTCGTAAACAATTTGGAATTATAAAAAAGTTTCAGGACCTAATTAGTAATTACCCTTTATTTTATTATTTTTTATATATACTTTTGCTTGTTAGTTTCATCTCAATGTTGATGTTAATCAACTTGATGTTTTCTCTTCCACAAAAAAAACTAGTGTTTTAATGTAATTATCTAATTTGACTTTACAAGTTATAATGAGTAGCAGCTGATAACAATCAATGGTTTGTCTGAATTAGCATTCTTCCAACACAATTTTTAATTATTAAATTTTTTGTTTTTAAGTTCCACTTGCAAATTGCAATATATATCATATACAGATGCAGTACTTCCTCATTAATTTACAAATACTATGATTTGGTTTTCAAACAGTCAGACCTCATCGATTTTTTTGAATGAACTCCGCCCGTACTTACCTTATGTACACACACAAGTGAAACAAATAAACACATTAGCTTTGGTTCTTTTTAAATAATATTGGTCATCCGGTTTACTTAAAAATCCCTAATATGACTCGATGATAAATGACTCATTCAAGAGCAGGTTCATAGAATGAATGAGACTAGGATTCATTTAGCAGAGCTTCTTCAATTAGATCTTTAAGTAGTACATTTTTTAGAATCGTTTGGTTGTTAATTAAAAAAACTCTTTGAAATGATAAGATTACCAAATTATTATATTGTTGACGGTGATTGTTAGGACAATGTAAATTTGATCACACGTCACACAAGGTATATCGAATTGACAATTATATAATCGACCAAAAAGAATAAAAAGAAATCATGCAAGCGAGTTTTTAAGTGGAAAAAACCACGGTTGCTGGCGACCGCGATGAAGTAATCCTCTATGGAAAAATCGTTACAATCTCAACCTCACTTGCTCTCTTGAATATCTAATGATTCGTTCACCATTTTTGGGGTGTTTGTAGGGTCTATATATACATGCATATAACCCTAATTCTTGGAATACAAGTAAAAGAAGAAGGTAGTAGTAACTCTATAAAACTCTGACTTCTTGGAGTAATTTTATCCTCTTTCCCGTTTTGCATTGTTAGTGTTTCAGACACATCGGGTCTTTTGCCTATTCTGGACTAGGATATCTCTAAGGAAATTCGTTTCCTTATTAGAGTATGCTTCATGATGCCTTATTTGAGTAAGATTCTCCTTTTGCGTATTTGAGTCGTGATAACACTGAATCTTACGTTGTTGACGTGTTATGATTCTGAGCATGTCTCAAAATTGTCTACGTGTCGCTTTAGCCGACCGTCTACCAAACCCGACCAAATTTCTTTACCCCATACCAGGGATCTAAACCTGATCGGGTAACTAAGCCCGACCATCTTGGGTACCCCGACCATCTATTTTATTCTAGTCTATACAATTACTTTAGTTAAGTGTTTTCCACCTGACCATCTAAGTAACCCTGACTAGGTATTATGGGAGATACATTATAGTCATCTTAGGTTGGCTCAATCTAGTTGATATTCATTGACATGTCATCTTCTAATTCCCACGTAATACGGCATTTATACTAACATGTCGTCTTTTCGGATTTTACCAATAACAATACCCCCTTAAACATTCAAACTGAGCGTCTTACCCAACGTAGAGATCTTGCTCGGTGAGATATGTTTAATTTGGGAATCTTTTGCTGTAGTCCATTAATGCTCATCAATATTTGGCAACTAATCTTTAAATTTTAACCGTAAATGTTTGATTTGCCCAGGTGATTTGATGCGTATGACATAACTGACGGTGGCCAATTCAAATTTCAAATGGCGTGTGATCTCTGGGATTCGTACACCAACCACCACTCGCGCATGACGTCAACTTCGCCAATATATATTTTTAAAACCCTTCGTTTCCCTCTCATGCAATCTTTTCTTCAAACTGTAAAACTTTTCTTGCTCCAAATTCTCTCAGAACTTCTCATCTTCTCCGGGCTTTCCACTTCAACATCATCAACGCTCAAATTTCATCAACTTCAAATCCTTCAGGTATGGACCCTATTACCCATCACAGTTTTGTTGAACTGCTAATGAGAGTTGTCGAAACTGGCGACAAGGAAAACGCCGATAGAATTGAGTTTATCTTGCGGGGTAGTTCTCAAAACCCATATGTAACTCAACCAACAACTCTCAACGTCGATTATTCCGTTGCCCATCCTGAGTTTTAACCTTCATATTTTGAACCGAATATTGCTAACTCACATGTTACTTCTCCTTATACATGACCAGATATGTTAAAGACAATAGGATCCGGTCGGGGAAGCAGATCAGGCGCTAAGGATTCCGCTGCGATTGATTTGAGGATCCCTTCCCAATTGCTAAAAAATGGAGGATGTTCCTAAGAGACGTCGAGCCCACTTGTTTAAGTTCTCGGCTGAGCAACCAAGTGCTTTTGACTCAGAGGTGAACGTAGTAGGTGAACAAGAGATCATAAAGTACTGTGAGAGGTTTGACCTTCCTCGATCGGCTGAGCTCTTTATGAGTGGCGAAGGTCCTATCTGGAACCCTCATCGAGACGCTGTGGCCATATATTGGACTATGCTCACATCTGGGGTCAGGCTACCTCTTTAACCTTTTATCACTCGATTCCTAGCCGAAGCTGGGATTGCTCCTACGCTGCTTACCCCGAATTCTTATCGGGTTTTAATTAGCTTATGGCATATGTGGATGCAGATTGGTGTCAAGCACCCCCTACCCCCCAAGCGATTGGTAACTTTTATACTTTAGGTCGGTCAGATAATGGGGGTACCTTCCATCTTCATTCCAGTTCCCTTAACCACTGGATTCTCAGTAGGTATAAACATCGACCTACCCTCGCGTCTAGCAAGGACCACAAGGGTTTCATATGGGGTTTTCCTTCGTCCAACAAGTACTGGAAGAATAGTTGGTTCTTTGTTCAGGGCAAATGGGGCAAGACTGTGGTCGCCGACCCTTGCTAGAAGATAGCTAGAAACAGTGTTCCTAGGCATTTCTGTACTTCTGACTTGTGGAACAAGACTTCTGCCTTGCTGAACGAGGATCAGGCCCGGAACGTGATTGAAGCCGCTCAAACTTCTTGGAAAGTAAGGGATCGTCGGACGTTGTTTGTAGAGAAAGAACTCATAAAGCTGGGGTTGTTTCCAGCTATTTCTAACCAGCGCAAGCGATGTAAGTGCTTCTTCCCCTAAATTTTGATTTATCAGGATTATATTTGCTTTCATTGACGTTTTTTGTGCTGACCATTCATCGTATGAGATGGACATCGTTGCTGGTGAGCAAGCTGAGAGGATTAAGAATCTTGACAAAGTTAGCTGAGAGGAGAATACTGCATAACTGGCTTAGAGGATTGCTCCCCCTCAACAAAATATGGTTGAGCATACCTATGAGCTAGATCCTAATACTGCCTCGGGTACTTCTGATCAGGAACGAGAGAGAAGAACATCCGACCAGGATAGCTCGAGGAGGAGCCCTCTTAGGAGCTCTTAGAGGAAATTTACCAAAGAGACGTCTACCTGTAAAGTGGTAAAATCCTCTAAAAGGTCTCCGGTCAGTAAGGTGGCCAAGAACGCTGAAGTGTCATCTGCCTCCGAAGCTGCTCATAAAAAGAAGAAGGTGAAATTACAAGAGGCCCATCGGCTAATCAGACTGGAGTCAAGCCCATTATTCCTGAAAAGGAAGATGATGATCAGGAAATAGTAACTGATCTAATCTTGAGAGAGCAGCGATCGAAGAGAAAACTGATAGCGTCTCTGCTGCGCCTGCCGTTCATCTATCTAATCAGCCCAAAGTGGATGCTCAAACTCCTGCCAAGGTCAACGAGCAAGTTGTTCTTCATCAAACATAACTCCTACCTCAATTTAAACCGGCTCTCGTCTAAACTGACCATCCAACTGTTGAAGTCCTCACTAAGCCTCATGCGCAAAGTCCTGGCAAGGTTCTGATGCAGTTTTCGGTCAAGCGTTAGATAGTTTTTACAGATTCAGATTCTAACGAGGGGCATGCTGAACCTAAAGGAACGCTAGCTAACTCCCTCACTTCTGAAACTGAAGATGATCTAACTGATCAAGGGGCAGATCAGACCAAAAAAATTGCCCTATGGTTGGCCCTACCCTATGGGCCTTCACCGAATGTTGGAGTGGCTCCTCTTGTAAGTGTTATGGAAGCGGGTTCATTAGGAGCCACTGGTCAGGGCCAAAATGCTGCTACACCATTGGAAATTACTTCTGAAGCCACTCCTTCTACTCCTGGTGCACTCCCGGTTGATCAGCAGCCTCACAATCGTAAGGTAATGGCAACACCTGACATTGCTGGTCCTTCTAATTCCAGGGAGGCGTTGGTCAACCCCCTTGACATGTTACGAGCCATGTCCGTTAAGAGAGGTTACGTTAGGGAAGGTTACTAGAAGGAATTCTGGAATGCCAGCAACCATGAGCGAGTTCACGTGGTTTATAACAACGGAGTATATGTAAGTGTCTTTGATTCTCTGACGAACCCCTTATGTTGTGGGTCTATAACCTGTCTCTTTTCTTTTTCATGCTGTATAGGAGCTGACCAGGGCCATGATCGCTTGGGAAAGGCAGGCTGCTGAAATCTCTCAGCTAAAGAAAGAACTTCAAGGGAAGGAAGAAGGCGCTTGATTCTGCTTTAGCTAGGGAGTCGAAACTGAAGAAATTGTAAGAAAAAAAGCTGAAGTAGCACGACTTGACTGAAGCGGTTTTGAGGAAAGCTGTGGCTACCGCTGAGACCCGAGCTGATACTGCCACAAAATACCTTACCGATCTTGCCAGTAATAGCTCTCAGCTTGAAGCAAAACTGTTTACAGTTGAGCAATAGTGTGCTGAATTGGAGCAGAAGCTCATTCTGGCTGAATAGACTGCTACCAGTCAAGAAGCCGAGGCTTGAGCTGTAAAAGAGACTCTGGCCGCCTCCCAACAGGCTATGCTTTTGGTCCTACAAGGATTTGAGGAAGCCAAAATGTGTTATGAAAGGATGGCTGAAGTTCTGAAGCAACAGAAGGTCGGCGTAGAGGTGTTTTCCCAAGAGGCCAAACTAGCTGTCGAGGTCCAGAGCGTTGATCGATATAAGAGGTCTCCTACGTTTGAAGCAGTCATGCTGAGAGAGTTAGAGAGAGGGCTATTTACAGCTCGGATGTTTTTTGGAGCCAAGGAAAGGTCATCTGGTGAAGCCCGTCGAAAATGGGATCGAACGATCCAAAAACACAAGGCTGAATCTCTGGATGCAATACAAAATCAACGAATAAGATATATGGCTTATTGCAAGTCGATCGGGAAGGACCCTCACATCATGCATCTGGAGCTCCCCTCCAAGTCCTCCCTGGTAACTTTCCATACATAGGGAGATGGTGGTATGTCAGCTAAGGGCATTGACACTGGGCCTTCATCAGAAGTTGACTATTCGTCATTCATGACCGACTATCCAGAGGATGACATCCATTGGCCAGACTTCGGGGACCTGACCAAAGGCTACGAAGACGAGAGAAACTCTCTTGGCAGTTCTGGGCCTGGCGGTCCCTCGAGTACTCCCGGAGCCCGATTTTGCTCTTTCATTGTCCTTTTCTTGTAATAGCATAACTCTGTAAATTTTCTATACTATGAAAGATTATTTCATTTTTTAGAATATAGAACTTTATTTACATATGCACATTTCAGTATTCTAATCAACAATCTTTGTAAATTTGTTGTTTTGATTTAACCAGTTAACTATTTATTCGACCGTTATTAACCCGATCGGTTATCTCGTGAGCTGATCGCTGTTAATCTGACCAATTATCTACTTAATTGATCGAACTCGATCTAACCAGTTTCGTATTTGGCCGACCATTTTTTATTTGTTCAGTTATCTCATTAACTGCTCATTTTTGACCTGATCAGTTATCTAATCAACATGCCAAACTTGGTTTTTTGTATGGATAATTTCAAATCTTGTTTGCCCGGGTTGCATGCAACATCTTTTGGTTTTTTGTCAAGTAGTGTTCTTTTCATGGACCATTCGTATGGTATCTGATTTATAGACGCTTGTCTTTTATCTGTCAACTAAATCACTGGGACGTCTCCTAGTAGTCTGTTGCTCAAGATTTGTTGCAATATGGATGATCTGTATCTCATTATCTTAACTTATTTATACCGGGTATCTGATTACCCGACATTCAAGCATGAGAGTCGGATTTCCCCATCCAACTTTCTGCGCATCTCATCAGGTATCTATAATCTGAAGGCGCTCTAATAGAGTTTATATACACCCAATTAGTTTCGGTGAAAGTGCATTGTCTTTATGACGCATGTTTGGCCCCATCACTAGGCCCCCCCGAACACCTATTTATCGTTAATGATTTTAGGTGCTACGAGTTGCTTTTGTAGAAGAAAGCAATATCAGAACACTTTTTCCTCGAACTATTCTTTTCCTTGAAGGACTTTTATTGATAAATTTAATAAAAAAAACTAAAAACAACAACAACTGATCAGGAATAAATGAAATATGCTGTAAATCTAAATTTAACATAATATCTAAATAAGCTGAAAGAAAGAAGAAAAAGGAACCCCTCAAGGGAAGAATATCTTCAAATATTGAATGTTGCAAGGCCGGGGCAATTCTCCCTATTCTGGTCGGGTAAGGCGATATGCTCCATGCCTAGCTAATCCGACCACCTGATAAAGTCCCCTCCCACTTATCTGCCAAAGATCCAGCTACCTTCTCCTTTGTGTTTGGGGATACTCTTCTGTGGACAAGATCTCCGAGCAGGAATTTTCTTATCTGGACGCAGCGAGCTGTAAAATCTGGCTACCCATTGTTGATAGGCTGCATTTCTCACTCTCGCCATGTCCATTTTTTCTTCCAACTTGTCCATGTTCTGTTCTAGAGGCCCTACATTTGCGTCACGTTGGTATATCTGGACTATAGGGAAGTGTGGGTTATTTCGATCAGGATAACTGTCTCGGTCCCGAATGCCAAGGAATAAGGTGTTTCTCCTGTCGATGTTCTTTAAGTTATCCGGTATGTGCAGAGCACCTCGTGCAACTTGTCTGCCTAGTTTCCTTTCCTGTCATCAAGCTTGGTCCTTCAAGGTGTGCTTGATAATCTTATTGACAGCTTTGGTTAGTCCATTCGTCTGAATATGGGCAGGTGTGGCATAGTATTTTTTGATGTGGTACTTTTGGCATATTTCCCTGAAGTTATCGCTATCGAATTGGATCCCGTTGTCGGTGAAAATTGTATATGGGATCCCTAATCGGTAGATGATATTTTTCTTCACAAAGTTGGTAGTATTAGCTTCGGTTATATGTACCAATGCTTCTGCTTCTGGCCACTTTGTGAAATAGTCTACTGCTACTACAACATGATTTGCACATCGTCTAGTCGCCGTTGGCATCTGGCCGATTAGATCCAATCCCCACATTGCGAATGGCTAGAGCGAGGTGTATGGTTCCCACATACATCTCTGTGTATGCTTGCTAGAATCTTATCTCCCTTAGTCTGACTAACACATATTTGCAGGGCCTTTGAGAATCCCCTTCTGTAGAGCTCTCCCCCTACTATTGAATACCGGGCCGTCCTGTACCTGATACGCTTTGCTTCGACCGTATCTTAAGGAAGCGCTCCATCTTATAGGTACCCCTTAATCGGGGTCATCCAGGTGATCTGCTCTTCTTCAACAACTTCAACCATTAACTTTTCCTCCTTTTTAATACTGGGTTTATTAAGATGAGCCACTGGGATTGTTTTGGACAGCTTCCCATGGTTGCAGATGCCAGTCTCAAAAGAGCGTCAACTTTCTCATTCTTCTCTCTCGGAATCTAGGTGATTATATAAGTTTTGAATCTCCCGAGGAGTGCCTTAGCTATTTCTAGGTAAGCTGCCATATTGTTGTCATTCGCCTGGTATTCATCTAAGACTTGGTTGACCACGACCTGTGAATCACTAAATATCTCCACATCATCAGCTCTTAATGCAGTGCAAACTCTGAGTCCTGCCAACAATGCCTCATACTCGACCATGTTGATGGTAGCTTTGAAGTCAAATCGTAAGGCACATTCCACATGATCACCTTCTGGGGTGGACACCACTACTCCGGGGCTAATGTGCGTATTTGATGACCCATCGACATGCAACTTCCAGCTAAAATGCTTTCTCTCTTTATCTTCGAGCATTCTGATCACTTCACTGTTTGGCTCAATGAACTCAGTGATCAAATATGCCACTGCCTAACCTTTTATCGCGGCCCTCGGCAGGTAAGTGATATCAAATTCACTTATCTCGACCTCCTACTTTGTCAATCTTCTTGATACTTCTAGTTTAGACATGATATGTTTTAATTGACAGTCCGTATAAACCTCAATCCTGTGAGCTTGAAAGTATGGTCTTAATTTTCTTGCGGCTGTTATCAGTGCTAATGCCATTTGTTCAGCTGCCGAGTACCTTATTTCTGCTGGCAGTAAGGCCTTGCTGGTGTAATACACCAGCTTTTGTATTCCTTCATCCAGTCTGACCAGAACCGACCCCGTGGCCACAACTGTGACTGATAGGTATAAATACAATGTTTCCCCTTCTAGAGGCTTCGACAAGATTGAGGCCTTACCTAAATACTCTTTAATCTTCTGGAAGGCTTGTTCACATTGTTTGTTCCATTCCACTCATTTGCCTTTCCTTATTGCTTTGAAGAAAGGCAAGCACTTGTTCGTTGACATACTGATGAATCGATTTAACGAGGCTAGATAGCCTATTAACCTTTGAATGTCTTTGAAGGTAGTTGGGGACCTCATCTTCTCTAAGGCCCTTATTTTCTCAAGGTTCACCTCGATCCCCCTCTGGTGTACTTGAAACCCAAGGAACTTTCCTGACAGTATCCCAAAAACACACTTGTTCTGGTTGAGCTTCATCCCGTACCTTCTCTGCACTCCGAGAGTTTCTTCCAGATCAGTTGCATGCTTTTCAGCTGTGATACTTTTTGTCAGCATGTCATCTATATAGACCTCCATGTTTCTACCGATCTGTCGGCAAACATATTGTTTACCAGTCTTTGGTAAGTTGCCCCAGCGATTTTGAGGCCAAAAGACATTACTTTGTAATAGTAAAGCCCCTGATCTGTTGTGAAAGCAGTCTTTTCTTCATCCGGATCGAACATCCTGATCTGGTTATATCCCGAATAAGCACCCATGAAGCTTAACAGTTCGTACCCCGCAGTCGCATCAACCAACTGGTTTATTTAAGGCAGAGGGAAACTGTCTTTTGGCCATGCTTTTGTTTAAGTCTGTGAAATCCATACACATTCTCTATTGCCAATTTTTCTTCTTTACGAGTACAACATTGGCAACCCACTCAGGGTACTGCACTTCCCTAATCGACCTGCTATCAATAACTTATGGACTTCCTCCTTAATTGCCTGGCTTCTCTCGGGGTTGAATCGCCGTCGCTTCTGGATGATTATTTTGCGCTCAAGGTCAACTGCCAAAGCATGAGAAATTATTTTGGCATCGATCTCTGGCATATCTTCATGCTTCCAAGCGAACATGTCTTTGTATTCTTTTAACAAATTGACCAGCTTGCTTTGTACCTGTTCTGCCAATTGTGCCTCTAACTTCACAGTCTGCTCGGGATTCTTGTCAAAAATTACCACTTTATTAGTTGGCTAGCTTTCCTGGTCTTTCCCAGCTTTCGGAGATTTCTCCCTTGGGTCCAGGTCGAACCAGGTTGGTGTTTCTACCTTATCTTCTTCCTCGTCTATCTTCAGACAGTTTTCCTCGTTAGAGAAAATCTATCTACATTACGTCTGGCTCTACTTTTTCTCTATAGACCAGTCAGATTGGCTTTCCTTGCCCATTCTTTATGAACCTTTCATGACACCAACCCCGGCTTTAGTTGAGAATTTGACAGTTAAGGCATAGGTTTTCGTGACCGCATTTGTCTTGTTCAAGATTGGCCTTCCCAGCAATGCATTGTATGGCCAATTCTCGGTGTCGACAACCACAAAATCTAGTAACACCATTTTTTGGCATAGGTAACTTCCTATTTCAACTGGTAGTTTGACCGTCCCTAATGATCTTACTTCAGCTCCCCCAAATCCTCTGAGCGGAATCATCAATGGTTGCAAATCATTCCTTTGTAGTCCTAACTGATTGAATACCTACAGGCTCAGGATGTCCGCCGAGCTTCCATTATCGATCAATACTCTCTGTGACCGATGTGAACTGACACTATAATGGCGTCGTTTGGTCTTACTTCAAGTCCATGTGCATCGGCATTTGAAAAAACAATCGGGTCCTACCCTTGCTTAAGCTTATGTTAACCGGAAAATCCATTCAGGGAGTAAAATTCTGATTTACACCCTCAATCGCTACCGGTAGGTGCCAGCGGGGTAGGTACCTTCGGTACCCGGATTTCCCTCACAAGGCAATAGGAAATCAAACTTCAAATAAGAGAAGTCTATGAAAGAATGGTATATATGGAGATAATGCGGGTGGTACTATTTTATTGATCACATGATTGTTTACAAGAAGAAGGATTTTAATAACAATACAACACTATCACTTTCTTCCCTCTCTCTACATATAATGGCGATGGTGAAACTGTATGTGTCGATAATTGGCTACAATTCTCTCAGTGGTGGTTCTGAACCTCTCACTGACTTCCGAAAACTCAAAAGAAAGTTTTTGGAAAAAGATCCCCCTCTCTCCGTCCTTCATGGTCGTATTTATAGACACACAATATTCCTGAGAATCCGGTCTTATTAATGAGGATTGTTTGGAGTCCTCATTTTGGTGTTGAAAGACGTTGAGTGAGGCTAAAGGCGCGGGATTTGATCCCTCAAATTACTGTCGTATTTAAATTCTGATTCAGTTGACTGTTTGGTCTCATTTATGGCGCTTTAGATGGTGAAGAAGTTAACTCTTCTTTCCAATGTTGCTTGGAGAAAGATACTAGTTACGTATTTTGATGGCACGATACGCTGGTCTACTAGCCTGCTCTCGCCGACGTGATGCTTGGTCTGTACCTTGCTGGCATGGCGCTTGTTCTAACATGCTGGTGTCTTTGTGTCGGCGTTCTTTCTGCTTGGCCGGTAGGGTACCTATCTTGGTTGGATTCTGGGCTGATGTCGAGGTACCAGGGTATAAGGTATATGTCGCAGTACTTAGGTGCCAAGTAGGAGGTACCGGGTTCATACGAGATACATGGTACGTGGTGTCGTGGTACTTGTTTCTTCTCGGCTCATAGCTCAGGTGCTTCGTCTAGGTAGATAGGTAGATAAGGCAGTCGCGGTTCTGGTCCTGCCAGGTATTGTATCCCCCCTAGATCACGGTACCAATGCTTCCAGATACCTGGGAGCTGGGAGTGATTCCTACCGGGTAGTAACTTGGTGGAAAATTCTCCTTTTGACCCCTACCAAAAATGGCTATTAACAGCTTCCTTTGGTCGGGACCTACTGAGTTTACCTCCAAGTTCTTCTGGCCATCTATTACTTCAGTCATTCTTTCCCTGTTACTTCTTCCTGTGCATGGCCCGCCAAAAATAGTGTTGATAGCCCCAACATTTGAACTTCCCCTCAGACTTCCTCTTTTGTCTTGTTCATTCTTCGAGGGGTCGTTCTGTCTATCATCACCCCCTTTAAGAACCACATCTTTCAAGTTCCCTTCTCTGATCAATTTTTCTATGTAATCCCTCAGCTGGTAATACTTGGAAGTCTCATGACCATTCTCGCGATGAAATTGATAGTACTTAGAAGTGTCCTTCCTAGCAAAGTTTGACTGCTTTGGGAGCTTTTTATATAGGTTTTTATCTTCTATCATATTAAGAATTTCTTCCTGCATCTGAGCCAGAAGGGTGTAATTAGTGTACTACCTTTTGAAGGTCCTATTGCCCTTCTAATCATCGTCCTTGCGAGCTTCCTTGCCTTTTGCGAGATTGTTCTTCTGGTCTCCTTTAGCATTTTCCTTCGAACCACTATTTTTAGGTTTTTGACTTTCTCCCGGTCGGCCGCCATGTATAAGCTCTCCTCCATGGGCGATCTGCTCCTCTTCGGCCTTGTCGTATCCTCTCAGATCATCCACCAGACTTGCATAAGTAGTTAGCCCACTTTGCCTTAGGCTGAGTGACAATTGGCTGTGCTGGAAACTATTGACAAATGCAGACACTACCGCGTCATCAATGGGGTCCTGTACTTCGGAGACTTCCTGCGAGAACCTGGTGAGGTAGTCTTTTAACTTCTCATCTTTCCTTTTGTCTCAAGATAGAAAGGACAGAGATTGACTTTCTACGCTGGATATTCCCAATGAATTGCCTGGTAAATGCCTGTATCAACTCTTCAAAATTCCTAATAGACCCGCTAGAGAGGCCACCAAACCATTTGGATCTCTGATCCTTTAACGTCTGAGGGAATATCCTGTATAGGAGTGCATCATCATAGTCATACTGAGCCATTGCGCTTTGGTATCTTCTAACGTGCTCTTGGGGGTCAGTGTTGGCCTTGAATTGCTCTACATGAGGCATCCTGGACTTCTCCGAGAAACGAGCTTTCCTTATGGAGGTAACGAATGGACTGCCAGAATTATCAATTAGCAGGTTCCCACGACCTTGCCTCCGTTCCAAGGCATCAATCATTCTTAACAGAACTTCTCACCCTCTTTCCTGCTTGCCGCGCTCATCAATTTTTTTACGAATGATGAGACTATAAGGGTCCTTTGAAGCTCGCCTAGTGATCTGAGTGTCACGTACATTTTACTTAGGTGCGGGGGTTGTTTTCCTATGCCTCATAGGGGGAGTATCGTCATCAGTTGAAGCTGATCGTGATCTTCTCCTGTGACCGTCATACATGTCGGTCTGGTCGTAACTCGTTCCCCGGGCTTGGTATCTTCCAGCGTCTTCCTGCGGATTGGGACCTCTGTGTTCTTCTCTTTCTTGGTTCCCCTAGCCTCCGCCTTTTCTGCGGCCCTGGTCATCTTGGCGATCATCTCTCTTCTGGGAATGTTCCCTTCCTATCACGACGATCCGTCCTATCTCTACCAGATTTCTATGGCGCGTCTCAGGTCGGAACCACTACTTCAGACTGTACCCTGAGATCTCGAGCTACCACCGGTGTAGACAGCTGGTACGGTGAAGTCATGTTAGCGGTAGCAGTTATGCTGATTCCCTGTCTAGCGGCGTCTTTGATGACTCTCCGTAGGGATTCCTGGACTTGCCAGAAAGCATCCGGGGAGATACCGGGGATAACACATGTAGAGGTCAACACATCTTGCCCGACGGAAGGCGGAGTTCTAGAAGGTAAATCTCCTCCAGTAGTGTTGGTATTTATTATACCAGTATCATCGATACCACGTGGGGTGCCAGTCTCACACGGGGATTGACTTCCATCTCTACTATTTGCCATGCTGCTGTTATACAGATTTCCTATGATTTTCACACTCACTTCATTCTAGCGCCAATTGTTGACGGTGATTTTTATGACTATATAGATTTGATCATACGTCACACAAGGTATATCGAATTGACAATTATATAATCGACCAAAACGAATAAAAAGAAATCATGCAAGTGAGTTTTTATGTGGAAAACCAGGAAGGGAAAAAACCAAGGTTGCCGGCGACGGCGATGAAGTAATCCACTATGGAAAAATCGTTACAATCTCATGCTCACATGCTCACTTGCTCTCTTGAATATCTAATGATTCGTTCACCCTTTTTTAGGTGTTTGTAGGGTCTATTTATACATGTATAAAACCTTAATTCTTGGAATACAAGTAAAAGAAGAAGGTAGTAGTAACTCTATAAAACTCTAACTTCTTGAAGTAGTTTTATCCTCTTTCCCATTTTGCATTGTTAGTGTTTCAGACACATCAGGTCTTTTGCCTATTCTGGACTCTGATATCTCTAAGGAAATTCGTTTCCTTATCAGAGTATGCTTCATGATGCCTTATTTGAGTAAGATTCTTCTTTTGCGTATTTGAGTCGTGATCACACTGAATCTTACGTTGTTGACGTGTTATGATTCTGAGCATGTCTCAAAATTGTCCACGTGTCGCTTTAGCCGACTGTCTACCAGACTCGACCAAATTTCTTTTACCCCTGACCAAGGATCTAAACCCGATCAGGTAACTAAGCCCGACCATCTTTTTTATTCTGGCCTATACAATTACTTTAGTTAAGTGCCTTCTACTTAACCATCTAAGTATCCCTGACCAGGTATTATGGGAGATACATTATAGTCATCTTAGGTTGGCTCGATCTAGTTGATATTCATTGACATGTCATCTTCTAATTCCCACGTAATACAGCGTTTACGCTAACATGTCGTCTTTTCAGATTTACCAATAACATATATATATATATATTAAATGATAGAGTTATATTAGATATTTTAATGTTATTAAAAAAGTTCAAAAATATATACTTGGAAAAGCTTTAAATTTGAGTTTCTTCTGGTAGACGTAAAACAACTTTTTTAATCATTCAAAAGCTCTATTGAGTGACAGTCAAACAACACGCGAGTAAAGAAGCTCTTCCAAACGGATACTAATAGGCATTTGTATCTATAAGTTCTAATCCCATATAATTTTTGGATGTTGTAGGCCCATTTAAACTAAAATGCCCAACAGTATCTTTTTCTCCTCGGCCCTTTTAGTACGGGATTTGCCTGATTGGCCCATTCCCAAAATTTATATATTTTTCCACATTCCAACATTCTCTTTAAATTAACTTATTAATATTTTAATAAAAAAGATATTTAATATATATATATATATATATTAACTATTTTAATTTTTTTATTTTGGAACTTTTTACAAACTAAACTAAATTAGAAAGTAAAAGTTAAAATAAAAATATTAATAATAATAAATCAAAAGAAAAGCCACAGGGAGGAGGCTACTGCCAAACACCGTATAAATCCTTTCAAGGACATTCTAGACCCTATCTCTTTGATTGTGTCCATTTGAACTTGGGCCATTGAAACCCTATATCAAAATCATCCACAAGTACAACTAACTATGTTCTTCGTAAGGCCACCATGCCTATTATCAACGCACTATATTTCGTTTAAGTCAACACACACCACCAATCAAACAACTTTAAAACAAATCCCGGTAGCGGTATCAAAAATTTGATGAACAAAATTATAATCGCAAGTATACGAATCAATGTGATTATATGGCAGTAAATACAAGTGTTGTACCCACACGGATTTGCATGTTAATCAACTAAATCTAATTACACTAAACATAATCAAGTAAAAGAAAGATTGGTGGATTTTTGAGAGAAGGTTTATTTAACCTATTGTAAAGAAAATAAATTGCATTTCCCAAATTGATTAAATCAATTGAGATGGAAATACTAGTTCACCAATTTCACTATAACAATCCTACTCATTATTATTGATTAAAGCTATGTTTGGGATTGCTGTGCTTATAGAATAATTAGCTTATAGCTTAACTTAAACAATAATCAATTTACCAGATAAGTTGATATGTGTTTGGTAAATGGATTTTATAAATAATCAATTTGAGAAAAAAACAAGGAAAATGTTTTTGGTAAATTTTAATTGATTATGGAAAATTACTAAATTGGGCATGAGTGCTAAAACATAATATATTTGAAGTATTTTTTTTTTCATTTTTTCCACTTTATTATTATTATTTTTCCTTTTTTTCCAGCTTTTTTTTTCACCTTTTTATCAACTGATTCTGTGTATTTTTGGGTTTCAAGACTTTCCAAATTTATTTTAAATTAATAAAAAATCATATTTAAATTTAAAAAATGAACTGAGTCGACTCGTACTGAGTTAACTCGTTCCTTTAAAACTTACTAGATCCTCATCTGAAACTCGGCATCCTCCACCGTCAACCTCTCCGATCCGCCTCCCTTTGCCGATCCACCAGATTCTCGTCCTCGAGCGTGTCGCCAGCCTCCGTCACGTGGTCGTCGACCTCTTCTCTCGCCGCCTAGTTCTCGCGATTGAAATCGCCGACATTCCATCCCGAAACCAGTCGTAAAAATGAAGGAGGCTTCCTCCTCCTCCATCGCAGGATAATGACTGGCCTCTTCAGCGCCAGAAAAGCCGGTTATGATCCGGCGATGGAGGAGGAGGAAGCCTCCTCCATTTTCACGACGGAATCGTAAGATTCTGACGACTAGATTATATATGTTCACGAAGTCAACAACGGAGAAGGGCGGTGATGGGCGGAGATGGGCGAAATCGAAATCGTCCAGCGAAGGGTGTTTATCCTCATGCCACTGTCGCCGGCGACGATGGTGGCCACTGTCATCGGCGACAACGGTGGCAAAAGATTTTTTTTTATTAAGATATTATATTTATATTTTTTAGTTAAATAATTTTGATATTTTGAAAAAAAAAATTTGACAGATATATAAAGGTCATTGTTGTCATTTAAAAATAATAATAAGGATAATATGGAAATTTTATAAGTATTGAAATTGCTTCTCCAATAAGCAGCTTTAAAAAGCAACCCCTACTAGCTTCTCAAAAGTTGATTATTGGAGGAGCAAATTATAAAATAAGTGGATTATAATGTGTTTACCAAACAATTTATGGATCCTAGATTCTGAAATAAGTGATTATTTTATAATTTTAAACAATCACAAACATAGCCTAACTTTGCTAACAAAGATTCAATTCACATTCTGATTTCTAAGTTTCATTATTCTCTTTATTATGATTATTACCGTTTATTGTTTGGATTGAATCAAATACTCTTAATTATCACTCACCTATAGTGTTTAGAATCCTTTAAACATGAAGAAATTTAGAACCGAAGCCTATCATAGCATGGTGTGTGCATAAAAAAACTCCATTCATTCAAGAGAGATTTAATAAAGATTAAGTATGGTGTTTACTCTAACTTTAATTCTCATGCGATCCTGAAAATCAATATTAAAAGTGGATATCCATTAACATGAAAATAATAATTGGATTAATCACAATAAATAAAACTAGAATTGAATTGATAAAATGATAAGTTAATCATAACAAAGAATATTCATGTTAGGTTACATCAGATCTCTAGCAAGAGATTTAGGTACTCATGATTGAAAAAAAAAAATAGACGAAAAGAATAAAGTAACATGTAAAATAGAAGAATCATTTTGAGCGGCGATCGATCGAGTCTCTATTAAAACAGATAAAAAGAAAAGATTTAGATTGGAGAATGCTTACTTTGATCGGATATATAGAATATTCACAGCTTTATTGATGATTGGGAAAATAATACATAAAGAAAATTATAGGGGAATTATTGAGAGATGTAAGATCAGGATCCTCTAATGTCTTTTTTTTTCCATTGACTTTTTATTAGATATTGACACATAAACATAAAAGAAAATATATTGTTAGGATTTGTTCATTTATTTTTCTCTCATGCAAGTGATATTCTATTTACACTTAAAAAAAATCAAGAAAAGAAAAGGATAGAAGAGGATCTTAACTCATATAACAAACTTATTATCGTCAACAACCACATCAATCTTGAAGAGGCCCCTTAGGCCATCTCCAATAGTTCTCTAAAATTTTCTCTAGAAGATTGAAATTGAATATTCTATCTCCATAAATTTACTATTCCAATCGTTATCTATTTTACAATTTCTAAATAATAAAATATTAATATTTTTTAAACTTTCTTTAATAAAATGGTTTTCTCTTTATTATTTTAGATAATAATTTACTCACTTTTATTACATCAAAAATGTTCTAATCTTTCTAATAATTATCCACACATAACCATTTTTACATGTAATGATTTTGAAATAATTTTTTAACATTTATATTTTTTACACATAATATTATTTACCAAGAACGCGAAAAGACTATAATTATGGAAAAAGATTTGCACTATTGTAAATATTAATGTTAATATATTGTTTTAATGAATTATTTATAGTTAATTATTATGATATATGTTAATTACATATAAAATTGATGATTTGAAAATATATTTTTTGAATTAAAATATTTATTAATTCATTATTAAAAAAATTAAAATATAGTCAATATTATACTCAGTTGAAAGATCTCAACAAAATATTTATAATGATATAATTTTTATAGTTATTATATTTATGAATAAAAAGTTATATTAAATTAATTGAGTGTAGTTAAAAATATGAAAAATAGATAAGAGTGATAAAATAATATTATTCAATATAAATAGTAAAATAGAGATTGAGATTTGGATCTCTAAATTTGGAGATCCAAATCAAATCTCCAAAATGAAATTTCCATTTTGGAGAACCATTTGAGTGAAATGGATTTCCATTTTGATAAAATGGAGACCCATTAGAGATGGTATTAGTATGCCGAAAGCTGATTGATAAATATTTCTTAAATTTCGCTGGTTTTATGCCCATTTTCAAAAAAAGAGAAAAGAATGCCTTTTGATTTTGAAGCACAACTTGAACACTTACAATTACAAAATACTTATTGTTGGAAATTTGAACCGATGAACGCGAAAACGACATGCCTAATATTCGCCCATAACTTATAACAATCAACGTCTATAACAGAAAAAATAAGATGAGAGAAAATAAACAATCACACAATACAATATATATGTGGAAAACCCTAAATCAGGGAACAAACCACTGGCCGTTAGGACAACAGAGAAAATTTCACTATATGATAAATTGTTACAACCATATACTTCAGGATTCTCTCTCTCACAACCCAAACCCCAAAGTACGGAACCTTACCAAGTCCCTAAGCTCACAACCGAGCTTTACATCATGGTCTTCTTTAGAGTACACCCCTTCCAGAAATATCTCTCTAGGTCTCACCTGAATATCACTCACGAGTTTCTCCTCTAGATCCTCAGATATTCCCTGGATCCCTTCCCGGATATTCCAAGGGATCTCCACCCCCCGGATCCATCAACTCTCTGATGTTACATGTGTTTCTTTTGCTCCACCCAAATAACCTAATTACAAGGTTTTATATATACTAGTTACATAGAGCTTAAACCAACAAGGAAATTCATCTCCCACACGTACAAGACTTACTTGTTCCACATAAATATTATTTCCTTTTATGACAAGTCTTCTTGTAAAGAGAAATCATTTTCCTTCAAGTACAATTACTTCCAAAAGAATTACATTCCTTTTCTACTGAAGATTTCTCGTTCTACGCATACTTATGATTGACTACGGTTCCGGTCACGGTTAGCCACCCGCACCCTACACCGTTACAAGTCACCTGGAATGCACCGCGTTTCCTTCCGAATCGAATTCTTCAGTTCTTCTTCTGTCTTCAAACTTCCCTCAGACACCAACTCCAAATTCTAAATGTATCCCATGTCTCTAGGAAATTTCAGATCAGTTGAGTCTCGTTTGTTCTCATTATGCTCACTTGAGAATACGAGCCAAAACCTAAAAATTCACCCCTTTGGTTTGAATTCTCAAGACTTTTGTTCACTGCCACGACTCTCCATACCGAGAATCACCATACCCTACCACAAGGTACAACCACTTAAGAACTAATCATCCTAAGATTTTTTTTTGTTCGTTGTTCCGGCACCATATCGAAATAACTTGCTGAAATTGTGGTGCAACTTCTCATGTCAGATTTCCAGGGAGTTCTTCAACCATCAACATCTTTGTCCACACATATACCTTGCATCACCTTCTGACCGATGCCCATGTGCAAACATGTGGACTACTAGCAACAACATATCCTCTTCCATGACCAGTGGAGAAACCTGTCAAAAGGATAAACGTGTCCTTGCATCACCCAATCCGGTGAAAGACTTGCTGTTAGTACGGGGAGTGCTTTGCCGGATAAGCCTCATACCACACCAGATTTTTTTTAATTTTTTTATCGCCTTGTGTAACCTGGATTGGATCTCTATGACTCATACTTGTCACAACAAGCCAAACTGCTCCTCTATCGAATTCTTCCTTTCATCAAACCCTACCAAGTTCGCAACCGCTTTCAAGACCAATCAATTTTACTAAAATCATATTAGGCAACCATCATCATCATCCCAATACCACTAAGTCCTCCATACGATCTCCCGTAAAGACTTGACACCTCCATCGCTAACCATAGGGTTCTGATACTAGCTGTTGGGAATTTGAACCGATGAACGCGAAGCGACATGCCTAATATTCACCCATAACTCATAACAATTAATGTCTATAACAAAAAAATAAGATGAGAAAAAATAAACAATCACACAACACAAGATATACGTAGAAAACCCTAAATCAGGGAAAAAACCACGGGCTGTCAGGAAGACAGAGAAAGTTCCATTATATGATAAATTGTTACAACCATATACTCCAGGATTCTCTCTCTCACAACCCAAACCCCAAACTACCGAGCATAGACCTCTTTCGAGTACACCCTCTCCAGGAATATCCCCATAGGTCTCCCCTGAATATCACCCACGGATCTCTCATTTAGATCCCCAGATATTCCCCGGATCCCTCCTCAGATATTCCAAGGGATCTCCCCCCAAATCCACCCACTCTCTGATGTTACATGTGTTTCTTTTTGCTCCACCCTAAATAACCTAATTACAAGGATCTAATTATACTAGTTACATGAAGCTTAGACCAACAAGGAAATCCATCTCCTATACGTACAAGACTTGTTCCACATAGATATTATTTCTTTTTATGACAAGTCTTATTGTAAAGAGAAATCCTTTTCTTCCAAGCACAAGAACTTCAAAAACAATTACATTCCTTTTATGCTAAAGATTTCTTGTTCCACTCATACTTATGATTGACTACGGTTCCAGTCATGGTTGGCCACCCGCACCCTACACCTTTACAAGTCACCTGCAGTGCATCGCGTTTCCTTCCGGAATCCGATTCTTCAGTTCTTCTTCGGTCTTCAAACTTCCATCACACACCAACACCAACACCAACTCCAACTTCCAAACGTATCCCACGTTTCCAGGAAGTTTCATATCAGTTGAGTCTCGTTTGGTTCTCATTAGTTTCATTTGAGAATATGAGCAAAAACCTAACACTTATCACCGATGAAATCATGAAATAATTATGTGGTATTTTTATTAACTCTCACTAATTTGTGTTTGTTTTTTCTTTTACTGGATTTTCATCTGTTAATTGTATTCAACTATGTTGAAGTCTAATATAATGTGTCCTTTTCTTATATGGCGCATCATCTGTCTTATTTAATTATTTACGATCCCATACCTTACTATATAGTATATTCTGTATTATCCCAATATTATATATAATATAATTACAAATTCAGATGATATAACAACAACCTTGTTGTATCGTATATGTGACAACTGACAAGGAATAAATAGAAGATGAAACCCATAATTTCGGGTGGGTAAGATGGTGACCTGATCTAGGAAAATGGTCCAATTCTCTCAAAATTATATTATATTTTTCCAAGATTTTGAGAATTCCAATAAACCATACAAAATTTTAACACATAAAACAAATTTAAACCATTGCTGTAAGTGATACTACGTAAATTTTTGGAGGGTGTATGGTTCTATTGACAACCAAAAGAGTTCTAGCAACATCCATCTCACGGAAATATTTTATTATTAAAATAACCTTATATAATTATTTAAAATTTAAAAAAATCAAATTTACTTTTTATACCTATAAATTGTAAATCCAATCTATCATAAATCATAATATATATATATATATATATTTATATAATCAAAGCCGGTATTAAAGGTAAATATAATTTTCACATTTAATTCATAAATAGATAAACAAAAATTGATATGATGGATTCCGAATGAATACATACACATTTGTTTTAATTTTCATTGAAAAAAAATCATTTTTAAAAGAAAAGCAATTGTTGTATCTTTTTTTGTTTATTTCATACATGTATAGTTTGGTTGAAAAAAGTAATCGATTTTAATTTAGATTTTGTTTCATAAGTTATTTTTGTTGTGTTCTATATAACAATACTTCTTTGAGACATTTCATTGAACACATTTTCTGTTTTTACTATACAAGCTAGTAGACAATATTGTTTCAAAACTTGTGCAAAGAAAGAGATGGAAGCTTTTGAAAACAATGAAATTCGGTAAATAGAACTATAAATACAAACCATACATTTGGGATGGACAAATCCCCGCAGGGACCCGCACTTTTGGGATGAGGATGGGACGAGGATGGGGATGTATAGTCTAACCCGCAATGGGTATGGGGCATGGATGGGTTTTATACTCCCCGCCCCGTCCCGCTTCGCTTAAAATAATACTTAGTTTTAAAAAATATATATATATATATATATCTAAAAAAGGAAATATGTAAATACATTAACCCTAACTTTACATCTCTTCACGGTTATTTAACATAAAGTGACAAAACAAAATACTATTAAAAAAACCCTAACCGCTAATTGTAACTCTAAGTCTCTAATCCTCAAACAACTCGAATCGCCATCCCTAAATGTAGTTGATCGTACGAAGAGAGAACTAGAGAAATAAATGCAACTATTAGATGATTATCGTTATGAATTTCGAACATTTTGACCTCATACTTTATGTTTATGTTTGAAAATGATTCAATTTTATGAGATGTTTTTTACTAGTTTCTTGGAATTATTTATTACTTTATATTTTTTATCATATTCAATGGTTATATATTTGTTGTTTTAATAATAAAAAATTTTATAAATGGAGTTAATGGATGGGGATGGGGAAAGCACTCCCCGATGTATCCCGCCCCGCCCCAACCCAACCCAACCCGCTCCATCTATGGTGGGGTTTTATGAGGGGATATGTTTTCAAAAAATAAATGGGGTGGGGTGGGATGCGGGGAAGGCCACCCCACCCCGAACCCGCTCCATTGCCATCCCTAATAGTCATATCCTGGCTCGATCTATAGGTTTCTAGGTTGTGAAAACTGAAAATTAGGTGTAATAAGAAAAATGATATGTTTAAAGTTACTAACGGTATTTGAGGATAATTTTGGTATTCTACAAAGTGTACGGTATATATATTAATTTTATATTATGGGTGTAGAAAATAAATGGGTGTGTCAAGAACTTCTTTGAGCGGCAATAGAACCATTTTTTTATTATTATTATTGGCGATCAACAAATACGATGGTGTATAATTTTTAATATGAGGTGTTTGATGCGTGATTACAATTTACAAAACAATTGTTAAGTATACTTTTGTAAATTTTAGGAGGAGTTTAATGTGTGATTACAGTTGTTATTATTATTTTAATAAAGAATATAAGCTATTTTGACAAGAAAAGGTTTTTTAGTTGGAATATTGTAATTAAAACAAATTATTTTGGATATAATTATAAAATTTAATTAAAAATATTTAAAGTAATGAAAACAAGGAGTATTTGACATAGAAAAAAAAACAGTTAGTTAAATTGAAAACAAAGTTATAAAAGATCCTTTAGAAATGTGTTTGAAACTTTGAGCAGAGTCTAAATTGTATAACTTACTTTTGGATACAATTGAAAGATTGTTATAAAATGAAATGGAACAATCGAAGAACATATAGTAAATAATAAATGAAAAGAGAGATGAGAGATGAAAGAGAGAGATATTAACTGTTTTTAGTCTTTGTAATTTGTATGTATATTGAACTTCAACACTCTTGTTTACAAATGGAGAGACCAATATACATAGGCAAACACTAAGCCATTTGCATTATTATTGCATCCATATATTAATTGTGAAGTCAAGTTGGATGATGCAAATGGGTGAGAGCAGGTGAGAGAGAGTCGGTGGGATTTAGGTGGTGGAAGAATCCACATTAATTACAACACTCCCCATTGAGTTTTTCATCACATGTATTGTTACTTTATAGGAAAAACTAAATGGGATAAAACCTAGGCAAAATATATACAATAATTTTCTGGATCTAGTGGTCTTGGATATTTTCAAAACTGTCTCATTAAAAATCTTGTCAAGAAAACCCAGTGGAACAAATCTGATCAAAGGGAAAAAGAGTACAGTGCGCACATGTCCATTCAGGACTTTGCTCTCCTAATTGAACACTCCCCCCTCTTAAAACTTGAGCATTAATCTTATAATTTACAAAGTTGACGCATGCCTATTCCATATACCAGCTTCTCAAAAGCTGATCATGTAGGCAATGTTTTGGTATACAAATCTGCAAGATTATCTGTAGACCTTATTTGTTTAACATCAATTTGTTGGCTCTGTTGAATCTCATGAGTATAGAAGAATTTAGAAGAAATATGTTTGGTTCTATCTCCCTTGATATACCCCCCTCTAATTTGAACAATACAAGCCGCGTTATCTTCAAATATCGGTGTTGGCATTTCTGTTGATAATGAAAATCCACAAGTATTTTGAATATGATGAATAACTGACCTTAACCAAACATATTCTCGACTTGCTTCATGAAGTGCGATGATTTCAAAATTATTAGAGGATGTAGCAACCAAAGTCTGTTTTGTGGAGCGCCATGATATTTTTGTGTCATTGTATGTAATAACATATCTCGTTTGTGAACGAGCTTTATGTGAATCAGACAGATACCGTGCATCGGCATAACCAATTAAACCTGAAAAATTGTTAGATTTTGTATAAAATAATCCTAAATCTTTCGTTCCACTATGGTTGTAAGGACCTCGATTTTATGATTAGCTTATTTCATGACAAACCACACCACATTGGAGATGATTGTGTAATAGGTATCTTAGGTTCGGGTTGGCAAGCTTCCAAGCATCTCCATGACTTCAAAAGCAAAAGGTATACTCACTTGACTTTATCTCTTGAAGAGTTTAGGTGCATACACACACTTCATGCATGTTTTGTTTATCTTGCATTTGTATTCCTTATTGTTTATATGTGTGTGCATCCTTTTCAAACACACTCACTAGCTTGCATTAGATATCATATCTTGCATTGTATCTAAATTGATAACATGTCTTGCATGTTAAAAGTGCTTCATTTTGTGTGCATTTCACTCACTTCATACTTGCACAACATTCCTGTAAGATAGGCATTTTTCTTGAGTGTTAAAAAGGGATTTTTCCCTTTAGCGCGGCCTAGACCGCTTGGCAGGCTTTGCTTGCACAGCGGCGCACGTAGCGGTATTCTCCAGTGCGTCATGCGCAGTGTGGACTGCGACCTGTGCACTTGCAGGCACAGCGGTCCCAACCGCGGTGTTGTCCAGACAGTGCACTGCTGTATGTACCGCTGTCTGGACACATGCCTGAACCGCGGTACGCATAGCGGTTTTGACTGGGATTTTGTTTCCCAAGTTCAAAACGACGTAGTTTTAACTAGGGCTTCATATATATTCTTCCTCTTCTCTTCTTGGCCGACCAAGAGCTCAGAAAATCAGTTTTAAGAGAGAGGTTAGAGCTCCTAGAGAGAGAAAGCTTCAAGAAAGCATTTTTGACTCTCCAAACCCAAAACCCATCTCCATCTTGCATCATTCAACATCATTTGAGCATGGGTCTTTATTGTTTCATGACTAGGTAAGCAAGAACTTCTTTGAATATCATTTATTGTTCTTCTTACTCTAGATTAGGTATTTATTGCATGATTAAATACCTAGACTCTACTTTATTGCATATTTATGAGTCTTGATAACATGATTGAGTTTGTATTTTGATAGCTAAATTGATTAGGTCATTTTTGCCTAAAAGCTAGGTCATAAATATTCATGTGTGATTTATTGATAACTAGGTTGAGAAATTGTGTTCTAATCAACTAGTTAATGTTCATGAATATTTGATTGTGTTTGTTTGTGATAGCTTGCATTATTAGGTCATATATGCCTAAATAGCTAATCCATAAATGTTCATGTATGCTTAATTGATGATTAGGTTGACTTTGTGCATCTAGTCAAGTTTATGAATGTTTATGTGAATTAAATTGACAATTAGGTTGTTAGAATTTCTCTACAACTAATTGAGACCTCATGTGTGTACATGTAGGCATTATTTGATAACTAGGATGTTGTATTGCATTATCTACATCAAGTTAAGTATTGTATGTTTGGTCTAACATATTTTGTGTTGAGCATTCATTGATTGTTCACTTAGACCTTATACTCTTCATTAAGTCAAAGTCTTGTGGCTTCGGGGTGAAGTTGTACAAGCATTCAAGTCTTGCAACCAAGGTGTGGTTGGCAAGCATTGATCAAGTGCTACTGTAAAAGGCCCTCGGGGTAGAGTAAGAGGTGCTCACGCCAAGAGTAGTGTATCAAGGGATATCACTAGGGATTGAACCAAGAGTAGCGAGTGGTAGTGTCCATAGCCTGAGGTTATCTAGAGTGAGAGTCCGAGTATCACTTGAGGGTGTAATCTTTTATTCATATAGTGGATTTCTGTGATCGTCTGTGGCTAGAAGGATAAGCCCGTGGTTTTTCCCTTGTCGAAGGGTTTCCACGTTAAAATCAAGTGTTCTTTATGTTTCCGCACTTTCACTTGATTTTGTATGTTTGTTTTAATTGGGTTATATGTTTAATATTGACTAATCGAAAAAGTTGGTAATAATCGATTAACAACCCATTCACCCCCCCTCCCCCTCTAGCTTGTAGACACACGCTTTAGAGCTTGAGTAGTATTTTCAATGGTAACGAAAAAGATGTTTGATCTCATTCCAATATCTTGTGTTGAACTGAATCTAGCCAGTACTTTCACAGAGAATGCAATATCTGGTCTAGTACACTAATCGAGATATAATAAAGCACTAATTGTTTTAAGATGTGGTACTTCAGGACCAAATATCTTTTCACCATTTTCTTTTGGAAGGAATAGATCCTTTTTAGGATCAAGAGTTCTAACAACCATAGGAGTATTTAATGGATGAGCATTATCCATAAGGAATCTTTTTAAAATCTTTCAATATATGCTGATTGATGGACAAGTACTCCATTTGATATATGCACAATCTCGAGGCCGAGACAATATTTGTCTTTCCCAGATCTTTCATTTCGAATTCTTTTTTTAAATATTTAGCAGTTTTCAGGAGTTTTCTAGGAGTTCCAATTAAGTTCATATCATCAACATAAACTACTATGATAGCAAATCTAGATTCTGATTTCTTAATGAAAACACATGGACATATATGATTATTAATATACTCTTCTTTTATCATATATTTACTGAGACGATTATACTACATCCACCCAGATTGTCTTACTCCATACAAGAACCTTTGTAATTTTATCGAATATAAGTTACAAGGCCTCGAGTTACATGCTTCTAGCATTTTAAATCTTTCAAGGATTTTCATATAAATATCTGAATCTAGTGAATCATATAGATAAGCGGTCACTACGTCCATCCGACGCATTTCAAGTCTTTTCAAGACAGCCATGCTTATCAGAAATCGAAACGTAATTGTATCTATCACTGGTGAATATGTTTCATTGAAATCAATGACAGATCTCTGTAAGAAACCCTTTGCTATGAGTCGTGCCTTATATCTCATGACCTCGTTTTTCTCATTGTGTTTCCGTATAAAAACTCATTTGTACCCAAAAGGTTTGACGTTTTCAAGCTTCTGGATTATTGATCCAAATACTTCACGTTTGGCTAATGAAGTCAATTATGTTTGAATTGCTTCTTTCCATTTAGGCCAATCAGACCTTTATCTACAATCATCGAGATTATGATGTTCATAATCATCACTAATAATTTCAGTTGCCACTTGTGTATGAAAATACATTATCGATAATTGTTTCTTCACGATTCCATAATTCTCTTGTATATTTTATAGAAATTTCCTCATTTCTACATTCTTGTATCTCTTCAGAGATTCCTTCCCCCCATAGGGGATTTTGTCACTCTAGTAACTTGTGTCCCTTCAGGGATATTTAACTTTTCTAGAGTTAACTTAGAGAAATTGAATTTATTTATTTTCCTTTTTTCGAGGAACAATATCTTTTGCACCAAATGGTCTAACACGCTTTTGGCGTGTAATAGATGATTCTTTTGCTATAATTTGTTTAGTTTGTTTTTCTGGAACAATCACCCGTGTTGATACATTAACAGCTGGGATGTATGATTTTGTTACCATATTAGCATCTGTAAATGCATTTGGTAACTGATTCGCTATTGCTTGAAGATGTACTATCTTATATACTTCATTCTTACATTGAGATGTGTATGAGTCTAAATGAATTAGACTAGGAACTTTCTATGAAAGATCACACTTCTCTTCAGAGGAAGTCTTTCTTTCCCCTAATGATGAGAAATTTGTCTCATTAAAATGACAATCTGCAAACCGTGCTGTAAAAAGATTGCCAGTCAAAGGTTCCAAATATCTAATAATTGATGGTGACTCAAGACCAACACATATTCCCAAACGTCTTTGGGGTCCCATTTTAGTTCTTTTTGTTGGTACAATCGGGACATATACCGCACATCCAAAAGTACGTAAATAAGATATATATGGTTGATGACCAAGTACAAGTTATACTAGTGAATACTAATGATAAGCAGTGGGCCGAAGCCGTATTAATGCAGCAGCATGTAAAACAGTATGCCCCATACAGAAATCGGTAATTGCGTTCGTAATTAAAGTCCTTGCAATTATTTGGACACGTTTAATAAGTGATTATGTTAATCCATTCTTAGTATGAACATGTGGAACTGGATATTCAACATCAATCCCAACCACTTTGCAATATTCATCAAATGCCTTAGAAGTAAATTCACCAACATTATCAAGGCGTATGGACTTAATTGAGTAATCGGGAAATTGTGCCTGAAGCCTGATAATCTGTGCAAGTAATATTGCAAAAGAAACATTATGTGTTGATAATAAGCAAACATATGACCATTTGGCAGATGCGTTAACTAGAACCATGAAATAATGAAATGGTCCACTTGGTGGAATGAATAAGTCCACATATATCCCCTTGAATTCTTTGTAAGAATGATGAGGATTCAAAACCAACTTTAAAATAAGATGGTTTTATTGTTAATTTCCCTTGGGAACATGCAGTACATAAATTCTCATGTGATAAAAGAATCGTCTGGTTGTTTAATGGATGTCCATGAGAATTTTCAATGTTGTACGCATCATTGTAGATCCTAAATGACCGATTCGGTTATGTCAAAGTGCAAACATTTTTGGATCTTAGAACTTCTGATTCATAACTATATAAGTTTCTATACTTTTGATAATAGTGTAATATAATCCAGAAGATAAAGCACATAACTTTTCTATAATTAGTTTCTGACCTGAATTATGAGAAGTAATGCACATATATTCAATATTCTCTTTATTCATAGTTTCAATATGATATCAATTCATCCATACATCTTTGAAACTAAGCAAATTCCTTATGGATCTGCTTGAATATAATGCATCATCGATACATAATTTAGTATTGTTTGGTAATAATATCGTCGCTCTTCCAGAGCCTTCTATCAGATCTGTTGGACCTGATACTGTATTAACATTCGCTCTGAGCAAAGTTAAATTTATAAAATATTTATAACTGTGCATAATTGTATGAGTTGTTGCACTATCAACAAGACATATATCTCCTGCTTCTAGCTTTTCGATAATCCATAATTTATGGTTTAGATTCATTTTGAATGCTTCATAAAGAAAAATAAAATGCATATCAGACAAAATGATTAAAAAGTATATATTGCATTGGGATATATTTTTACATGAACATAATAACAAAATAATACTACTGTAAGTAGTATTTAATTGGTATGGACATTCTCATCACCAATTGAAGCAGTCGACATGTCTTTCGGGTTTGGAAAGAAATCTGTAATACAGATCCACCAGATGTTTAGGTATATTACATTCATTTGACCAATGATTATAACATCGACACCTAAAACAAACAATGTTATTTGCATTAGGCATATTTTGAACATATTTTCCTTTATACTGTTTGGCCTAATAAACATTCCACTTCTACTGAGTATTTTGATTATAACCACCTGATCCAGAATAACCACATCCTCTTTTGAAGCTACGACCACGTCCCAGGCTAGGATTACGACCAGAACCACGGCCGCGATCACGATTACGACCATTACCATGGCCACGATCAGAATTACGATCATACCCACGACCACGACCATGGTTTCCGACAATATTAGCTTTCACTTCTGGGAATGCTGTAGAACCAGTCGGGTGTGATCCATGATTTTTTATTAGTAGCTCAATATTATTTTCTGCTACTGATGTTATTGCCACCCATAAAACTAATTACTACACCCATATTTTATTAAAACAAAATTAATTATAAAAATATATAATATAAATTTACCAATAAAGACAAATTACTTTTATTTAAATAAATCAAATACTATGTATACTCATTAATTGTACTCATATCTTCAACTATATCTCTTTATTAAAAAACAATTATGATAAACCCTAATTTTTATGATAAACCCCAATTAAACTCCAATTTTATTTCAAGTATCAAATTTTCTCATCATCTTAATGATTAACATATAACAAAGTAATGGAAAAAGAATTTTCAGAGGACTCTAATCATACAGAGGTATCTATTATGTTACTTTTTTTGTTTTTCTTTTATGTCTAGTTATAAACTCTATCAACAAACAAAATATTTTTTTTAAAGATAGTTATAGATATCAATGAGTTTTCTAATTATTATTTTTTTTTCATTTTTTAAAGATAGTTGTATATATAAGGGAATTCAAGATTGAAAATCTTTTGACCCAATATGCAATCCAGTTATACATCTTCTCTTCGAGATCATAAAACTCCTACATTCAAGACATTTTCAAAAGTAAATTGGACCATCATTACAAGAGGATTTGATTCTAAAAGTAATATGATTTTTTTATTTATAAATTGGGTGTTTTAATAATTTAAGGGGGTTTATAAATAAAGAGTGGTGCTATTGGCACCCCCACTACTGAATTATTTATACTCCAGTTTTTAAAATTTTGATTTAATTATATAAAATTAAATGGTTTTATTAATTTTTTTGATTTATTTCCAGGTTTACCCTTTTAAATATTTTTCAAACTTAATACACCTCATATCTTTTCTAAAAATAAAAATACGCTTCATCTTTAATCTTTATATACAGTTTTCTCACATCCATTTTCAGGACTTGTATTTTCTTCTTATTTTATGGTGAAACCATCCTTATTAGATACGATTTTTTTTAAGTCGATTGGATTGTTGGTGGTAGATTGCGAGTGTGATATTGATCGTCTGATGATTTTTTTGAACAATTGAATTAGGGTTTTGCTGTGATTTTGTTTCGTCAGAGATTAGGTTTTCCTGGTGGCAATTCTTTGTGCTATTTCATTGTTTTTTTTTGTAAATAACATTAAACTAACCTTGGAAGATTCAGAATAAAATCTACAAAAGAATCGATACAAATCATAGAATGCCTGGAAGATAAAAAAAAATAAACCAGAGAAAAAAAATAGCAAACATTGATCTGGAATTTGAAAAAAAAAACTAACATGTGAAACAATAAAATCAATAAATACTAAACATGAGAAACATGAGATCAAGATCTGAAAGAAAATATAAAAAAAATAGTAAACATTCAATGATTTGAAATAATCCATGTCATTAGGGAAATAAGGAAAATAGGGTTTTATTAGTTTTATTTTGTACATGATTTTTTTAATAAAAATTATATCTCTTTAAGTAATTTGATAAAGGGGAAAAAAGAATACTGGATAATTTTAAAAAGTAGGGTATAAATAGTTTGGTAGTGGGTGAGCCAATATCACCACTCATAAATAAAATGTATTAAAGTGAATCTATTTATTTCAATAAGAGTACTATTGGCATTATGATGAATGTTCATAATAATATTTATTTTTTAAAATGGGTATACTAATTAGTTTTATGCATGGTAATATCTGCATATATATATATATATATATATATATATAGTCTTTTTCTCCTCATTGCGCATAGATATAAAATACATCAGTGCATTGTATGTGAGCCATAGATTATAGATAAACAATGACAAGTGAATACAGACTGGGTCAAAGCAATTGAATCTAAATGTTCACATGTAAGACACTGATATATATTTATCAGTGCGTACTGAGGAGAAAATTTGTATATATATATATATATATATATATATATATATGACTTAATGCTACGGATGCCCCCTGAATTCTTCGCGAACTACTAATATGCCCCTTGAATTCTTAAAATGGTCACTAAACCCCTTGAACTCTCATTTTCTTTGCAGCAAAGGCCCAAAGCCTAATGCCGTCCATTTTTCTGTCATGACAAATTGCAATAAGTTTCTCTGATTATTTAGATAATTTCATAAAACCAGACATAATATAATAATATGACCTAAATACCCCTCTGACCAAATTTTAAAAATCAAAGTTAAAAATTTTAAATTGAAATAATGGTTAAATAATAATAAAATTTTGAATTTAATTTTCTGAATAATTAAATTATCTTTTTTATTTAAATATCCCTAAATATTTATTAATAATAGTAAATAATAAATGAAATAACAATAATAATAAATAAAATAAAATAAAAATAATAGTAATAATAATAATAATAATAATGATGATGATGATGATGATGATAAAAATGATAATAATAATAATAATAATAATAATAATAACAATAATAATAATAAATATTTGAAAGTCATGGTTATTAAGTCATAATTATTCTAGAAAACATTATAATATGTGTGAATGTGTTATACAAATTGAGCACAATAATACAGTGACACATATGGATGCAATATATGTGTGTGTGCCTATAGCCTTGCAAGAGGAAAGAGGTCTAAATTACTTTTGATGTGCAATAAAGCTTGATCCTCTTTGAAGGCTCTCTTTACTTGACAAGTTGTCATTCACTCTTGAAGGTTGAATCACCATGACCTAAACAACTAATCAATATAAGAGAAATAATTTTCTGGAATAATTATGACTTAATAAGATCCTTTTTGAAGGCTTCTCTTTGCTTGACAAGTTGTCATTTTTTCTTGAAACTTGAATCACAATGACCTAGACAACTAACCAATACAAGCGAAATAATTTTCTGAAATAATTGTGACTTAATAACCAAGACTTTCAAATATTTATTATTATTATTATTATTATTATTATTATCATCATCGTTATCATCATCATCATCATCATCATCATTATTATTATTATTATTATTTTATTATTACTATTATTTTTTATTTATTTTATTTATTTTTTTATTAATATTGTTATTTATTATTTATTGTTGTGCTAAATTTTGAAAATATTTTACTCGCAAGCGCACGAGTCTATTGTAGAATAGCTAATGCGAGTACGAGGTCGATCCTACGAGGATTGTGAAAAATTAATCGAATCTAAATTTAATCTAATCCTAACCTAGTTAACCGAATGTAATGAATTAAGACTAAAATTAAACTAAACTAAAGCAAATAAGATCAAAAGCAATCAATTAAAGAATACTAAGGTATTCGAATCAACCTCTGTGTAATTTCATAACTTCCAGATAATTTATTAATTCCCCAAATTAGAGCGAACAATTAAAAATCAATTTATTGTCTACCTATGAATTTAACAATAAGTACATTAATCAAAATTTTAAGTTGGTTTTCCTTCGCTTCAAAATACAATCTCTAAGTATTCTATGTATCCAACTTAATGAAAAACAAATAATCAAAGGAATTATAATTAACATTACGAATCCAAGCATTGATAAAAATATATATCTAACTATCAAAAATACATGATATTAGAGATGAAAGGGTTTTATATTGAAAAATCAATACAGGCGAAAACCATAAACATTAAATAACAATATTTAGGAATTAATAAAAGTATTTAAAAATTATTCCATAATACAGGATTTCTTCGTTTACTCTAGTATAAAAAAAACATTTAAAATAAAATAGTAATAAAACCCGGAAGTAGCATTGGAACTCGGCCTATGAAATCAGTGAAGAAATCAGTCTTCACGGACCAAAACTCCTAGCTCCATGCCTCCCAACAACTTCAACGAACTCCCCCAATTCGTGCAAAAGAAAGAGCATTTATATTGCTTCCGGATGTCGGTTTCCAAGACCAAAGTCCCCCAATTCGTGCAAAAGAAAGAGCATTTATATTGCTTCCGGATGTCGGTTTCCAAGACCAAAGAGTAAAGTCAAATTCCCTTTCACATAATTGGACTGCGTGCATATTTCTTTAACATTGTAAAAATTTTGGTCCTCGTCTTCACTCTATTTCTTTAGATGGGCTTGAATTAAACATAATTTGACTTTGCATTGGATTTGAACTTGGGCTGACTTGATCTTGGATTATGGGCTTCACATGACTTTTGATTTGGACTTGGGTCTAACTTTTGGGCTTAAACTGGATCTTTGAGTCTGCATTAAATTGGACTTGGATCTCCAAATATTCAAATAATTTAAATTAGTCTACATGAAATTGATAATTTTCCAAGTTCCATACTATTTCACCTAAAACACAAAAACAACTCTAATTAAACGAAAATAAATAAATCAAGTAGCTAACAAATCCAAATTAAGGGTTATAAATATGATATAAAATATGCCCATCATTTACTATTATTAATAAATATTTAGGGATCTTAAATAAAAAAATAATTTAATTATTCAGAAAATTAAATTCAGAAATTATTATTATTTAACCATTATTTCAATTTTAAATTTTTAAATTTTGGTCAGATGGGTATTTTGGTCATATTATTATATTGTTTCTGGTTTTATACAATTGTCTATATAATCAGGGGAACTTATTGCAATTTCTCATGACAGAAAAATGAATAGCGTTAGGCTTTGTGCCTCTGCTGCAAAGAAAATGAGAGTTCAGAGGGTTTAGTGACCATTTTAGGAATCCAATGGGCATATCAGCGGTTCGTGAAGAATTTAGGGACCATCTGTATCATTAAGTCTATATATATGAACAACAGAAAGTCATTTTTTGTGACTTGTAAGTTAGAAAATAATTTTTACACGCTACATCAATTTTTTTTTTCTGAAGTCTTTCAAATAAAATTTTTAAAAATACAAATACTGAGAACACTAGTTAAGATTTTGGTTTGTCAATCAAATGTTTCCTTTGATTTAGATTTCACCTAAACAATTTTCTAAATCTCAAAATTAATCTAATTTGTTAAATGGCCATATCAAGTATCAACTCAATCTTAATCTTTTGACTCATCTTCTCTACTCTCTTGCCCGGGAAACTAAATTCAACGGATTAATCTACTTCAACCGTCTTTGGATGGTTAATTTAATTTGTGTTTTGTACAAGAAATTGAAAGGACGGGGTTGTGCCCGCCAATAAAAAAAAAAAAAAAAAACCCTCAAATTCTATTGTAGCCGGCTGCCTAACCCTTTTTTCTTTACTCGTGGATCAAGAATAACAGACCCCTTAATTTTCTTGTATGATTTTGTAACTTTTGTGGAAGTGGTTGTAAGCAATTATACATCTTAATGTCAATACATGTAAACTATTATACATGTTAACTTAATGGTAATCGAAAGATCTAGAATCACATATTGTTTCACATATAAAATAATCACGTTAATTTTATAAGATAATAATTTACGTGCCTTAATCAATGGAAGAATACATTTTGACAACAATCGTTTCTCTCATCATTAACCTTTATACTTTAAACTTTTATATGTTATTTTCGTATATCAGAATTATTGGGAATTTTGATTTAAATAAGGTAGGAGTGAGGACGAGTGTTTCTGACAATTAGATTAACTCAACAATTAATTCTCATAAAATTAATGTTACGTTGAGAAACAGTTTTTCAAACCAATACATCGACATGTGCATAATTTGGATAATTAATTCTTCATTAATTCAAGACTTCATTAATTTAAGAATTAATTTTAAAATTTACTTACCCCACATTAATTTAACATCAAAACCATTGGTTATTAGGACCATAAGTCCTACAATCTCCCACTTGGTCCATATAACATAATAATAATAATAATAATAATAATAATAATAATAACAATAATAACAACTTTATAAAAAGACTATGTGGGATTACAAGAAACAACTTATATATATATATATATATATATATATATATATATATATATATGCGACCGCGTCTTTAAAAAATTTATATATCCAATTCATGCCTTACATAATTTGGTTATACTAATATCATGATCAAACAACTTATTTATGTGAGTCATGGCGGTTGTGTGTCAATGAAACGACACAGTCCCTTCCATGTACTACAACATAAATAGCTTGATTGTCATGAACCATAAGCGAAAAACATAGGCTAGCAATAATGCCTAAAGTTAGTACAACATAATATCCTGTTTAAAACTCTTTCATTATCATAAATGTACGTACATGATGAAAATAGGAAATAGCAAAAGCACATTAAATGAGATCTCAAAAGAATGTCTTTCATAATAAAATAACATAATAGATCCAAATAACAACATCAAGGGTTACATCCAATACCCATACTAATAGTGTGCTCTTTTAATGTCTTTGGTGGAAGCCCTTTTGTTAATGGATCAGCAATCATAAGTTTTGTGCTAATATGTTCAATAGACACTCTTTGTTTCTGCACTTCTTCCTTGACAGAAAGAAACTTCAACTCCATATACTTAGCACCTTTAGAATATTTGTCATTCTTGGAGAAGAAAACGGATGCGGCATTATCACAATAAATTCTCAACGGCTTAGAAATAGAGTCGACAACTCTAAGTCCTAAGATAAAGTTCTGCAGCCATAAACCGTGAACTGCGGCCTCAAAGCATGCCATAAACTCAGCCTCCATAGTGGATGCATCAATGCTAGATTGCTTTGCACTTTTCCATGAAATAGCCCATCCAGCTAACATAAACACATAACCAAATGTGTATTTTCGGCTATCAGGCCATCCGGAAAAATCCGAGTCTGAGTAACCAATCACCTCAAGATTATCGGCTCTCCTAAACGTGAGCATGTGATCTTTTGTATCCTTCAAATATCGCATCACTTTCTTTGCAAGCTTCCAATGATCCATTCCTGGATTACTCTGGTATCTACCCAGAACACCAACAACAAAGCTAATGTCTGGTCTAGTGCAAGTCTGAGCATACATCAAGCTTCCTACTACTGAAGCATAAGGAATTGCTTCCATTTGCTTGCGTTCCAATTCGTTATTTGGACATTGCATAAAGTTGAATCTATCCCCTTTTTGAATTGAAGACTCCCCAGCTAAACAATTTTCCATTTGGAATCTCTCCAGAACTTTGTTAATATATGTTTTTTGAGATAGCCCTAGCAATTGTTGTGACCGGTCTCGAAATATTTCAATTCCAATCACATAGGCTGCCTCACCCATATCTTTCATCTCAATGTTCTTAGTGAGAAACTTCTTGGTTTCATGTAGTAAACCAAGATCACTACTGACAAGCAAGACATCATCAACATACAAGATCAAAATTATAAATTTACTCCCACTGACCTTCAGGTATATACACTTATCAACAATATTTTCCTTAAACCCGAAGGAGGTAATGGTATTATGAAACTTAATATAACATTGCCTGGAAGCTTGTTTAAGTCCATATATTGATCTCTTAAGCTTGCAAACCAGATTTTCCTTTCCCTTTAATGCAAAGCCCTTAGGTTGATCCATGTAAACTTCTTCATCTAAATTTCCGTTTAGAAAAGCAGTCTTTACATCCATTTGGTGCAACTCTAAATCGAAATGAGCCACTAGAGCCATGATGATTCTAAATGAGTCCATTTTAGATACATGTGAAAAGGTCTTTGTGTAATCAATGCCTTCTTTTTGAGTGAAACCTTTGGCAACGAGTCTAGCTTTATGTTTTTCGATATTGCCTTTACTGTCACTCTTGGTTTTGAAAACCCATTTACAACCAACTTCCTTGCATCCATTAGGCAATTCGATAAGATCCCAAAGTTCATTATGTTCCATTGATTTCATCTCTTCTTTCATGGCATCAATTCATTTAATAGAATCAATACTTTCTATGGCTTATTGGTATTAAATCGGATCATTATCCATCCCAATATCATAATCAGATTTTTGTAGATAAACCACGTAATCATTTGAAATTGCAGATCTCTTTTCTCTTTGAGATCTCCGTAATGCAATTTCTTGTGGTTCTTCTAATGTTGGTTCAATAGTGACAATTTCATTATGAAGTGGTTCATCATTCATTTGTTGATCGTTATTTTGGTTAATAACATTTGAATCAACAATATTTTTAGAAGCTAAAAGTAAAGGGACTTGTACCCTCGCTTCTTCACTTATCATATTTCGTAATTGTGTCCTAGTTTCTTCAACGGACACAGGACGTGGTAAATCACTCCCACTAATGTCACTATCATCAAAAAATCTGGCAATACCGGTTTCCATTATTCTCATACTATGGTTAGGCAAATAAAACCTGAACCCTTTGGATTTCTCTGGATAACCAATAAAGTAACAATTTAATGTCCTGAAATCCAATTTCTTTTCCTGTGGGTTAAAAAGTCTAACTTCCGTTGGTCATCCCCAAACATGAAGGTGTCTTAAACTTGGTTTCCTTCTAGCCTATAACTCAAAATGAGTTTTTGGAACTGACTTACTAGGAACACTGTTCAAAATGTACACATCGGTCTTTATGCCTTCAGTCCACAACGATATAGGTAAGGTATAGTTGCTTAACATGCTTCTAACCATATCTATAAGAGTACGATTATGTCTCTCAGCAACATCATTCTGCTGAGGCGCTCCTGGCATTGTATTTTGAGCACATATGCCGCGCTTTTGTAGAAATTTAGCAAAAGGACCAGGGTGTTGTCCTGACTTATCTTAGCAACCATAAAACTCACCACCTCTATCGGATCTTAATATTTTCACTTTTCTATCTAATTTTCTTTCAACCTCAGTTATGTATACCTCTAGGGCATCCACTGACTGAGATTTTTCATTCAGCAAATAGATATATCCATAACGTGAAAAATCATCAATAAAAGTGATAAAGTACTTTTCACCACCAAAACATTAAGTGGTGAAAGGTCCACAAATGTCAGTGTGAATAATCTCAAGAAGATTTGTACTTCTTGTGGCACCTTTCTTTGTATATTTGGTTTGTTTTCCTTTAATACAATCCACACACACTCCGAGATCAGTAAAATCTAGATTTTCAAGAATTCCATCTTTTACTAACCTTTGAATTCTTTCTTTGAAGATATGCCCCAAACGTTCATGCCACAAGAATGTGGACATTTCAGTCATGAGGCTACATTTAGTTCCAACTTTAGGATGCAAAATCATCAAAGTCTCAACAAAGTGGTTGTTAAATTCCAACTTATATAAACCATCATATAATGTTCCAGAACTAACAATGGATAAATTTTTAAATAAACTAAAACATTTATTTCCAATTGAAAATTTGTATCCATCAACATCAAGTCTACTTAATGAAATAAGGTTTTTGGAAACAGACGGTACATATAAAGTATGAAATAAGTCTAAATTAAAACCACTATCTAAGACAAGTTTGAAGGTTCCGACAGCTTTAACAGGAACCTTGTACCGATTCCCCATCATAATGTATTGCTCATTTGAGAGTGTGGTTCGGGTTGTAAGGAATCCCTGCATCGTATTAGAAACATGGACAGTAGCACCAGAGTCAATCCACCAAGTATTAGAAGGAACTTCAGTAATGTTTGATTCAAAAATTACGTAAATATTCATACATTTCTTTTCAAACCATTCCTTTCGTTTCTAACAATCTTTCTTGAAATGTCCTTCATTTTTACAGAAATGACATTTCACTCCAAAATCCTTCTTTTGAACATGAGAAGCATGAGCAGGTTCATTCTTGGAAAACACTTTTTTCTTACCTTTTCTAGACTTTCTTCCTTTATGTCCAGATCCTGAGCCTTGAGTCGTAAGGTGGATAGTTTGCATTCCTTGTTGGTTAAGCCTTGCCTCTTCTTGAATAACCATATTGGTTAGTTCATTCACATTCCATTTATCCTTAATGGTGTTATAATGGATTTGGAATGGACCATACTGAGTAGGCAAGGAATTCAAAATAAACTGAACAAGGAAAGATTCACCAACGGTCATTCTTAAGGTCTTTAGCTTTGCAGCTATTTTGTTAGTCATTTCCAGGATGTGGTTTTGCATCCCACGAACCCCATCATATTTCATTGTGGTCAGTTAGGCCATCAATGTCCCAGCAAGGATTTGTCAGCAGTTTTGAAACACTCTTCCACAACCTTAAGGAATTCTTTTGCGTTTTCACTTTTAGGAAGCGATGTCTTAATGTTTCCTGCGATATTCATTCGCATAAACCCAAGGCAAAGTTTGTTCGACATTTTCCAAGCATCATAAAAGGCCCTGTCCTCATCATTAGTTTCATTAGTGGGCTCATCAGGCTTTTCAGAATCGAGTGCATAATCAACATCCGAAACACCTAAGTGAAATCAGACATGTTCACTCCAATCTGAAAAGTTTGACCCATTAAAGACAGGTACAGATGAAGCATGGGAGTGCAATGCAACAAGAATAGATACTGCAATAAAATAAATGCTTACTATGTTATTTAATGCTTTGAAATTTAACACATATTAAATCATTATATATAATGAACTAAATAGTATCATTATTATATAACCTTTGGGTCGATATCACAATGTTCAAAAGTGTTCACTAATAATTTAAGTTTCATTAGTAATAGGATTTCGTAATTATGCAACGTAATATTAGACAAGTATGCTACCTTTGGGTATCCATTACCATTCTAATTCATAATACACATTATATTATCCTATTTCAATTTCTTAAACTTTGGTAATAATTAACCTTTGGGTTAACTATTATTTACTTTATAAAGAAATTGCAATATAATGTCAATTTCATTAATACATTGATATTTATAATTTTTCTATCTTGTTTTGGGCTACTTTGGTAGCTTACCAATATCTTCACAAAAAATCATAAATATCAACAACTTTCATTTATTAAACATGCAGCGGAATTATAATAACTAAATAAACTTTACTTATAATTATATTTAAAAAAAAATAATCATACAATGACATGTTAATCAATGAAATATTAGGACTCTTTATTAATATACATTTATATATGGAGCATCATAATTATTAACAGAGTCCTAATTAGTCATGTCATCATTTATTAAACATTACAAATACATTAAGTTGTCAAAATAAATTTACATAACATGCTTTTCATTAATAAACTTCAAACTTTAAATAACATAACATATAGCTATTAAATTTAATAAAACATCATTAAGATCATAAATATCAAAATTAACGATAAAGGATCATTAAGAACTTAAACATTTATAATTATGAATATCAAATTACTAGGTACTTTAATATAGCTAACTAATAATTGTAGTTAATAAAACAATTAATATGTCTATTGATTAATTGCAGTAAATAAAAATATTCGTAATTTTATTTGATGTTTACTTAATACCAAAAAATAATGATGGAAACAATACGTGATTCAATCCTATGCTCTGACACCACATGTAAGCAATTATACATCTTAATGTCAATACATGTAAACTATTATACACGTTAACTTAATGTTAATTGAAAGATCTAGAATCATATATTGTTTCACATATAAAATAATCACGTTAATTTTATAAGATAATAACTTACGTACCTTGATCCATGGAAGAAGACATTTTGACGACAATCGTTTTTCTCATCCTTAACTTTTATACTTTAAACTTTTATGTGTTATTTTCGTATATCAGAATTAATGGGAATTCTGATTTAACTAAAGGTAGGAAAGAGGACTAGTGTTTCTCACAATTAGATTAACGCAATAATTAATTCCCATAAAATTAATGTTACGTTGAGAAACAGTTTCTCAAACCAATACATCGGCATGTGCATAATTTGGATAATTAATTCTTCATTAATTCAAGACTTCATTAATTTAAGAATTAATTTGAAAATTTACTTACCCCACATTAATTTAACATCAAAACCATCGATTATTAGGACCATAAATCGTACAATTGTAGACCCCAAAAATCCACAGTTCAATTGACAATCCTGTAAAACAGAAAAGAGAGCGTAGAGTCGGGGTGATCCTTTTGGGAGACTCTTCGACGCTCAAGTCAGATATTTGTAGGAGAAATCGTTTGTATAGAATACAACTTAAATATAATCAATTTCAATAACTATATTGAATTACTAAGTAATAAAGATAAAACAGTAAACAAGGCTGATCGAGTCCTGAGTGGTGTCGTTCGAATAGACTTATGTTTCTTTGGGCTAAGAGTGGAAAAGATTGAAAACAAAAGATTTTAAAGATGAATGAAGAATAATTCAATTAAAAGCCAATTAATTCTTAATTTCTAGAGAAGGAGAATAGGTCGAGAGTGAATTGAGAGAGCTTTATTGAGTGAATTGAGAGAGGTTTATCGACTATCTTTGTGTGAGTCAAAGTCTCGAAATTAGTACCCCTTTTGAGTGAAAGGGTAAATGCTATTTACAGACGATGGGAAGTCATTCAGTTAAAGGTTGCTTCATTTGATCCCTCAAATCTCTACTTTATATCCTTCGATATCTCTAAAATCTTATGAAATTTGAGTAGATGTAACTAAGTCAATGAATTGTGCTGCAGCACTGACTTAGTCTAATCTCAGACTTGGTCAAGGCTTATCCTATCAGATTGGGCCAGTGTTGAGCTGACTTATATTTTGGTTTTAGTATTTTGTTGTGCTATTTTTGGCTACCATAGTTAGCTCCCCACTCTCTGAGTTGAAGTCTTCAGCTTAGGAGTGGATTGTTAATAGATCGGTCGAGGACTGTTAATAGATTGGACGAGTCGATCGACTCTCACGTCAAACATCATAGAAGGTGATGGGTCTATTTTATATCATTTTTATAACCCTTAATTTGGATTTGTTAGCTACTCAATTTATTTATTTTTGTTTAATTAGAATTAATCTTGTGTTTTAGGTGAAATTGCATGGAACCCTGAAAATAATCAATTTTAGGCAAAGAGGCACATGAAAGATTAAACAAAGTCATGTGGGCATATTTAAAGAGTTTAAATCCAAACCTATGAGTCTATAGCCCAATTATAGAAATGACATGACACTTTACCCACAATTAAATTGTAATGGGCTCCACGTGATTATCATGATTTGTGGATCAATCATAGAAATAATTCAATTGGCCTGTCCTTTTTCTTTGAGGGGTTACAAAAAGAGGGGCTTCGTTAGCAATAAATTAAGGAACCGCATAAAGAAAAGTTGGGTGAAAATGTGGGCTTCGATTTGGGTCCATGATTCATTCATAGAGTCAATATCTTATACGATTTGGATTGACCAAAAAGACCAAGACATATGAGGTTAGAGCATCTCCAATGTAAATATGTATTTTTGAGTTTCTAAATAGTGTCATATCAGCATTTCTATTCGTTATGAGCCCACTTTTGAATTTTTTTTTAGAGAAATACATATTCGCATCTCCAATGCAATTATCTAAAGTCAAATATACATCATAATAAAACAATTATTTCATTCTCTTTCCTCTTTTATTTTACAATAAAATGAGCTTTAATATTATTAGTGGAAAGAGTTAGAAATCTTAATCAGCATTTCTAGGAGAGTTTCTAGAATTAGAAATCTAACTCCATATTCTCTAACTGTTTTCTTGCCACATCATCTTCATATTGAAGTTAGATAATTGTATTGGAGAGAGTTTTTCTAACTTTTTAACTATCTGTCCAATGTGGCACTCACTTTTCTCCAAATGCATATTTGCATTGGAGATGCTCGAGCATCTCCGAGCATCTCCAATGCAAATATGCATTTTTGAGTTTCTAAATAGTGTCACATCAACATTTCTATTCACTATGGGCCCACTTTTGATTTTTTTTAGAAATATATATTCACATCTCCAATGCAATTATTTAAAGTCAAATATGTATCTATTTGATGACCAATCATAAAAAAAAAAAATTATTACACTCTCTCTCCTATTTTATTTTACAATTAAATGAGCTTTAATATTATTGATGGAAAGAGTTAGAAATTCTAGTTAGCATTTATAGGAGAGTTTCTAGAATTAGAAACTCAACTCCACGTTCTCTAACTTTTTTCTTGCCACATCATCTCCATATTCAACTTAGATAATTGCATTGGAGAGAATTTTTATAACTTCATTAGTATTTATCCTATGTGGCACTCCATTTTCTCCAAATGCATAATAGCATTGGAGATGCTCTTAATACAATTCAGCTTCCTACTCAATTTGAGGGACCGACTTATGGATAAAAGACCCTTATACGCCTAATTGAGGCCGGTTCTAGGATGAGGCATTGGTGCCCGTGCAAGGCCGTGGAGAAGGGTTTCAACGTTGAAAGCGGAGCTTCGATGCATCTTCCGGGTTCTATTGCTATTTTATTTTTAAGGTCTTTCTAATTTTCTTTATACTATGGTAGACGATGAAACCCTGTGTTATGGAATAATTTTCAGATATATTTATTGATTCTTAAATATTGTTCTTCAATGTTTATGGTTTTTACTTTTATTGATTTTTAAATATAAAACTCTTTCATCTCTAATATCATGTATTTTTGATAGTTAGGTATATATTTAATTAATCAATGTTTAGTTTCGTAATTTTAATTATAATGTCTTTGATTCTTTGTTTTTCATTACATTAGATACATAGAATGCTTAGGGATTGTATTTTTGAAGCGAAGGAAAACCAACTTATGGTTTTGATTAATGTGTTTATTGTTAAATTCATGGGTAGACAATAAATTAATTTTTAAATGTCACTCTAAATTTGGGAATTAATAAATTATCTGGAAGCTATGAAATTACACAGTGGTGGATTCGATTACCTTAGTTTCTTTAATTGATTGCTTTTGACCTTATTTGCTTTAGTTTAGTCTAATTTTAGTTTTAATTCATCACGTTTGGTTAATTAGGTTAGGATTAGATTAAATTTAGATTCGATTAGTTTTTTCACAATTCTTATGGGATCGACTTTCTATTCGCATAAGATATTCTACAATAGACTCGTGCGCTTGCGAGTAACTTACAAAATTTTAGCACAACAAGTTTTTAGCACCGCTGTCGGGAATTGCTTGAAAGATTAGTTTAATCTAGATTTATTTATTTCTTCCGCTAGTTATAGTTTAGGTTTTATTTTTATTGTTTGAATAAAAAAAATTCGATCGTTAGCATTGTCTTTAGTTTCGTTGGTTTGTTTTTGAATTTTTTTTTTAGTTGTGTCAAGTCTATTTTATTTAGAGTTTTTGTGTTTTATTTTTTTATTTTGCTTGTTTTGTTTTGTTTTATATTTGCATCAGGTCCGTCTCAATTTTATTTCCTTGATCTATTTTCATAGCTTTTGTTATTTTATTTATTTATTATTTTTTTCTAGGAATTTTTGTTGGCTTTTGTGTTTGAAGACATAATTCATCTAGGCATTTGTTTAGGTTTTTTCGGTTTGTGTTGACATGAAAAAGATTGAGAAAACTCTTAGGGAGTACTTTTCACCTGTTATAGCTAATCATCCATCTTGCATCGTGTTGTCGGATACTGTGGCTACACACTTTGAACTTAAACCGGTTGTAATTCAGCTTCTTCCATCTTTTTATGGGTTAGATAGAAAGGATCCCTACATGCATGTTAAGGAATTTCTTGACATATGTTCGACATTCCGTTTCCAAAACTTTCAGATGAATCAGTTAGGCTTCGTTTGTTTCCCTTTTCTTTGAAAGATAAGGGGAAAACATGGTTGAACTCCCTAACTCCTAGATCTGTCACTAGTTGGGACACATTAATTAACAAGTTTTTAACTAAATTTATTCCCATGGCCAAAACTAATGCCCTTAGGAAAGAAATTTCTGATTTTTATCACAAAAAAAGGTGAAATTTTTTATGAGTGTTGGGAAATGTAAATGTCTCATGTTATGATTGGCTTATTTCGTTGACAAAATCACATTTGAGGTCAAATAATGTAAATGGTAGATTATGTGTTGAAGGTCTCCCATCATCAAGGCATTGAACTCCAAGTGCTTCAAGGATGGTAGATTACTTGACTCTACTCCTATTTGAAGAGACGTAGTTGCACACACTCACCTGCATGCATTATTTTCTTGTTTACATGTATTTGAATGATGCATTGTATGCCATTCATCACACTCCACACTTGCACATTTTGCATATTAGATGAGGGTGTTGAGTTTGCTAGGAAAAGAGGATTTTCCTCTTCACCGTGGTGCAAGTCGCTGGCTAGGTACCTGCCTCCGCCGCGGTCCCAACAACGGTTGGTTACAGAAGGTGCATGCTTTGAGGACCGCGGTCTGTACACTTGTATGCACAGCGGTCCCTGCCACGGTATACATCAATAGGCCCCTGCTACCTAGACCGCATCCTGTGCTCCTGCATGCACAGCGGTCCCCGCCGTGATGTTGTCCAGACGGTGCACCGTTGCTTGCATCGCGGTACAGCGAACAGTAATGACAGGATTTTGTTACTGTTTTTCTAAACGGTATCATTTCGTCTAAAGCTTCATATATACATATATATATATATATGTTCTTTTCCCTTCTTTGTCTTTTTAGAGCTTCAGAATCCATCTTCTCTCATTCTTTTTAGAGCTCAAAAGTGACTTGCAAGGAAAAGTTAGCAAGATACCATTTTTACTGTCCAAAACCCAATCACCCATCATTCATTCATGATTCAAGCATCTGCTAGCTTCATCTAGGATGTTTTTAAGCATGGGTCTTCATCAACATAGTTGACTTGGTAAGTAGAACATCATCTTCATCTATTCTTATGTTCTTGCTCACCAAGAAACATTTTTTATGACTTTTTTACATTTAGACTAGGATTCATATTACAAGTTGAGGTTTTTACATGTTGATTTGTTGGGTTGTTGTATTATGATAGGTATTGCATCTAGGAATGCTTTGATTTCATATAGCTAAGGTATGTGCATGTCATATAGCAACATGATATCTAGGAATGTTTTAAATGTCATATTTAATTCCTAGATAAGCATTAAATGTGTTGACCTAGCATTTGTGCATTTAGAATATCTTTCATATTCACATTAGGTTGTATATCTCTTCCTTGAGAGTTGAGTCTTGTATGTACCATTGGTAGTGTACAAGCAAGAGCATAAAATCACTATTAAAGGCATGCGGGTAGCAAAGACGGATTAGTAACCGATTAGGTATGATGTGTGGTCAACCTAGGTTGTACTTGTATTTGCAAATAGTGGATTTGAGGGTTCGTGTGGCAATTAAGCTCGTCTAAGCCTAAATCTCAATGGAGCACACAAGAATTTGAAGCTTCCAAGTGGAATAACAAGGCAATGCATGCCATCTTGTGCGCCATAGATGACAACCAATACAAGTTGATTCAAACAACTAGAAATGCTAAGGAGGCATGAGAGATACTAGAGACGGCTCATGAAGGAACCGAAGTAGTCAAGGACTCCAAGCTCCAAGTCATTCAAATGCAATTTGAAACCATTAAGATAGAAGAGGATGAACAAGTGAAGTTGATGGACATAGTCAATCAAAGCCATCAACTTGGTGACCCTTATTCGGATAAGAGGATCAAGGAATAGATTATGAGGTCGCTTCCGGAAAGATTTGAGTCAAAGGTGACGGCACTTGAGAAGAATAGTGACTACAAGAACATGAAGCCAAGTAAAGTTATTGGAAGACTTCTAACATATGAGTCAAGGTGGACCCCTACACCTATACCTCCAAAGAAGCAAAATAGCATTGCTTTGAAGACCTCCAAGGTTGAGAAGGAGGACGAAGACTGAGATGAGAAGATGGCCTTCATGGTCAAAAGGTTCAAGAAGTTTGTGAAGTTTGAAAGGAAAGGCCTTGGATTCAAAGGTTAAGATTTGAAGAAGAAGACTCCCTTCAAGAAGATGGATAAAACCCAAGAGAAGGACTCCAAGAAGGGCATTCAATGCTTCAAGTGTAGTGTATATAGTCACATTGCTTCTGAGTATGCTAATTTGAAGAAGAAAAAGAAAGGAACAGCAATGGCCGCCACTTGGAGTGATAATGATGACTTGGAAGAGGAAAGAGGTTCCTCAGATGATGAAGACCATGTGGCAAATTTCATTGCCTTTGCATCCTCTTTCAAGAGTAAGGAAGAAATAGATGACCAAGAGGAAGAGAAACAAAGTGAAGTTGACTCAAGTGATGAGAGCTCTTCATCTCACTCTACAAATGGAAATGTAGAAGGTATGGACCTTGAAGGGTTCATTGAGCATTTTCAAAGCTTAAGGTTGAATATGAAGAAAGAAGTTCGAAGACTAAAAGAAGAGAACCTAAAGCTATCAACCGAGGTGATTCACTTAAATGGAGAAGTGAAGATAGCTAAAATAATGAAGCTTTGATAGAGAAGGAGCTTGAAGAAGTAAAATAAACTATTGCTAAGATGACTTCAAGCACGAAGAAGCTTGACCTTATGTTGGGAGTTGGCAAGAAGCCAAGTGACAAGAGAGGTCAAAGGTTTGAAGATGACAAGGAGACACCTTAACTCTAAGCAAGACGGTGTTTGTCAAGAGCATGGACATCAAAGATCCTCTTCCTACCCAACATCATCGGAAGAAAATTGAACTAGGAGAGTGTTCTAAAAATGTCCAAGTAAAGGTGGCACCAAGAAGTCAAGCTCAAGCTCAACCAATGAGTGAACATCAAGCAAGCTTCCCACAACCCAAATACCACAAAGCCAAGGAGCAAGCCATGCTAGTTCAAGCAAGGAAGCAATCTTCCAACTCAACAACAAAGGAGAAGAGAACCAATTCAACACCAAAGGCAAGCTCAAAGACATAGGAAAACCCATTTGCACTCACAAAGGAATGGTATGACCTCTTACTTCATTCCTAAATGTCATTTTTGTGGTGTTGATGGTCACATTAGACCAAATTGCTTCAAGTTTATTAAACTATGTAAAACTAAAAGCATGATTGAAAAGAATAGGGCAAAACTAAAATGCATGCTCATAGAAAATCTACAGCCAATGATTTCATGACCACTAGGAAAGAAAATGTCTCATATAGGTGGATTAGAAGAAATGAATATGTTTGCCATATAGCTCAAATTGCCTTGAAAGCAAATGCTTCTAATACTTGGTATTTGGATAGTGGGTGCTCTAGGCACATGACCGGAAACAAGAGTTTCTTTGAATCTCTTGTCATGGGGGATGGTGGATTTGTCATATTTTGTAATGGTTCTAAAAAGAAAGTCATAGGGAAAGGAATCATTTCCATTCCCGGACTACCCTCCTTGTCAAATGCTTTATTTATTGATGGCTTGCAAGCCAATCTTATAAGCATTTCATATCTTAATAATGATAGATTGTCGGTCTTGTTTAATAGAAATGATTGCTCTATTTTGAAATATAATAGACAAACCTTGTTAAAAGGAAAGAGATCTAGTAACAATTGCTATTGTCTTGAAGCTAGTGTTATCTCTTGTAATGTGTCCAAAAGTGAGCAAATCGAGTTGTGGCACCAAAGGCTTGGCCACATGATTTATCGAGATTTGAAGATCTTAGATAAGTTCAAAGTTGTACGTAGACTTCCCGAACTTGGGAAGAAAATTGTGGTGTTTGTAGACCTTGTCAACAAGGAAAACAAACTAAAAGCATCCATAAGAAAGACAAGTATCTCACCACCAATTAGCCATTAGAGCTCCTACATATGGACCTTATGGGTCCCATACAAACCGAGAGTCTTGGTGGCAAGAAATACATTTTTGTATGTGTAGATGATTTCTCTAGATTTACATGGACTTATTTTCTTAGAGAAAAATTTGAAACTTTTGAAAAGTTTAAAATGCTTTACACTAAAATTCAAAATGAGAAGAACTCTCACATTAAAAGTATTAAAAGAATTAGGAGTGACCATGGGAGGAAATTTGAAAATGCCTGCTTTGAAAGCTTTTGTAATAGCTTCGGCATTTTCCATGAGTTCTCGGCTCCTCGAACTCCTCAACAAAATGAGGTTGTAGAGAGGAAGAATAGGGTCATTCAAGAGATGACCCGCGTGATGTTGCTTAGCAATAATGTGCCTAGGAATCTTTAGGTTGAGGCTGTCAATACGACTTGTTATATAGGAAATAAAGTGTTTCTAAGGCCCAACACTAGGCAAACCTCCTATGAATCGTGGAAGGGTAGGAAGCCAAATGTGAGCTACTTCCACTCATTTGGAAGCAAATGCTACATTCTTAATTACCGAGATCACTTGGCAAATTTGATGCCAAGAGTGATGAGAGAATTTTCATTGGCTATGCCCTAAATAGTAAGGCCTATAGAGTTTTCAATTTGAAAACTCTGAGTGTCATGGAATCATCTAATGTTGTCATAGATGATAGTAGGCCTAAGACTAGTGACCATGATGAAGAGGTTATTGTGATTGATGATTCTTCATTGGAGAAAAATGGTGAGACTTCAAGTGATGTGAAGTAAAACCTTGATGAAGAGGTCATTCAACCTCTTGATAGAGATCCATCTTTGGACTTTAAAGAACTCGCTCCATGTGTTAGGCATCTCCACAACAAGAATGACATAATTGGATATGTGAATTGAGGTGTTAGGACTAGGAGTCAATTAGCTAATCAAATTAGCTATACTTTTTACAACTGTCAAATTGAACCCAAAAGAGTTGATGAAGCCTTAAATGATGAGTTTTGGGGTTTTGCTATACAAGAAGAACTAAACCAATTTGAAAGAAATGAGGTTTGGACTTTAGTTCCTAGACCTGAGAACACCAATGTCATTGGAACAAAATGGGTGTATAGAAACAAGTCAGATAAGGATGGCAACATTGTGCGAAACAATGCTAGACTTATAGCACAAGGATACTCTCAAATTAAAGGTGTTGATTTTGAGGAGACTTTTGCTCCGGTTGCCCATCTTGAGTCCATAAGGCTTCTCGTATCCATATCATGTGTGCACAAATTAAAATTGCATCAAATGGATGTTAAGAGTGTCTTCATCAATGGCTTCTTGCAAGATGAAGTGTTTGTTGAGCAACCCAAGGGGTTTGTAGATCCTCGCCACCTCAATCATGTCTATCACCTCAAAAGGCTTTATATGGGTTGAAACAAGCACTAAGGGCTTGATATGAGCGCCTCACTCTCTATCTTGTTGACAATGGTTACTCTATAGGTAGTGTTGACAAGACTTTGTTCATCAAAGGCAACAAAGATGAGCTTTTCATAGCTCAAATATATGTTGATGACATTGTGTTTGGCTCTACCAACAAATCCAAAGTCCAACAATTTGTTGATGTTATGTCTTATGAATTTGAGGTGAGTCTTGTTGAGGAGCTCAATTACTTCCTAGACTTGCAAATCAAGCAATTGCTCGACGGAATTTTGATATCTCAAGCTAAGTATGCTAAGAACCTAGTGAAGAAGTTTGGTCTTGAGAATACCAAACACTGTGACACACCCATGAGTACCACTTTGAAATTAAGCAAGGATGCTGGTGGAAAAAGTATGGATCAAAGTCTATATCGTGGCATGATTGGTAGCTTGCTTTCTTGATGCAAGTAGGCCAAGTATAGCCTCTTTAGTGTGGGTATGTGTGCTAGGTACCAAGCAGATCCCAAAGAGTCTCATTTCTCCTCGGTGAAGAGAATCATTTGATATGTGAATGGAACATCCAACTATGAGATATGGTACTCTTTTGACACTATTGCTAGCTTTGTTGGCTTTAGTAATGCAGATTGGGTAGGAAATTATGATAATAGGAAGAGTACATCAGGCGGTTGCTTCTTCCTAAGGAACACCTTGGTATCTTGGTTTTGCAAGAAGCAAAACTCTATTTTCTTATCCACCGCAGAGGCCGAGTACATAGCAGCCGGGAGTGCTTGCTCACAACTCCTTTGGATAAAGCAAATGGTTATGGATTATGGCTTTGATCAAGGTACTCTAACCCTTTATTGTGATAGCATGAGTGCAATTAATATTTTAAAAAATCCGGTTCAACACTCTAGAACTAAGCATTTAGACATTAGACATCACTATATTATGGAGCTAGTTGAAAGCAAATGTACTGCACTTGAACATGTTGGCACAAATGATCAATTAGCGGATTTGTTCACTAAACCTCTTAGACTCAACTAGGTTCAAATCACTTAGTAGGTCTATTGGGATTTATCGTATGTCTTGATGTGTTTGGTGATTGACCCCATATGGGGAGCTCAAGCAAATAGAGCAAATTGGCATAGTAATGCATTGTGCTCATTGATAATCTTTATGCTTATTTATTAATTTTTTGAGATGATTGGTTGTACATATGCTTCTTGTTTTTTAATAAGTGTGCAACATTGCTTTAATTGCAATCCATGTCTTATTTATGACCAAACATGCATTTTTGGAATAGGAAAATTTACTCTGGAAGTACATTTTGAATGACCTATGATTGTTCTCTATGGCATGATGATTCTATGAATGACATGCTTTGAATTGATATGCATGAAGAAAATCTTGAATGTTTTCAAAATGAATGCAAAATTTGTGTGTGAAAGCAATGTTGAGACTTCAATCAATAAGGATCTCGTATCCATTTAAAGGATTTTACAATCCACAAGTCTCTATCTCTCTTTATTTTTCGAACAAGGCTACTATCATACGGGTGTCCCACCTAGGAAAATCTAAAAAGGCGCAATAATCGACCATGTCTTGTTTTGCTTATAAAGTTTGATATAGTTGCTCTTTAATTGAATTTTTCTTACAATCTATATCTTGCTTAATTCAATGACAAAGGGTGAAATTGGTTTGAATTCTTTTGGAAACCTTTGTTGTTTGTTTTGCCAAATACCATGTTGTTTTTTTTATCTTGAATGCAACTTGTCTTGCATGCAAGCATTCTTTCACGCAATTTTAATGAAATAATACTCCTTGAATCTCTCTTACTTAATCGAGTTGCATAAATTTTCATATATGATTATGCATATGTTGTGTGCCATAAACTCTCCTTGCCAAATGCTTACTAATTTCGGGGATACTCCTTTGTCTAGGAGAGTATTGTGAAGTTTATGGGGAGTTTAGTCTTTGGGAGAGTTGTTGTAACCATTGAGGGGGAGTAGATTGCATTGCATAGCATAACATGATTACATTATTTAATTGTATTGATTTAAATTTGCTATAGTTATTGCAATTTTTTTGTTAAAAGCACCTCAAACATACTTGGTCTTGGAATGTACTTTTCTATTGTTTGTGTGTAGGTTGGATGTTTCTACAAGCCTTGGCTTAACTTGAAGATGTTCAAGACTTAGATTATAGGGCTTATTGTAATGTAGAAATTATTGTTGACCAACTTATTTTTATTGTTGCGAGGTTACTTTGTGAGTGGTGGTTTTGTCACGAAATAGCCAAAGGGGGAGATTGTGTGTGTCTCATTTTATGGTTGGCTTATTTCATTGACAAAGTCACATTTGGGGTCAAATAATCTAAAGGGTAGATTAGGTGTTAAAGGTCTCCCATCATCAAGGCATTGGACTCCAAGTGCTTCAAGGAAGGTAGATTACTTAACTATACTTCTATTTGAAGAGATGTAGTTACACACACTCACCTGCATGCCTTATTTTCTTGTTTACATGTATTTGAATAATGCATTGTATGCCATTCATCACACTCCACATTTGCATATTTTGCATATTAGATGAGTGTGTTGAGTTTGCCTAGAAAAGAGGATTTTCCTCTTCACTGCGGTACAGGTCGATGGCTAGGCACCTGCCTCCGTCGCGGTCCCAACAGCGGTTGGTTCCAGAAGGTGCATGCTTTGAGGACCGCAGTCTGTACACTTGTATGCACACTGGTCCCTGCTGCGGTATATATCAGTAGGCCCCTGCTGCCTAGACCGCATCATGTGCTCCTGTATTCACAGCGGTCCCCGTCGTAATGTTGTCCAAACGGTGCACCGTTGCTTGCACCGCAGTCTAGACAACTTGCTCGAGCTGCGATCCAGTGAGCGGTAATGATGTGATTTTGTTACTGTTTTTGAAAACGGTGTCATTTCGTCTAGGGCTTCATATATATATATATATATATTTCCCTTCTTTGCCTCTTTAGAGCTTCAGAATCCGTCTTCTCTCATTCCTTTTAGAGCTCAAGAGTGACTTACAAGAAAAGTTAGCAATATACCATTTTTATTGTCCAAAACTCAATCACCCATCATTCATTCATGATTCAATCATCATCTAGCTTCATCTAGGATGTTTCTAAGCATAGGTCTTCATCAACATAGTTGACTTGGTAAGTAAAACATCATCTTCATCTATTCTTATGTTCTTGCTCACCAAGAAACCTCTTTTATGACTTGTTTGCATTTAGACTAGGATTCATATTACAAGTTGAGGTTTGAGGTTTTTGCATGTTGATTTATCGGGTTGTTGTATTGTGATAGGTATTGCATATAGGAATGCTTTGATTTCATATAGCTAAGGTATGTGCATGTCATATAGCAACATGATATCTAGCAATGTTTTAAATGTCATCTTTAATTCCTAGATAAGAACATTCCTAGATAAGCATTAAATGTGTTGATCTAGCATATTTGCATTTAGAATATTTTTCATATTCACTTTGGGTTGTATATCTCTTCCTTGAGAGTTGAGTCTTGTATGTACCGTTGGTAGTGTACAAGCAAAAGCCTAAAATCATTATTAAAGGTCTATGGGTAGCAAAGATAGATTAGTAACCGATTAGGTGTGATGTGGTCAACTTAGGTTGTAATCGTATTTGCAAATAGTGGATTTGAGGGTTCGTGTGGCTATTAAGCCCGTGAGTTTTTACGCTATTGGGGTTTTCTCACGTAAAACAAATCATTGTGTGTTTATTTTAATTTCCGTACTTCTTATGACAATGATTGTTCACAATGGAACTTAGGGGTTGAGTGATTAATTTTGATTAACTGAAAAATTGGAATTAATTTGGTTAAAACCTATTTATCCCCCACTCCCCTTAAGGTTGTTTAAACACACATTGTAGTTATTTTCAGGAAAGATTTAAAGACTTGTTTTTAAAATGTTCCCACCATGGTCTTGAGGTTTGGAGACTCGATCAATATTTTTATAATGGTTTGACCACAGTCAAACCGACACATGATCAGGTCTATGAATGGTAGAGCCTTTTAAAACCTTAGAGAGAGGGATGCTTGGGAATTCCTAGAGATATTGTCTGAAAATTCTCAACAGTGGGATTTTTCTACCCAATGGAAGAGGTCAATACAAGTACCTAAGAAAAAGAGGTTGTATGAGGTGAGAGATGATGTAGATGTGACGAGTGCTTTAGCTAGTCTTAATAGGAAGGTAGAAACATTAGCTTTGAGTCAAAAGATAAACACTACCAATAGTGTTAGGAGTGAGGTGTGTGCTTCATGTGCTAACCCATCCATTACCTATCCTAGAGACATGTTGAGCAAGCAAATGCACTCAATTTTTATGGGAAGCATCCAAATCTTTCTTAGAGGCAAAACTAGTCTCCAATGAGTCATAAAGAGCAACAAATTGCTCCTCCATCACATCCTCTTAGTTTTCAACAAACCTTCCTTAGAGAACACTTTGCAACAATTTATGCAAATTACCTAGCAAGCTAACTTGAAGATTGAAACTCAAGTGGATCAGTTAGCCATTGTTATAGGACATGGAGAGAGAGAGAGAGAGAGAGAGAGAGAGAGAGAAACTCCCAAGTCAGCCAGTTCATAATCCAAATGGTCAATATATGGTAGGATTGCCATCTGTCTCTATTGTTCATCATGAGGAAGCTAAATCTGTCACCACTCTTAGGTCTGGTAAGATAATTGATAATTATGTAAGTGTACCTAGAGAGAGGAAAGAAACTAAGAGGCCTAGTCATAAGCCTAGTGAAGAGAACATAATTGAGAAACCCACTTCTAAAGAGTCACTAGAGCCAGATATGCCTACTGTATCATATGTTCCTAGAGCTCAATTTCCAAAGAGACTCGTTCCATTAAAGAAAGGCATACCATATAATGATATTTTGGAAGTGTTTAAGCAAGTTTGCATAAACATCCTTTTTCTTGATGTTATTCAGCAAGTGCATGCATTTGCCAAATTTTTGAAAGATCTATGTGTTGTGAAAAGAAAAAACAAATGTTCCAAAAGAGGCATTTTTGACTGAGCATATTAGTGCCATAATCCAAATGAAAACTCCTATCAAGTTTAAGGATCTTGGATGTCCTACTATTTCTTGTGTTATATGTGATCATATGATTGATAGAGCCTTACTTGATTTAGGAGCAAGTGTTAATTTATTGCCATATTATGTATATGTGCAATTGGGATTAGGGGATCTGAAACCCACTCATGTGAGACTCTAGTTAGCTGATAGGTCTATTAAAGTTCCTAAGGGAATCATAGAGAGTGTTTTGATTAAGGTTGATAAATTTTATTTTTCTGTGAACTTCATTGTTATTGATACTCAACCTATGATGACCACTAGTGGGCAAATTCATGTGATTTTGGGTCGTCCTTTATTGGATATATCTAATGCAATAATTAATTGTCGTAATTGTGTGTTAAAGTTGTCTTTTGGGAATATGATTGTCGAGCTTAATGTTTTTAATGTTAATCAGCAACTTCAAGAGCCAGAAGAGGTAAGTGAGATTAATATGGTTGATCATGCATATCATGATCCATTTAGAATATTTTGATGATGACCCATTGAAAAAGAAATTAACTCGGTTTGACATAGGAATCAAGGGAGATTGTGTGAGTGATGGACACAATGTTGTGACTAAATCTTTTCCTTCTATTAAGTTTACACATTTATTATTTGTAGAGAAAACTTCACAGTTATACTCGAAAGTGGATGAGATTCTTTTGGGTGATTATGGTTGATCCATTTTTTTGCCATTTTTTAGTTTCTTAGTTTCTTAGTTTTTTTTTTCCTTTATTGTTTGTGTCCTAGGTTGTTAGAATTAAAATAAAATAAAAATGGGGCCAGTCTTCAATTTCATACTTTTAAGTTATTTCATTGGTTTTTTTTTTGTCTGTGTCCTTTAGCTTTTTCCTATTTTGTTTTCTATTTATATATTTTCTTTAATGCTAATGTTTTTCTAACGTGTGTTCTTGATTTCATATTCATTTTGTCATAATACATTACGGAACCAACCAGATGTGATCTCTCCCTTACTATTTGATATTGTCTTTTATTTTTCCTGTATCTTTTTGATATTTGCTTGTGCATTTGTGGTTATTTTGTTGAGGAAACATTGAGGACAATGTTTACAATTGGTTTGGGGGTGGGGAATTAAATTGGAAAAGAAGTGGGTTTCAATTTTTTTTTTAAGTCTTGTTCTTTTTTGAGTCAGTCTTCTGCTAAATAACCAAGTTCGAGATGTTCTTAGGTTTGCCTTTAGAGACGTAAGTGTATGCTTTAGTCACTGAGTTTAGACTAACATCTTGCCACTTGGAGTATTGCATTCATTTTTATAAAATTATGACATGCTCTTAATGTGATGGTGGATATGATGCTTAGTTGGATTGCCAAGATTAATAGTGGAGACTACTCTTATGAGTTAACTAAGCCAGAAAGCGTACATATTAGAGAGTTTGTTTGTTTCTACTCCTAAACACTTATTAGGTTCTTAGAATTAGAAATTGATCTCAATAGGTTATGCATTGGATATTAAAAAACATTCATCATAAAAAGATATCACATGTGGAATTGCTCTTGATTTTGTTGAACCATTAGAAATGACATAGGCAATGTGTGTTTAAACTGAAGAAGAGTGTAGAGAGTTCGAAGACACATGAATTGCAAAAAAAAAGGGTGGATCCTGAAATGTACATACAAGGTAAAAGAAAGAAGCCATACGTAAGCAATGTATGAGAGGTGTTGGAAATTATGTAATTGATGTATAAAATTCTCATCTCATTCCAAAAAAAAAAAACTGAATTGAAAAAAAAAATGAATGAGATGATGAATCAAATGGAAGTGAAAAAGGGAAAGAGCTTCCAAACAAAGTGTTGAAATCGAAATCTACTCAAAAGAAGGAGTATGTTCGTGAATGGTTCAAGAAGCTTGGACTGCAAGTTAAATGAAGGCAAAGTTTAAAGAAATTCAGTCGAACATTGAAAACCGCTAGAAAATTTCTCGATATGGTCCTAGGTTTTGTTGTTCACATTTTTCTCGTTCTTCTTAGCCTTCGCCCCATGGCCTCATTACAACCAAATTAAAGTCCTAATTGATCTTTTGGGAATGTTGGGTTAAGAGTAAAGGAAACATGTGCTCTATCTTCTTCTTAATTTCTGATTCCGTTCATGAGATTATTTACATAAATTCAAGCGTTTTTTCTATCTTATATATTCATATGCGATAATAATTTTAAAAATTTCTTGTGCATAAACTCCATTCGCATATGCTTGATGAGTGTATTTGCTTAGATTCTGTGTGAAGTATGGGTGACAACTTGTGAGAATTAGAGTCGAGACGAATTATATCTGTGGCATTTGACGATTGTGTTTTTGAAGCTAGAGCGTCTTGAGTATGGGCTTTTCATCAACTAGTGATGTATTCAAATAAGTGAAATAATTTCAGTCTTTATTCAATGGCTTTAGCATGTATTTGTCTTTGTTGGCATCTTGAGTCGCATCTTGATCTAATTGGCTTTTGCATAAATATGTTTACGGGTATCATAGCTGGTAAACCCTCAGGAGACAAAACTCCTCATACTATGGACACCTAGAGGTTTAAAGGCTTGTAGCATACACCTAATGTTATCGTATTCCCTACAAAAGTGGTTTAGCTTAGGTTTTGTTAGGTTTTTTTTTTGTTTTTAGTTTTTTTTTTTTTTTGCTCGAGGATTAGCAAAATCTAGGTTTTGGGGTATTTAATGGGCATATTTTATAACCCTTAATTTGGATTTGTTAGCTACTCAATTAGAGTTAATTTTGTGTTTAATTAGAGTTAATTTTGTGTTTTAGGTGAAATTGCATGGAACCTGGAAAATAATCAATTTTAGACTAGGAGGCACATGAAAGATTAAACAAGTCATGTGGGTATATTTAAAGAGTTTGAATCCAAGCCCAAGAGTGTATGGCCCAACTCTAGAAATGGCATGACACTTTACCCACAATTAAATTGTAATGGGCTCCACGTGATTATCATGATTTGTGGATCAATCATAGAAATACTTCAATTGGCCTGTCCTTTGAGGAGAAATATGTCCTTCTTTGAGGAGAAACAAAAAGAGGGGTTTTGTCAGCAATAAATTAAGGCGCCGCATGGAGAAAAGGTAGGTGAAAATGTGGGCTTTGATTTGGGTCTATGATTCATTCATAAAGTCAACATCTTATACAATTTGGATTGACCAAGGCATGTGACGTTAATACAATTCAGTTTCCTACTCAATTGAGGCCGGTTCTGGAAGGGGGCATTGGTGCGCGTGCAAGGTTGTGGAGAAGACTTTCAACATTGAAGAAGGAGCTTCGATACATCTTTCGGGTTCTATTTCTATTTTATTTTTAATGTTTTTCTAGTTTTCTTTATACTATGGTAGACGATGAAATTCTGTATTATGGAATAATTTTCGGATATATTTATTGATTTTCAAATATTGTTCTTCAATGTTTATAGTTTTTACTTTTATTGATTTTCAGATATAAAACCCGTTCATCTATAGTATAATGTATTTTTGATAGTTAGGTATATATTTAATTAATCAATTTTTGGTTTCGTAACGTTAATTATAATTTCTTTGATTTTTTGTTTTTCATTAAATTAGATACATAGAATGCTTAGGGGTTGTATTTTGAAGCGAAGGAAAACCAACTTATGATTTTGATTAATGTGTTTATTGTTAAATTCATTAGTAGACAATAAATTGATTTTTAATTGTCACTCTAAATTTGGGAATTAATAAATTATCTAGAAGCTATGAATTTACACAGTGGTGGATTTGAATACCTTAGTATTCTTTAATTGATTGATTTTGACCTTATTTGCTTATTTAGTTTTAATTTAGTTTTAATTCATCACATTCAGTTAACAAGGTTAGCATTAGATTAAATTTAGATTCGATTAGTTTTTCACAATCCTCGTGGGGTCGACCACGTACTCGCATAAGCTATTCTACAATAGACTTGTACGCTTGCAAGTAATTTACAAAATGTTAGCACAACATAAGGTAGTTGTTAGTAGTTCCCAATGTTGCAGCGATCCTAAGATGAGAACTTACAGTCGTGTGTTAATCAAGTCGAGCATGATCGTGATAACAACCGGGAACAGTTGTCTCGGTAATAAACTTTGTTTGACAATAGTTGTTGTTCGCTTGGGTTTCCTTATAATTTTAAAAGCGAATCACTTGTTGAAAAACTTTAAGCGTGAAGGTAGAAGTCTAGTTGATTTCAAATTGACTTTTTGGGAAATGAACCGTCCATTGACAAGATGATTCATGTTCCAGTTTCACCAAGAGTTTTATTTAAACTCTTTTAATAGAAATAATATGGGCTTCTGATTTCTAGGTTCTCAAAGTGAGCAACTAAGACACTTTTTTCTATTGGGTTCTTGAAGAGTTCTCGATATTGCTTTTCCACTAGGTATACATTTTTTTTTTGAATTATTCCACTGGTCTGAATTTTACCACTGGTTGTTTGCATGCCTTCTTGTTTTCTTGGGTTCTTTTCGATTTGGTAAAAAGACTTCTTTCGCCTGGAGAGATTTTATCTTTTCTGATTTCTTCATTGTCTTGTTCTTTGTTTGTTCTTCATAATCTTCTTAGGAAAAAGATACCTCGTGTTTCGACCTGATTTCTTTAAATGAATCAAGTGAAAAAAAATCTGTTTGCTGAATCCCTAAAATCATCTGTGTTTTGACACTTTGTGCAACACCTGCCTAAATCGATTGACCTTCGAATAGGAATTCATGGTGAACAAAAATAAATCAAAAATGTTAGATGTCGGTCGTCCGGGGAAGTAGATATATTGTTTGACATTCTGTTATGTATTGAGCGAATTATAGAGTTGGTATTTGATAAAGCTAAGGTTTTTTTTTTAGTCGATAGCTTTTGGAGCTATGTCAATATGGAGATGATGACGATGTGATGAGCATATCGCTGGAGAGGGAGATCAATGATTGTGTAAACGAGTCGAGGAGTTCGATCAAGTCATACATGACTCCGACTCGGGTGATAGAGTTGGTGTGACCGTAGCTGGCCGTGCTAATGATTCGGGCATTCAGTAGCAAAGCATCTCTGAAATTCAGATTGTCGAGCGACAAAGCATTGAACTTTGGGGTAGACTATTTCAATAGCCCCATTTTTTGTGTTAGATTTCTAGAAAGTTGTTTGAATTTGTTTATTTTATTCACCCATTTTTTCATATTAATCGGTCGACTGTGTTGACTTGCATCTCCTTTGTTGCTGAATTTTAACTTGTTAATATCAAAGATAAAATCTTGGCTCGATTTGCATAACAATCTGTTTGGAGTTTGGACATTTGCCATTAGATTAAATGATTGTGGTTTGATACAACGTGATGCATTACTTGTTCCAAAGATCGTAGCTAGCGTAGAGCGAAATAATAACTTTTATTTTTTGTTCGCGGTAGAATGAAAAACAACAGAAATTTGATCATTGTAGCTCAACATAGAGAGGAGAAGTAATAAATGCTTCAAGTAGATCGACGCATGTCTTATCCTCCAGTCAAGTTTATTTATTTCTTGGAGGGACTTGGACTTGAACTTTCATTGTTGCAATATCAAACTTACCGTTCGACATAAAGTAATTTTCCTTTGATCCAAGGTTAATTGGTGTAGCTTGAGAGCACAAAAGTTCAAATTCTATCGTCTCAATGGATTGCTATTCTGTAGAAAAATAGATTTTAACCATCGTGTAGCTCGATGTTGAGAATTATTCGACTCGCATTAACTTGATAAATTAGAGCTCGACATGAGAAACGAAGATTGCCACTCGACACAAAGTGCATGTTGAAGTTGTTGCTTGGTATAAAACAATATATTTTCGATTGTAGATAGAAAAAAAGTAACAACTCAAATGGAGCTTTATTCAATTAATATTGTAGCTCGACATGGAGCATAAGAGTCCATATAGAGCAATAAACATGAACTTTGGCTTGACATAATAGTGAATATATTGCCTTCACCACTATAATTGTAGATTGCCACAAACATTGTCGCATGACATTAGCCTTAAAAAGAAATCGCTCGATGAAATTGACATATCTTTGTGAGATCCTCAAGGATTATGTATTTTAATGTATAGCTCGAAGACGTATTTTAATGTACAGCTCGAAGTAGAGCTTTAGCTCAATGTAGTAGTGAGACTCATAGCTCGATATAGAGCAATTTATATACTTAGGATCGTAACTTGAGAGTTAGTGATCGTACTTGTAATTAATTTTTCTGAAGTCGACGGAGACCGATAGCATAGTGAATTTGACTCAACTTTAGAGCAAGAAATGTAGCTCGACGGAGAGCGATATTTACAGCTCCGTAAGGCGCTATTTGTAGCTTGTTGTTAAACGGTATTTACTCGAATTGTAGTTGAACGGTATTTACTCGAATTGTAGTTTGACACTTTGACATGGAGTAGTACTGTCGACTTTACAAAGCTATAGTGTTGAACTTCTTGCAATGTTTTGTTCCGAATTTTCCAAAGCCTTTTGTTTGGATTGTATCCGATACCATTTACCTCTTTGTTGCACGATTCCAAATGGAGTAGCTGTTTGATAATATTATCTTACCCACATGGTTTTTGAACTTCAAAAGTTTGACTTGATTAATGATGAACTGATTTCAGCTTGATACAGAATGCTAACGTGTTACAGTATCTTGACTCAACATATAATGATGCATTTAGAGTAACTCGTAGAACATGAAAATATGATTCGATAATTGTAGTTTAAAATGTAGAATGGTGAAATTTATCTAGATCAACGTGTTACTCAACATAGAACGTTTTTTGAGGCTTCGTAGAGCATCATTCATTTTTGGGACCCTAGGATCCATCTTAGTAAAGCGCTCGACATAGAGCGAAATTGGTAGAGCTCTCGATGTAGAGCGAAATTTGTAGAGCGCTCGATTTAGAGCGCATTTTGTAGCTTGATGGATAGGATCTTAATAAGCTCATATTCATACGGTAGCTTGATGTAAACAATTTTCTTAAGAGATCGCGTTTCTTCGTAAAGCATAGATTAATAATTTCCAAAAATTACAACTCTTTGATACTTGGTGGGGCCACATGGAGAAACAAATTTCATCTTCTCGTGGAGTGACATGGGTAATCCAAATAAAAATTGATTGTTCGTTCGACAATGATTTATTTTGCTAAGAGTTGAAAATCTTCTGTGTTGAGATGTTCACTTGTTGCATGATTCCAATCTGATTAGTCGTTTTGACAATACATTCACTTGGCAAACAATACCAATGTAGACCCAATATAGCTGGCTTTAGTTTTCTACAATTCTTCGCTTGACATGGAGCTAGCAGTAGAGCACCAAAATTTTGGCTAGATTTGGAGCAAGAAATGTAGCTCCACGAACAACCATTACATACCGAATTTTGGCTCGACTTGGAGAGATGCTATACATTTTCATAAACTCAAGCTGTTCGCAATATAACATAGAGCAAATGCTTACGTTACTCACGTGGAATGTTTACAACTTTATCAAGTTATAGCTTTTCGTAGGGAGACTTGGAGCGTTAGGGTGTGTATTTTTCTAAGTCTTTTACGTATACTATTTATCCTGACACTTGATTTTCTTTAGCATAATCTCAAATTGTTTGTCGTTTGAAAATATTATCAAGTTCACATTGTTTCTTTACCTTTGGAGATTTCACTTGGTGAATAAGTATTGGCTCGACAAAAAGCTAAAGAGTCACTAAATCATGGCTTGATATCGGGCGACGCCTTTTTCAGTGATATGATTTGATAATTTGTAGCTTAGCGTGCATAACTAAAATTCATAATGTCGACCGATAAAATGAAATCACTCAGATCGGCTTGTCGCTCGACATAGAGCATTTGTTTTAAACTTCATATAACATGGACGACGGATTCAATGTCGAGTAATTTGTATTTAAATGTTGCTTGACACAAAACTTTCGAAAATCTATCATTTGTTAATCGCCATTGTTGCTTTTTCATAGAATGCTTGGTTCTCGAAGTAACTCCTTGAACTATCAATTTTATGATTCTATTTTATGGCTCGATTGTAGAACGATAGCAAGATTCAAATTCTTGTAGGTTGCTCGACATAAAAAGCCAATCAATCAAGTCGTATCTCGTCATCGAGTGTCGACATAAACTTGGCTTCCACATTTTATCACGTGGAACATTTGGCGTCAATTCTCTTCATTCTTTTGATGGGCAAAGATTAAAACAATATATGGAGAGGGTGGTAAGATTAAAACATTATAGCAAGAATTGACAAATTATTCATAGCAAAAAAATAGAGTATTCAACATTAAAAGCGCCAAATGACTAAAATTGAAGACAAATCAAAATTTTCGATTAATATGGCAACAAAAGAACATGTCAGAACAAATATTCTAACCTTTTGTGATTTACTTTACTTGTACTTACAGAATTGTGAAGCACTTTTTTTACCGCTTTTTTGTATTGATCGGGTGTCACAATTCGCTAGTTAAAAAGGATGTTTGTCCCGTTTCGTTTGGCGTTTGATCCTACAGATATGTTAGTTTTGTCAAAGTAATTGCCAGAGCCCCACGGTGGGCGCCAAACTGTAGACCTCAAAAATCCACTGTTGAATTTGGTAGAGCAGAGGGCACTGATAATCCTGCAAAACAGAGATGTGGAGTTAGGGTGGTCCTTTTGGGAGACTCTCCGACACTCAAGTAAGATATTTGTAAGAGAAATCGTTTGTATAGATTAAAACTTAAATATAATCAATTTCAATAACTATATTGAATTACTAAGTAATAAAAATCAAATCGTAAACAATGTTGATCGAGTCTTGGTGATGTCGTTCGAATAGCCTTATGTTTGCTTGGGTTGAGAGTGGAAAATGATTGAAAACAAAATATTTTAAAGATGAATGAAGAATAATTCAATTAAAAGGCAATTAATTCTTAATTGTTAGAAGGAGAATAGGTCGAGAGTGAATTGAGAGAACTTTATTTAGTGAATTGAGAGAGGTTTATAGAATGTCTTTGTGTGAGTCAAAGTCTCGAAATTAGTCCCCATTTTGAGTGAAAGGGTAGATGTTATTTATAGCAAATGGGGAGTCATCCAGTTGAAGGTTGCTTCATGTGATCCCCTAAATCTCTGCTGTATATTCTTTGATATCTCTAAAATCTTGGGAAATTTGAGTAGCTGTAACTAAGTCAATGAGTTCTGTTGCAGCACCGACTTAGGCCCAGTTTGGGAATGCTTCCCAAACTGCTTTTTGGGCCAAAAGTGATTTTGGACTAGTGATATGGTGTTTGGTAAAATTTTAAGGAAGTGTTTTTGGCCACTCTTAGTTTCCTCCAACTAAGTTTTTAAGAAGCTAAAAATTCATGCTTTTGGAAAACAGTTTCTTGGGGAAGCAAAAATAAAACGCGCTACAGTGATGGAAGTTAATGAATTTTCACTAAACTTCCTATTTTAACCCTTGCCTTTCATAAAATTTCTCAAAATAACCAAACATAATTCTGACCTCCAGCAGCAACAATTCATTCCATACTTCCATCCTCATTTCTTATACACCACATCTCTCTCTCTCTCTCTCTCTCTCTCTCTCTCTCTCTCTCGCTTTTTCTTCTCAAAAATTTGAAAAACCAATTTTCCAACAGCCTCTGTAATCGGTTTCAGGTTCGAGCTATCCAAGGTTTTTTCTAATTTTTGTTCTCTTCGTTATCTCTATGTGTAATGTGTTCCTTATTTCCTTTTTCTAGTGTATTGTAATTTCTCAATCTTTTTTCTCCAAATAAGACAATAGTGTTTTGGTTTGGTGTCTGGACAACAATGTTTTGTTAGTGTATTTTTTTTTCTTTTTTGTGAATGTAAGTGTTCATAAGTTGTATATTATTTTTCTTCTTTCTTTTTTGTGTTTTTTTCATGAGACTTGAGATCCGTTCTGGTTTTTCTTTCAAGGGCTTTAAAAAATAATAATAACACTTTTCTGGTGTTTCGATGATCATGTAGCCTCTCCAATGATCTGGGCTTTTATATTTGATTTAGCTTATAAGAAATAGTTTTACTTTTTAATACTTTTTTAGAGCAAAATTTGATTAGTTTTTGAATGCATGACTGTAGAATAAAAATAGCGGGGAATTGCCTAACCTTAAGTACAGAGTATTTGGTCTCGGCAACAGGCAATACGAGCATTTCGACAAGGTCTGAGATGAAATTCATATTTGATGTATATGTCATGTACCTCTAGTTTCAAGTTGTTGATGTTGCATTTTACATTCTTAATGTGTGTTCTGATTCTAAACAGGTTGCCATAGTGGTGGATAATATTCTCACCGATCAGGGTAATGCTTTTATGCTTGTTATTCCCTTTTTAGTTAATTTTTCCAAGCAGTTTGAGGATGTGCGGTTGCATCTCAAGTGCAGATGACATCTTAGATATTAATAATGTTTTATTTATTTATTTATTTATTTATTTTAAATGTTTGTGAAATTAGATGTTAAGAGTATTTTTTGAGACTATCATCTCCAAAGTGCCTGACTGCGAACCGAAGTGTGCCTGACATATGTGAATTGGTGGCATTTTTACTAGGACTATGTTGAATGTGTTTTGAGTGTTCTTTTTGCATCATTCATAAGAGCAATTTCACATTATTGTGGTGCCCTTTAACCTTTTCACCTTAGTCTAGCAATGTCACTGCCAGCTAGGCTCGATTACTTTTTTGTGGAAATAAACTAATCAGGTGTCTTGTTATTCCAGGAATACTTTCCAACCTCCAATTTTGTGGAGCGATGTTCTGTTTTAAAACCCTGTTTTAGGTTTGGACTTTCACAATCATGGTTTATTTTAACTTGATGGAAACACCAGAATGCATGGCTATTGTATTGTTGTTTTAGAGTGCAATGTAACGTGACTGTATGGAATGATGGCATGTGTTGTGGTATTTACTTATATGATTTTATTATATTCACTGTTAAATAAGTTATGACTTGAAAAACACATTTCTGTTTTAACAGCTAATACTTAATACTGATTATATGTTGGAACTAAATTTAGATCAATTTTGATAGATAAAGTCATTGTTTTAATATATTATTATTATCTTTTTATTCAACAAATCAATAAAATAATTTGTTTTATAGCATATTTTAGGGTATATATAATAATTCTAAAATAAAATGTGTTTGTGTGTGTAACTTTATATATTTATGTGTTTGTACTTTATGTGTGTGTGTTTTACTAGTTTTCCTTGTGCTAATCCTCTTATATCTCTTGTTAGTATTGGTTGATAAATAGGAACCAAATAGTTTAGTGTAGTGATAGAGAGGTTATTAGTGAGTGAATTTAGCTGATACTTGCTCAACTGTGTTCTTGTAGTTGATAAATATTAGGTTCAATGTTCTTGTGTTCTTGTGTTCTTGTAGTTAACAAACATTAGGTTTGATATATATTTACGATGAGGATTTTGTGACAAACGGATGGGAAAGAACAATACAAATAACATTACTAAAAATGAGGGAAGTGGAAAACCAAAAACTATATGGAACGATGATCTTGTAACTATATTTTATGAAATATGTGTTAATGAAGTGGCAAAAGGAAATAGGCATGTCACTCATTTTGATAAGACATGATGGATAAATGTTGTCAATGTTTTTAAGGAAATAACTGGAAGGGATTATGATAAAAAAGCAATTGAAAACAAGTGGGATTCACTTAAAACCAATTGGAAATTGTGGAGTTCGCTATTGCATAAAGAAACTGGTATCGAATGGGACCCCGCTAAGGAAATGGTGGATGCACCTCCAGAATTGTGGCAAAGTAAAATTGAGGTGTGAAAATTCTCTTTTATTCATTTATTTATTTATATCATGTAGGTGCATGTTTTCTAACCATCTGCTTCTTTTGTAGATGAGTGTTGAGTATCGAAAATTTCGTGACGTGGGAATTAGTCCCGACATGATGGATATGTATGACAAGATGTTCAAGTGTAGAACAACGGTTGGTAATTGTGTCATGATTCCATCATCTACCATACTTCTTGAAGAAACGGTTGGAGATTCAGAGCATGACCAGTAGACTGTCGATAGGGAGAATGAGGAGGCTTCACAAGGTAATCAAAATATGGGGAAAAATAGGACAAATGATGAGAGTGAAATAAATAAAGGAGTTGTGGGAGGGTCGAAGGGAAAGAAAGGAAAGTTGGGAGGTGTAACAAAGTTGTCTAAACAAATTGATCGTCTTGTTGAGATAGTTGAGAGTAGGAGTACAGCGACGTCAGTGCATAGAAGTTCACAATGAACTAGTATTGCTAAAGCAATGAAAGTTGTGGCAACTTTACCTGGGGCATAAAAAGGTAGTCAGTTGTGGTAGTTTGCGACGAAGTTGTTTTGTTCTCAAGACAAGAGGGAGATGTTTTCTATTATGACAGATCCTGACCTAAAGCTCCAATTTCTGATTCCTAATCAGAAAAAGGGTGAAACTTAGATGTGATGATCCTACTTGATGACATATGTTAAATTTGTGCTTGTTGGACCTAGTTGATGACATTAATATTTTATTATCTCTGTCGTTGCTGGATTATGTATTGGAAATTTGTGCTTGTTAGACCTTAGTTGATGATATTATGTTTTATTTTCTTTATGCTTGTTGGATCATGTTTTACCTACTTTGGACCTCTATTTATATGTGATGTTTGATGAGATCATAAATATTGCAGGTTATTAAAATATAATATGGACAATTTAGGAGACGAAGAAGAAATAAATCAACTTATATGTGTACGTGGTCGCCTTATTCAAGTTTATCTTGAAAAATAGTTCTTAAAACTCCATGTATGACAAGCTCTCGAACAGGTTTTATTTGGTTGATGGAAGTGTTGCAGGGCAATAAAAGTCGTTGTTATAACATGTTTAGAATGGACAAACATGTATTCGTAATGTTGTTGAATGATTTGGAAAAATAATTATATGTTGAAGGGTTCAAGAAGCATAAATAGTGCTGAAATTTTAGGAATTTTTCTTTATATTTTAGGATAAGGTATAGGAAATAGAAATGCACAAGAACGTTTTCAACGTTCCGGTGAGACTGTGTAGATATTTTGATGTGATGCTAGATATTTTATATGAAATGGCTAAGGTGATGATAAAGCCTTTGGATCCCGAATTTAGGAACACTCTATATGAAATATTGAGCGACTCTAGATATATGCCTCACTTTAAGGTATGTATAATTGTCAATACTCTTAAATTTGGTAAATTTGGTATATCTATATAAATGCCTTATTTTATACCTATTTTAAATTAATTTGTCGGATTGCATTGGAGCTATAGATGGTGTTTATGTTCAAGCTTCGATTTCTCCATGCGATCAAGTACCACGTATTGGTAGAAAAGGAATACTCACCCAAAATGTAATGGTTATATGTAACTTTGACATGCAATTTACATTTGCATGTGCATGGAGGGAAGGATTACATTTGCATGTGTAATTTACTTTGACATGCAATCTACGTGATCCTCATTCAAATTTTCCAAAACCTCCAAATGGTAATTTTTTTTATCTACATTGCACAAATAATAATTGTATATTATACCATAATCATTCGTATTTTATATTTTCAGAAAATATTACTTGGTGGATGTCGGATACCTGCAAATGAAAGGTTTTTTAGGACCTTATAAAGATGAAAGGTACCACCTTCAACATTTTTGTAAGAGTGAAGAACCAACAGTCACAAAGAAATATTTAATCATGCACATTCTTCACTTAAAAGCATCATTGAGCGTACTTTTGGGGTATGAAAAAAAAATGGAGTATTCTACGTGATATGCCAAGTTATTCTTATGAAAAACAAGTGAAAATTGTTATTGCTACAATGGTTCTTCATAACTAAATTAGAAGATATGCACACCGAGATAGAGATTTTGATGAAAGTGCAAATTACTCAAGTGAAGAGATTAATGAAGAAAGGGAGGTCAATACACATGAAGAAGATGGTCCAGGAAGAAGAGAAATGGAAATATTAAGAAATTCAATTGCGCAAAGTTTAATGAGTGCGGGCACTTTGCAATTATTTGCAATTTACTCTCGACTCTGTAATATATTTTGTTATTTGAGATATTTTGTTGTCCATTTCAATTGTATAATCCTATGACTCCTTGAAACATATTTTGTTATGTAGAAAAAAAATATTAAAGGAATTTAAAAAAGTTTTCTTGATATATTTGCAATATATGTAGCAATAGATAAAAATATTATTAATGTGTTATGGTCATACAAAAATGAAACAAATTATTTATTTATTTTATAAAATGTTTACGGTCACACAAAAATATTAGTTTATATTTATTTAATAACATGTTTATGGTCACACCAAAATATTAGTTGATATTTATTTTCTAACATGTTTATGTTCACACCAAAATATTTGTTGATATTTTATAACATGTTTATGGTAACACAAAAATAAAACAAATTTTTTTTTACAAAACATCTTCAATATTCATTTGTGTCCTTTCTAGTAATTTTGCACAGTCAAAGCACTTTTTATTTCCGGTTTATCAAACACATTGAAAGTGTTTTTAGACTTATATTTTGGACCTTAGTATTTTATTGTTCTATTTTTGGCTACCATAGAAGTTACCATGACCAGGGACGGAGCCACCCTAGAACCTAGAACAAGAGTGCCCCCCCCCCCCCCCCCCCCCCCCCCCCGAGAGTTGTACAATTTTATATATTTTTCCCCTAAACTTTCATATTTTTATATTTTTACCCTTACTTCATTTTAGATTTTCTAATTATTTTATAAATTACACTGTTAATAATTTATAGATAATGTCAAAAAAAAAAACAAAATTCTTTCTTAACTAATTTTATCATATTATTAAAATATTTCTTCTCTCTCCATGTCATATTTTTGATAAGTTATTTACTTATTTATTTAGTTTTCGCAATTTAAAAAAATGTGTTGATTTATATAATTAAAACAGGTCAAGTAAACATAGTCATATATATATATATATATATATATATATATGTTTAATTATTAAGAAATTTTATCAAACAAACTTTTATAATTATTAAAGATTAAAATAGTTTTTGGATTTTAGAAAAATATTAGGAGTCCAGTTTAAATTTCAATTTGTTTTCTAACTATTAAACACTATGATTGAATCTTGAATTAATGACCATAAATGTTAATCTATTTTATTTTTAGAGTAATGCTAGACATACCGTTAACTTTATATCTCAATTTATATTCCAACTAGTTGCGTATCGATTAAAAAATCGATACATATTAATTATGATTTATTTTATTCGTTATATTTATATGGATTAAATTGTCTAAGTTACAAGTTGAGATATGAGTTGGAATATCTAGCATTGTTTTTATTTTTATTATGTTTTCGTCAAAAACATAATACCTGATCTAGATAGATAGATACTGAAAAAAAAAATATGTTTTCTCACTATTTAAGGATTATCTTAATTTTTTTTTTCATAAATACACAAATTAAGAAAATTTATCTCAATAAATTTTTTTTATTCATTTTAAATAATTTATGAAAAATAATGATGTTTTAAAATATAAACAACGTTTTTGATAACTAATTTTTTTTCACAACGCCTCCTCTAGAACGCAATCCGTCCCTGACCATGACTAAAATATTTCAACCATCATGTAAATTTCAGAGCACATGTAAATTTCAGAGCACATAATAAGTTAGAATGAAGAAAGGAAGAAATATTAATCTTATCTTTATCGTTATCTAGTAAAAGGCATGTCCTGGTGTCCACAAGTGTAGCTATCAATCATGAATCAACCAAAACAATGGAGTCCACATACTTGCAATTTGTGTGACTCGTTAAATTATGTGATGAAAAGGAAGTTTTGGTTCTCATCAGCTTAAAACTACAACTTGACTCTTTTTACATGATTATTGGTTGAGCACTTGCATTGTGAGTAAGAAGTATCCTCAATTTAAGATATTTATCTTGTTTAATTACCAATTAAAATGCTTACAAAAGCAATAAAATTTCAAGAACCACTATTCGTGTGCAGGAGTGCGCAAGGAGCTTAGATTGAAACCCTATTTATTTATTTTTTATTTTTTAAAAAAAGAGAGATTGAAACTCTATTTGAAATTAGCAAAACTATGGATTTTTGGATATTTTTATTAGTAATATACTCATATTACACTTCTCAATATAATTCAAACATTTTAATCTCAACTAATATGAAAAATTTAGTTTGTGACTATTACATCATTTGTCAATTCTGCTAAACTAATTAGAAAGCAAATGAAAGAATGATTGATGTGATATTAACCAACTCAACTGCTATATTAATTAGAATGTTGCTGATGTAATAGTTGAGAAGTGCAATATTACTCGATATTTTATTGGCTCAAATAACATGTCAGATAGATGTACGTTCAAATGAAAATGTGTGATTATAATACTTCCGTAATGACTTTTGAGCCCTTAAAAAATGCACGTAAAATAGGGTGGTAAAAATAAGATTTCACCAATAGGGGTACATTACCACCTATCGATGTGGTTTGATGATAAATATCACACATTCGGTTGACAATGTTCTGAGTCACCGTACCGTATTTTTTTAAAGAAAGAGGATGCATTCTTGCTTTGAAATGCTGCCAAACAAACCAGTTTTCAGCTTTCCTTATCATCTGGAACGTTAGGTACAGATTTTTTTAGCTATCAAAATTTGAGTGATGATGACAAATGTGGTGGCTTTGGTTAGAAATTTCAAAGAACTAAAGCACTTAATTTTTCTGTGGAAATTACATTACCAATCACATTGATTTGGATGAAGCAAATATATATATATATATATATCTGTTTTTCAACAATAACATCATATCAAAGATTCAACTCTAAAAATGCTAACTATCTTACCAAAAACTCACTATGCTTCCCGAAAGAAAGACATTGTTTTACTTATGCTGGGTGCTTGAACTTAGTAACAATTTTCTTGTGTACACAGATTCAAATTCGTTCAAATTTTATATCTTTTAGCAAATTCTATGCACCAAAAATTCAATAAAAAGACACCTAATAAAAATAATATATATATCATTTTTACATATACTATCCTCGGGTAAACCACATTGGACTGTGGTTAAAAATTAATGAATTATATTATATACTTGCAAGTTAATTATATATATTTGAGATAAGATTTTGAAAACAGAAATGAATAAAATGGTAAATGAATCAAGTAAAGTTGGGAAAGAAATAAACTAGTTTATTCAACAATTCTCACCCATTCCATTCCGATCCATTGGAATTTCCAAAAGGCATGCACAAATCGGATAATATCTCGAAAAAGATAAAACAAATGGGAAATTGGAAAAACAAAAAACGTTTTGCAAAGCAGAATGAGTCTTAAGTACAAATTAAACAAACCGAGACGACCCATTTGATTAGGGGAAACATCAAATATAAATCATGATGAAATTCAAAGAACTTAGAGTACGCCTGCTGGCTGAGAGGCAATGAAACTGATGCACTGCACTTGACGCTTGTTGTCGAATCCGATGATCCGGATGAATGCGTTCGGGTATTCCTTCTTGCACTCTTCCAGCTCCTTCACCACCTGAGATGCATCGTTGCATCCGAACATGGGCAGCTTCCACATGGTCCAGTAGCGTCCATCATAGTACCCTGGTGATGAGTTGTACTTACGGTGCACGAAACCGTGCTACAATCAACAAAAAAAACACAGTAAACACACATTATCAGCATATAATTGTTAAACTTGGTTCTGATATCATGTTAGACAGATTAATAAATATCACTAGCAGCACTTTAGTAAAATTAGGTTGATATCATGTTACACGGACGAGTATATATATCACTAACCATAACTTTTACCATTGCAATAGTAGAATTTAAAGAGTTTTAAAGACATCATATTAGACAGACAAGTAAATGAACTAGCTTGGCTTTAGTAATTAAAATTAGGTTAAACCATAACTTTAAATGTTGTAATAGTAGAATTTAAAGAGTTATAAAGATATTATATTAGACGGACAAGTAAATGTAACTAGCTTGGCTTCGGTAATTAAAATTAGGTTAAACTGTAACTTTAAATGTTACAATAATAGTAGAATTTAAAGATAGTTGTAATACGACGTTAAAAAGAGCAATATATAGTAAAATGACCTCCAACTCGAATTCCAAGCAAGGAACCCATCCACTGCGGAGAAGGTAGTCAATTTCCTTGATCAAGGCCTCGGTAGTGAGTGGTGGAAGGTAAGAGAGAGTCTCAAACTTCTTCAACCCAAGTGGAGGCCACACCTGAAGAAGTCATCAAATGCAAAACAATTCAATTCAATTCAATTCGATTAATGGAATGCAATCTAAATTCAAAACTATTTATTAATTTACTAACCTTCATGCATTGAACTCTTCCACCATTGCTGGAGTGAGAAGTGATGTCAGTGTTGGTCTTCCTGGTAACTGGGAAAGCAGAGTTAGACTTGAGACCGGTGAAGGGTGCCACCATGCTGGCTTGGGCGGCGCTGACCCTGCTCACGGTGGTGGCCACTGCGGTAGCTGATGAAATCAATGAGGAAGCCATATCACTTGTAATGCTTCTTCTTCTTCTTGTTTGCAAACTTTTGCTCTCTTAATAGGTGTTTGTGTGGAACCAGGTGGTATATATAATGATAAAATGGGGCTATCTGATAATCGTATGGTCATAAATTTATGAAGAAGATATCGAATAAGATTTGATCGTTGGATGGTGCCCAGAGCGTAGAGGATGATATAGCACCATTTATGACCACATGAAGCATGTAATGTTTTTGAAGGGTAGCCTTATCATTAAGCACCACAATGACTGTGCCACGTGGATGTAGCTCTACTATCTTATCTCATCCAATGTAGGACATGATTGATGATTGTGTGATTCTCCTTACTTTTCAGTTTTCATCAACTTGATCACTCCTTTCTTTGTAATTTTCTCTTTCATCAATAAAAATCAAGAGGTGCATGCTTTTCCTTTGAAAATAATTTAAATAAATAAAAATAAATATAAGGATCGATTAATACAATCTAATAAAATACATCATTAAACATAAATTGTACAATAATAATCCAATCAAATTATATACAATACAGTAAAATGTACCAAACATGCTCTAAGTGTCATGCTAAGTAGAACATCATCATCTATAGAATTACAAATTTGAGTTAATTAACTTTGTATATATGTATGTGTTATAGACTTTTGTAATTAAGACTAGAATTAAGGTATGACTTTGTAGGTATGCGTTTCAACACGAATGGTGATCATCATTAGTAATATTGTAGCAACTCCTGATAATTCATGTTTGGTGTGGAGTATGAATTTTTAGCTAACCCCACTGGAAACATGTAAAGTGGCTCTCATTTCTCCGAAGACTGAGGAGCTGAATGCAGAACCTACATTGTTTCTATCATTATATTATCCTTTTCAACACTTCTTCCATGTGCTTTTAAAATTCAAGGTTAAGCATTTAAGTGCCGATCAAGACCTTTAATTAACACTCAGCTAGAATTGCTCGATTTTTCAGCATGATTTGAATCATTATTATTATTTTTGTGCTGTCGGACATCTAATTAATTAATCAAATACAAAAATGAAATATCTGCTTTGCTTCTAATTATAATTTGATATCCTCTCAATTGTTTGCATACCCATCCATTAAAAGGAGAGGTTGCAGATTGATTATAATAACAAAACAAAACAAAAAATTTAACATTATCCTGTCCATGCTTCTTTTGAGAATGCATGTTCTTTGTTAGAATAATAAAGCTTATTTTGAGAATGTTACTACTTTAATAAGTTAATCCTACTAAATATACTCTTCATTAATGTCGCTAAAGCAATCAGCTCATCCCTTTTATTTCACCATTTATCTATTCCTCCTCAGTCCTCAGTCTCTCCCTCTTTAGGTTACCACTTTATCTCTAATCTCTCTATAAACAAATCTCATTTTTCTATTAATTTCAAGAACTAAAAGCTGGAATAATATCTTTCAAAAAAAAAGCTGGAATAATAGCTTGGGCATTCAAAATCACAATTTTTTTTTAAGAATTACACTATTATACAAATTGAAGATTTTTCTAGGAAGGGGCAGGACTCAAACCTATATCCTTGTGGTGCAGGTGTGAGAAATTTTACCACCGGACCAATATCATTTCATCAGGGCATTCAAAATCACTAGATCCAATATTCAGTTTAAAAACAATCTCATTGTGGAAAACATGGACTTGCATTCATCTTGCTAGATTGTATGGAGACACTCATTTTTCAAGAGTTTCAGAGGTTAATCGTGCTTTTAAACCTCTTTTTGTTGTTGATTTGAACCATATATTTCTTTGATTCAAAAAAAAATTTATCTTTGAAGTTGAAAACATGCATTGAGAAATGAAATAACATTGTCAATTTTATTTTATCGTAAGCCATATCTTTGATTGTGATGAGCTAGCTATTTTCATGATCTACTTTCTTTGATCAATTGTAAATAACCCTTTGACGTTTGATCAAATGTCAAATCAAACCCTTTAGTTTGAACAATTAGTAAAAAAAAAATCCTTTCATTAATTGACTTTAGTTAAATCAAATATGACAATTTAAATACTCTATTAATTATATACCGAATAAAAAAGGGAAATTTAATTAAAAAAATTACTAATAATAATAAAATCAATTTCTTAAAAAAATTGAATTTCTATATCATAAATAAAAAATATAAATTAAATCTATAAATTAAAAAAAAATTCAAATAATAGTTGATATAAGAAACAAACATAATGGAGAAGACATAAGCATTACCAAGATGGATATGTGTCCTTTGAATATCCCATCCATATATATTTTTTTATATTTTAAAATAATTTTGTTTTTATTTAAAAAAAAATTAATGATTTTATTGTTTTGTTATATTATATTTTTAAATATTTAAATTTTTATTAAATGAATTTTTTATTTTTTATTTTCTAATATATTTTTAGTATGTTTTGTTTTTTTTTTAATTATTTTATTAGTTCAATTATAAAAAAAATATTTAAATGATCTTATTTCATTATATTTAAATAAATTCAACTAATAATCAACTAATTGTATTGGGTTTTTTACCGGAGGGTTTTATTTGACTTTTGATCAAAAATCATAGGGTTATTTACGATTCTCCCTTAATATAATAATCTAATAAGGATATTGTTTAATGATTCTTTTTATAAAAAAAATATTCATGGTTTTCTACATTGAAAGAGAGATTGTTAGTGCTATTAATTTGGATTTTATAATTGATAAGTTTGATTTAAAAAAAATTGTAGAATACAACTTAATTAATGTTTAATTGTATTTACATTTCATATTTTTTTTATAATTTGTTATGACTTTTGTTTTTATTTAAAAAATTGTTATCATATTTATTTAAAATATATGTTTTATGGGTAAGCATCGTAATATCCTCCTTACTAGATATATCTTTATTTTAAATTAATTAATTTTCCGAATTATCGATAATCAGTAAAGAGAAAAATTATTCAGTCTACCCTGATGTTTAATTCCGATTTCGACCCTAAGGGTGCGTTTGGTACGGGGACGGGACAAGACGGGACTGAACTGGACTAGACTGGATTGGACAGTTGTTCCATGATGTGTTTGAAATGTCTGGGACAGGACTGTGGACTGTACTGTTATGCATTTGGTATGGCTGGGACATGACGGGACAAGAGGCTCAAATGACCAGAGTGCCCTCTCTGTTCTGTCTAATATTAAACAATATATTAAACAAACAATATTAAACAAATATTATAATTAAAATATATTATAATATTAAACAAAAACAAGAGGTTCAAATGACCTCTTGTTTTCAATTACAATATTACTATTTGTATTAAATATAATAATATTGTAGTTGAAATATATTATACTTATTTAATAATATTATATATTAATATTTTATATTATATATATTATTATATATAATGATATAATAATCATATCATTATATATAATATATAAGATATATAATATATAATATTAAACATTTATACATATAAAAAATATAATATTATAAAATATTTGTACATAAAAAATATAATATTATATATATATATAGTATAATATATGTATATATATTAATAATATATATTGTATATTATATATATGTATCCTATATATATAATAATATAATATATATGTGCTATATATATTAAATATATTATTATAATATTATATATATTATAAATGGTATAGTATATATTATTAAATATTATTATATATATAATAATATATTTAATATATTATATATAATTTTATAATATATATAAATTATATTATATTATATTATATATGTAATTATAATTTTTATATATTATTAAATATTAATATATATATAATAATATATTTAATATATTATATATTATTACATATAATTTTATAATATATATATATATATAATATAATATATTGGATATGTTTGTAATTGTTTGAACATTTAAAGGGCAAATTGGATCTTTTTGACACTTGTCCCATGTCATGGGACAAGTTGTCCTAGGATCTTGGATAGGACAAATTTTTGTGATTTTTGTCCCACCTTGTCCCGTCCTGTCCCAAGCTAAGGTCACACCAAACATGAGACAAGAACAAGTTGTCCCACCTTGTCCTGTTCCGTCCCGCGTACCAAACGCATCATAAGGGGTCGTTTGTTTTTTTGTCTGAAGGAAGAACAGTCCTGAATTTTTCTAAAGACTGAATAGGGACTGAAATCTGAACTTGAATGACATGTTTGTTTTTTTTTCTCACATCTAAATGTATTGTCAACACGTTTGTTTTTTAAAAGTAAAATTGTCTGAAACTAAGTAATTTTATATTTATACCCATGTTAAACAATTATACATATAATATGGAATAAAAACAATCCAAAAATAATAATTATATATTATCACATATGATCATGATCTTATTCTTCGATTATAAATAAACTTTATTTTTACTAAGAAAAGTAAGGTTTTTTTTTCAAAAAATAAAAGGAGCAACAAGAAAACTCACACAAAACACTCTAAAAAATAATAGATAAATACATCACCATAATATTATAATAACATATTAGTATTAAACACCAATATGAGAAGTGATTATGGTTCTTTTTTTATTTTTAAAACTATCTAAAATAAACAATATATTAAAATCAAGATTTATATATCATATCTAATTATTACGAAATTTAAAATATGTTACATATGGGGATAGTATCGGAAGAAAAGATTTTGGATTGCATTTAATGCAATTCAGTGATCTGCAATTAAGTGAAAAGTCATGATTTTTTACTTTTTATTTTAAGTTGTTTTTGGGTATTTTTAAGTTGTTTGACCACTTAAAAAAACAAACAAAACAACTTAATAAGTATGATTCAACCCATTAAATTTTAAGTCGGAAAAAACAAACGACCCCTAACTATAAATGTATAACCATGATAAGTCAATCAAACTCAAGCAACTAATAAAATTACTAGGTTTGGTTACACGTGTGTTTAAATTTATATACAGAATATAATATTTGATTAGAAATTGATTTTGGTATAATCATGGAACTGAAAATCGATAGATATACCGAAATATCCACCGATATATCCGTATTTTAGAGGGATCGATATCGAAACAGGCAATTATCCAATATCCTGCAGAATCTCCGGCCGATTTCGAAATATCCGTAAAAATCTCCCGATATTCCCGAAATTTCACGAATTTCACCCCGAAAGTCCATGGATATATTTTGCATATTGTTAAAATAATATTTTTAATCCTAAACAATTAAATTATTGTTAAAATAATTTAGATTGAAAATTATTATAGAATAAGCATTAACAAATTTATAAAAATTTCCAACATAATAGTCAATAGTAAAATTATTGAGGACTTGAAGTACAATTGGATAAAGAACCAAAGTGTGGACATGTAAAATATGTAAAATTTTGTGAAAACAATCTGAAAAAAAAAATTGTTTGTGACTCAAATGTGTAAAACTAATTCCAAATAATATTATATATGTACCAATCAATTTATAAATATGTAGAATTGGTTTTTTTTTTGTAACTTTGTGCCGACATTCTAAATAAAGGAATCTCAAAATTGTTTGTGCAAAACGTGTAAAAACTCACAATTGTTTCTTTTGAGTAGAGAATCTAAAGAACTTAATTATTCACAATTAGACACTGAAGCTGCAGGAATTGCTAATTTTAGAAATGAGGTAAAATGTTACAATTTACAACTAATTTTATAATTCAAATATTATAAATTCTTTACATGGGAGTATTGTGTCGTATTAATATATATTATATACATATTGATCTCATGAATGTAGCTCATATACTTTAAGGATGGAAGGAAAAGTTTTGGTGAACGAGTAGCCATTGCAGCTAGAAGCAAAATGCAATCGGGTATATAACTTTTATTACAAAAATTTACATATTACTAATAAATAATAATATCATTGAAATAGTACTCATACTTATAATACTTAATGATTTTTTATTACAGTTGACTGGTGGGAAATGTATGGAAATTGTGCCCCATCATTGCGTGCAATAGCAGTTCGTATACTGTCACAAACATCATCATCTTCTGTATGTGAAAGAAATTGGTCCACATTTGCTTTAATCCACACAAAACAAAGGAACCGTCTTGACTATTTTAAGTTTGAACAACTTGTTTACGGTTATTATAATATGAAGTTGAAATTTAGGGATGTGGCAGCTGAAAAAGATAAAATAAATGAAACTGATTTTGTGCATTGTTGCAACCTGCAATCACTGCATTTTTCAACCATGAAATATTTTTGTTCTCTTCTCAGAAGATACAAAAAATAATAAAATAACATCATTTATGCAATGTCAAGAACTCTACATTAATTAAAACAAAAAATTAAAAGGGGCTGATGATCACTATTTCATTTTTTTCTAGAAAGCAGGATTCTATTGCAAATATCAATGCAGCTTATCACTAGAGATGCATTACATGAAAGTTGAAAAAAATAATGAACCTTATCCTAACACCATTTCTTGGATTAGTTGAGAGATATTTCTTACCATAATACAAACACATACATATTATGATTTAGGCTATGTTTACGAATGCTTTTACTTGAGAAATAATGGCATTCACTTGAGAAATAATCACTTATTTTTCAAGTTTTTAGTAAATGGGTGTTCGGTAAACTTTCCAAAAGTAATTTATTTTCTAATTTACTCCTCCAATAATCAGCTTTTGAGAAGCTGGTTGGGGTTGCTTTTTAAAGCAGAATCTAGTTTATTGCTTATATAATATCTACAATACCCTCACTATTTAATTAAAAGACAGTATTACCCTTATATTCAATAATAATATAATAAAATCTATAAAAAAAAATCTGATCGGGATTGGTGGCCACTGCACCGGAGTTGGAGGCCGAAGGATATCCCTCCCCGACCACCACCTTCGCCGACGCCGCCTCGTCTCCCTCGCCACCGCCGCCTCCATGCGACAAGACACCAGCAGCTCCTCGCCAAGTTGACCAACCTTGCCTCTGGCTTTCGCCTCCGCCAGTGGTGGATTTGAGTTCCTGGTGAAAAGCATCGTTGGTTCGACTGTGGAGTTGAGCATCGCCGGTTCCGTGGTGGATCGGTCCACCTCCGACGGGCTTGAGAGAAGTTGAACGTGCAGCAGGTTAAACATGGGGCGGCGGCAGGTAGGGTTTCAAACAACCGGGTCAAAGTTCGGGTCAGGTATATGTTTTGGGTATCTGGTCTTCAATGGGTAGATATTTGAAAGGCCCAAAATTGCTTAACAATCCAAACACATTAAAATGATGTCTATTTTTGCCTTTTCATTAAATAAATATTCCACCATTTCAAAAGCAAAGCAATTTTAAAATTAGTTTATCAAACACTTACCCATTTTTTTGTTAAGCTGATTATTTCTAAAGTTAGCTGATTTTTTTTGTAAGCAAAGCAATCCCAAACACAGTATTATTTAATTTCTGTTTATTTTCTCAACAAACTACAACCAAGTAAGAGATTAATTTATAATTCACCTTGACAAAATAAAATGACAATATCTTGAGAAATGTCAGTAATTGAAACCACACTTTACTTGGGAGGAAATAAGAAGAAAATAAAAGGGAATGAAAAACTACATAGGAAAGACTATTTTCTGTTTGATTAAAAAGAATTTATGACAGGAAAAGAAAGAAGAAAGACCCTATATCAACATGTCATTGTATAGCGTTAAAATTAACATTCCCAAAATTGATTTATACTTAGAGAGATGCCAAACAATGAATCCAATCATGACTATTTTTCTTTCTTGCTTCCACCAATCAGATTAAAATAAATAAAAGCGAAAGAAACGAATTCTCTTTACTGATTTCTTCTTGCTAACCTCAATCTTTTTGAATCCATCTCCTAGCTACTCATTAATTAAACTTTTAAATTAGCAAAATATAAATCACAAGAAATTAAACGGTTCACAAAAACATTAGATAAAGTTGAAATCTAGAAAGCCAAAAAAAATTTCAACACAAACTTTCAAACAAAATTTGGGTTAATATTGCTAAATAACATGGAAAAAAAAACTTACTAATTTAGAGCCATGTCAAACACTAATAATTATTAAAATCGTAAAGATGATGATGATGAAAAAAAAAAGACAAATAATACAAAGGAAATTAATTAATAATTACTTCCAAGTTGCAAGGACCCATTCAGACTTTTAACTTCATATTGCAAAACCTTTCAATACCTGAGAGTAGCCTAGAACATCATGCCCTCGCAAATAAGGTTTTCGCAATCTCATATGTCTTCTCTATTAATTTTCTTCTCCTCTCATGTGTGGTAAAGTTCTACACAAATAAACTCACTATAATTGTCTGGTCCTCCCACAACTGAATATTTTTAAACATGAATCTCAGTAAGCAGCAAAACTAAAATCTTTGGTAGTAATTCAAAGACCGGTGAGGGATTTGATACATACCCATAACAGGTAACAAGTCCAAAATTTGAGTTGTAGCTCTTTTCAATGCTTTGGATGTTGGAAGAACTCAAAAACTTCATGTACTTGAAATCTAAATAAAGAGAGACAAATTAACAGCCGAACAATTAATGACAACCTAATGATTAAAGTTTAATTTAATGTACATATAAATAAATAAAATCAAAACCAAAAGTTAGGTACTTCAAGCTTATGTCTTGACAACTTTCTATTCTCGCCACGTCTTCCTAATGATTAAAGTTTAATTTAATGTAGATTTAATTTACTGCTTGACATACAGAAAATTTGGTTAGAGTTCATGTATGTGAGTTGAAAGATACTCATGCTTGATGCATCACAAAATTAGATGACAGTGGTGTATTTAGATCTTGAAGGAATGAAATTTTGCAAAATATCTTACATGCTAATGTGTTTAAAACTTTGCTTCAAATTTCCAACATATGAAGAATTCTCTTATAAGGTATTATCATTTCACAATCAATACATAATTTAGATCACCAAATTTGGAAGATTCTTTAAAAAAAAAACTTAGTTCTCATAACTAAATTCTAGAGCATGTTTCTTTAATCAGACAAAACAATCTTAAACTATACTAAATGAACTAATAATCTACTCTCTATGTAGTAACAAATCAACTAATCCACAAAAGAAAGTTAGTAGCATGTCAAAGGGTATATTACATATATCTACAATATAAACTCATCCAAAGAGTATGATCATTATCTTCAAAATGCATCTCTGTCAAACTAAAATACTGAAATCAAATTATCCAATCAACATTAATAGATAACCAAATAACATATATCACTTTTAGAAAAACAAAATGAAATCGAATTGTATCGAAAAACCCATCAAACTGATCAAAGTACAACCAATTAAGTTTAAGAAACCAATACTTTCAACAACAACAAAAAAGTTTTAGAAACGAAAAGAAAGTTAGATCTCAAAGTGAAGAAAATGTAGGGCTTCTTAGTCTACTCTTAACATTTTCAGCATATATCATCGCAGGCTCATTCTTCTTGTGTTGCCGGCAATTAGGCATCTCTGGTGTCTGTAACTCACAAAAAAAAATTGATAAATAGATAAAAACTACAATTTTCCAAATCTAACTCTGAACTCAGTTTTTAATGAGTTCTGTTGTCTCCATTATTGTGTTTGAAATCAATATGTTTTATCAAGTTCCATCACAGTGAAACATAAATCCAAATATAATAAAAACAAAAAATGAATCAGAATACACAGTTTTAAATTAAATTTGAAATCAATCAAAAAGAAGAAACTCACATAGAAAAATCAATTGAACAAGAATTTGACATGGAGCTGCGATCTTCATTATCAGGAGGGAAGAAGAAGAGAGAAATTAAAAGAAAGCGATGGTTGTGGGTTCGGTGAATCGTGAATGATTGAGAGGATACAAAAACACATATCCATCGCAGATGGTCGTTCTACGATTATTGGGTTGGATCAGTTTTTGGTAGGCCCACACAGCCTGCTGACTCGGTCGACTTCGTTGAATCGTCTTTTCCAGAGAAACACCTGTAAAAAAGATGAAATGAAACAGAAACAAGAAAAATGGTGGTGGGAGTTTGTATTTTGGCCTTAAATTCGCTTGGGCTGAGCGTTAATAATAAGTATATTGAAACGAGATTGAGTGACTGATTTCAGTGATCGGAGAGGTGATTCCGACAGAGTTTCGGCTAGCTTGATAGCGTTTTTAAGAGGTTTTTTTCCAGAGAGATTTATGTTGAGAGTCCCGTCCTTTTTATAGAGATGGAGGTCTAAACGGCTCTTGATCGTGGTTTAGTTGAATCCCCCGAATCTCTCATGTTGAAATCCAGAATCTCTCATTAAGATCACGATGTGATCGTGATCTTATCAGTTTGTTTTAACTGACAGCAAGGGTTTTTATCTGGAAGAAACAGTCAACAAAACCTTGTGAAAATAGTCAGGGTCGACCCGGATTACTTGGTCCTAATCCAAGCCTCACACGATTTTTGATGGGCTTCAGGCGTTAAAGCCCATAGGCCACTTTTGGCTACCACAGTTTGTCCCCCACTCTCTGAAGTAATAGTTTGAATTTAGAGAGTAGTTTTTCATTTAGGTCGAACTCACGCTCGACCGTAGGTCGATCGACGTGTTTATAAGAGATCGACTGCTTTCAGGATCATGGAGAAAATGAATCTATAGTTTATTTCCGAGGGCTGACGTGGTGGCTCTTTGGCGCTAATTTATAATTTTATGCACACTTATCGAGACAGGTCAAATTTCAAATCTCAATTTCGTTTACCCTGGTTAACCGTTCACCATCATGATAACGACACGTGGCTCTTTAGGTGAACTCCTTGGGTTAAAAAATTAAGTTATTTAAATGCACTATTCCACTTTTTGCTTCATCGTTTCATATTCTCAAAAGCAAAGGTTCTTCTTTGATATCTACACAAAACTTGTTCGAAGGCGATTTCCTATCAGATCGTCGTTTTTGTCCAGGCAGTTTCCTATCAGATCATCATCGTTTTTATCCTTCAAGGTGAGTAACGATTTCCTCTTTTCTTCGTCTTTAATGCAACACTTAATACTGTTTTGCATATAGGAATCATATTAATACCCAGAAATGTTCTGTGCGTTTTTCGCTCTTTGCTTTTTAGTTTCGAAATTCGTCTCTGTCAATCTTTATGTGTTGAACTTCGATACGTATTTATGTTAGTTTTTAACAATGATTTCTGGTCGATCGACATAAATTTCATAAGTTTCACTAGAGCCAGGAAATTCTCGGGTTTATTGTTTAGAAACCCTAGGTTTTGATCTCCAAATCCTAGGTTGTGATCTCAGATTCAGTGAAACTGACTTGCGTTATCTGCATTTATCAGTTTTTTGGAGATATGTCGATCGACTCTTCAACCTCAGAACCATCCTTCACCTGGACGAATCTTGGTTCGAAGGATGATGTTGGAGGTATCGAGGTCGACTCGTTAGATGTCGGTCAGTCAAATAACGGTAGCAAAGCCAACAGAAATAGTGATAGATTCATCCAGGATATTAGAATCTGGTGCTGTGTGCGCTATTGTGCAAGGGGATAAGTCTTCAGAATATATAGATGTTGATGAGCCATCATATTCTGGTAGACCGCTTGGTATTTTGGCCGGTGATAATCCGGGAAGCGTGCTTACTGAAGCTGATATGGATGGTATAAGAACGCTCTATGGGATTCCAGAGAGTGTAGTTCTACTTGCCCCAAAAGAACATGAGCGTGCAGATTGGGATATCCCTGGTTGGACCTGCTTTTATGAATATAATCTTCGTCAGGGGTTCAGGTTTACTGTCTCTTCATTGGCTCAACGTCTATTGGTGTACTATGACATAGCTCCTGGCCAATTGATGCCCAACAGTTGGAGAATACTCATAAGTCTTTCCGTTTTGCGTGAAAAATATAATTTGCCCTTTGGGATAGGTTCACTTTTGCATAAATATTATCTAAAGGAATATGTCCATGAAAAGGGTCGATATTCACTGATATTGAGGTCGAATGCGAAGCAAATTATAACAGATCTCACAACAAACGACCGTAAATGGAAAGATACATTCTTTTTTGCTAAGGGTCTATTGATCGATGGTCCTTTTGGGAATGAGATGTACGCCTACCGGAGGGTATGGAATCATTATGGTGAGTGTCGTTCCTAGTGTTGTCGTTTAGATCTGTCTTAGTAATTACTAAGTTTTGACAATTTTTTATCCTTGTAGAGTTGATAAATGCGGAGAGTAAACCTAGATGCGACGATGCCATTAGTCGTACGCAAAGAGTATTAGCGATTCTTGCTGAGAAGAGAAGTTGGAAAGTGTTGATGGCCGAAGGTAACCTTAGGCCTAGTACTATTTGGATTCATTCAACATGGAATGTGCCCCGAACTCATTATCCTTTAATGAAAGACTTAGTGTCGTTCGTAATAATTAGGAGAGGAATTGAGATTCTTTGTGGTACGCAATTTCTGACTCCCATAACTGATGCTGAACGTCGTTTCGCAGCCAATTCATTATCAAGCATGAAGTTCACCATGCCTAATCCGGAAGAGGCCTTGAGGAAACAAAGGGAAGCTATGGCAAAGAGAAGAGCGGCTTCTCTGGTGAAGAAGAAAAATGTCGAGGAAGCATTTAAAGACAAATCGATTATCCCTGTTATTGAACAACCTTTGGAGTCCTCCCCGGAGACGGACCCTTTAAAGCCACCCAAGAGAAGGAAGACCGCTGAAGATAAAGGTAAGGGGAAGTCGATCGAAGGCGGGTCGAAAGGTGCTTCGACTGAAGTAGTTAGAAATAAAGCAGACCTGACTTCAGTCACATTTCCGAAGGAAGTCTCTGTTTTCAACGAGCCTGACAGCTTTTTGAAGAAGTCGAACGACCTGCTGTTCTCAATAGATGGAGATATTTTGAAGGGAAAGACGACGGAAGGGATGATGGATGCAAGCCTTTTTCTAATTTTCAGGTATTAATAGTCTTTTTAATGTTTTTAGATTTGTCGTGCGATCTCTACTAAAAAATATTTCTATATATAGGCTTTTCAGATGCAGCTGGCTTTGAAAAACAGACATTTAGCAAACCGGAAGAAATGCTCTGATCTACAGAAGGTGAAAGATAGTCTTAAGCGGGATCTTGAGTCGACCGTCAGAGAGAAAGAATTGGTCGAAGAAAAAGTTAAAGCGCTAGATACGGAGTTAGCCAAGTCCAAGAAGGAGATTGTCGAAAGAGATCAAAAGCTAGTGAATGCTGATATAATTATCACCGAGAGAGATCGAAAAATAGTAGAACTTAATGAGTTGCTTACGAATATCTCAGTTAAGGCTATGTGTGCTGCCAGAGTCGACCTCTTCAGGCCATATTTGGCTGGGGAGCATACAAAATGGGATCCCCATGCTGAAATTACAGATTGGGAAGAAGCCGAACGTTTTGAGGCTGAAAAGTCACCTGGCGACGGGCATGATAGACCTGATACCGGCTCCAAAGATGCTACTGTTGTTGACTCTCTTCCTCTGCTGGATGCTGTCGATACTGATCAGCCAACTTAAGATCCTGCCCAAGACCAAGCCAATCTTTGAAATGTTTTCTTCGTAGATACTTTATTTTATTTTATTGAACGAATTGTCCGATGGGACTTCTATGTCATGATCTAAAGAATTTTATTCTATTATTTTCGCATTTGAGTTACTCATTTACGTTACTCTTTAACTTTCGAGTTGTATGGTTCGACTAGGTCGAAAATTGCTCAACTGTTTGCGTGTTTAAGATCGACTCGACTGTTAATATTGTGTGCACACGTTTATAAAGTCAGTCTCGACTTGCAATAATTACGTACATGCGTTTATAAATTCAGTCGACACTACTTGTTATCGCGTACATGCGTTTCAGTCGACAAGACTGACAATAATATCGCGTTCATGCGTCTATAGATTTCAGTCGACACGACTTTTACAACAATACCGCGTACATGCGTTTTATAAATTTATCGCGTACATGTGTTTATAAATTTCAGTCGACACGACTATTATAATAATATCGCGTACATGCGTTTATAAATTTGACACGACTTTTACAACAATACCGCGTACATGCGTTTTATAACTTTATAGCGTACATACGTTTATAAATTTCAGTCGACACGACTTTTACAACAATACCGTGTACATGCGTTTTATAAATTTATCTCGTACATGCGTTTATAAATTTCAATCGACACGACTTTTACAACAATATCGCGTACATGCGTTTTATAAATTTGACACGACTTTTACAACAATACCTTTACAACAATACCACATACATGCGTTTTATAAATTTGACACGACTTTTACAACAATACCGCGTACATGCGTTTTATAAATTTATCGCGTACATGCGTTTATAAATTTCAGTCGACACGACTTTTACAACAATACCACATACATGCGTTTTATAAATTTATCGCGTACATGCGTTTATAAATTTTAGTCGACACGACTATTACAACAATACCGCGTACATACGTTCGTGATTGTAGAACGACAATTTACAATTATTTGATGTAGTCATCATTATTCCCCCAACTTCTCGTAGTAGGAATACGGGAAGTTGTAGATAGTCTGGAGTTGTAACTGTCTGTCGAAGAAGGATGTCGAATCATTTCTCCTTGAATGCAGGGTCTCATCAACAAAATCTGTAATAGTTATGCAACAGCTTGCCGATCGACAGCTTCAAGTGTTAGGTAGCAAATTCCTTAGCAAATTCCTTTGCAAAAATTGTTATTAGTGAGCTCAGTTTTGCACTTAGTTGCAACTAGTGCGTCATCATTGCCCTTGTAGATCGATATTAGTTGTGGAATTGATAAAATTTAATAAATAAATACTATTGAAGAAATAGTAGAGTTTTAGAAGTGGTACTGTTTTAGATGTAGAGCGTTCCAGCTGTTGTGTACTTCCCGACCGTCTAGGCCTCTTATTTTGTAGGTGCCTCGACCTTTTATGACTGTTATTTCATACGGCCCTTCCCATAGTTAGACCCAGCTTCCATGCTTCTTGTTCTCTTGTATTTTGGAAAACCCTTCGCAGTATCCAGTCGCCGATTTTAAAAACTCTGATTTTGACGTTTTTATTATAATAGTCGAGCGACTTGTTGTTGATAGGCCTGGATTTTTAAAGTCGCTAGTTCACGACGTTCGTCGAGGTGATCCAATTCGTATCTGAGTTACTAGACTATTATGTCCTTCGCAGGGGCTTTCGCTTCGAGCTGTAAGGAGCTGGGTTTCGATTGGGATGACTACTTCTGATCCGTATACGAGCGAAAACGGTGTTTCTCCTGTCGAGCGACGTAGAGTCGTTCTGTATGACCATAGGATCTCCAGAAGTTTGTCGGCCCATTGGCTTTTTTCTGTCTCGAGTCTTTTTTTTAATGTATTTATTATAGTTTTGTTCGTCGACTGTGCTTGGCCATTTGCTTGGGGGTAGCATGGGGTTGAGAAGCTCAATTTGATTCCATACTTGTCGCAAAAGTTCTTGACGATGGAAATAAATTGAGATCCGTTGTCGGTCACGATTTCTTTCGGGATTCCAAACCTGCAAATTATTTATTTTCAGACGAAATTGCATACCTCTATATCCCTTATGTGTTGAAAGGCTCCTGCTTCGACCCATTTTGAGAAGTAGTCTGTAAGGACGAGCATGTAGACGACTCCTCCTGGTGCTGCTGGGAGTTTTCCTACAATATCCATTCCCCATTTCATCAATGGCCAAGGTGCCAAAATTGAGTTAAGCATACCTGGTAGAAGGTGAGACACTTGAGTGAATCGTTGACATTTGTCGCAGTGTTTTACATGTTTCTGGGAATCGGATCGCATTGTCGGCCAGTAATAGCCACATGTGATTGCTCTATTCGACAAGCTCCTAGTACCGGAATGGTTTCCACATTCTTCATAGTGAAGGCTTTTTAGGACGTCGTACGCTTCTGAAGGCGAAACGCATCGCAGATATGCAGCTGTAAAGGACTTTATATAGAGCTTACCGTATAACATGCAGAATTTGGCTGATTTAGCTCTGATTTTCCTTGCTTCGGATCGGTTGTCTGGTAGCAAATTTGACTGTAAATAATCCACTATCGGGTCCATCCAATTTGAACCATTATCGATTAGCGATACATTTTCTTCCTCGTGTATCGCTGGTACAAGTATATATACAATGGGTATTGATTTGGGGCCTTCGTTTGTCGTAGTGGACCCTAAGTTGGCGAGGGCGTCTGCTCTAACATTTTTAGTTCTTGGTACTTGCAGTATGGAAAATTGGTCGAATGTGGACTCCAATTGTTTTGCTCTGGCCAAATATGTTGCCATTCTTTTGTCCTTAGGCGTCATATGTGCCGTTCATTTGTCGAAAGACAAGTTGTGAGTCACTGAGAACTTTGATATTTTTGATACCGAGGCTTCTGGCAAGACTTAGCCCAGCCAATAGTGCCTTGTATTCTGCCTCGTTGTTGGTCGCACAAAAATTGCAGTGGATTGATTGTTCGAGGTTTTCTCCTTGGGGGGATTGGAGCACAATACCAAGTCCGCTTCCTTTGATGTTACTGGACCCATCGACCGACAAGGTCCAATTTCCTTGGGTTGTGCTTCCTTAGAGGTTCATTAGTTCCTGTTCAGCCTGCATTTTTTCGTTAGGAGTAAAATCTGCTATAAAATTGGCGAATACCTGAGATTTCATCGCCGTTCGCGGCTGGAAAGAGATGTCGTGTTTGCTGAGTTCGACCGCCCATTTTGTCAATCGACCTGAAAGTTCTGGTTTATGTAATATATTTTTGAGTGGATAAGAAGTACGTACCAAGATTGGATGACACTGAAAGTATGGCTGTAGCTTTCGTGCGGCTGTGACAAGTGCCAAGGCTAGCTTCTCCAATTTGCTATATCTGGTTTCTACGTCGAGCAGGGACTTGCTTACGTAATACACCGGGTGTTATGAACCCTTTTCCTCTCTCACCAACACTGCACTAATAGTTGTGTCAGACGCTGCTAGGTACATGTATAAGGTTTCGTTTTCTTCCGTTTTTAACAGTAGAGGAGGAGAAGTCAGATATCGCTTAAGATCTTGTAGCGCCTCTTTGCAATCTTTTTTCCACTCGAACGCTTTGTTTTTCTTAAGGATGTTGAAAAATGGTTGGCATCGTTCGGATGACTTAGAAATAAATCTGTTGAGAGCTGCTATTCGACCTGTAAGTTTCTGTACGTCCTTGACACATTTTGGTGATTCGATCGCTTTAATGGACCGAATCTGGTCTGGATTGGCTTTGATTCCTCTTTGAGTCACCAGAAATCCTAAAATTTGCTAGAAGAAACACCAAAAGAGCATTTTGTAGGGTTGAGTTTCATACCGTATTTATCTGAGTATATCAAAAGATTGTTTCAGATGTTCGATATGTTGTCGAGCGACAAGTGATTTGACCAGCATGTCGTCGATGTATACTTCCATGGTTGATCCAAGCATTTCTGCAAACATCTTGTTGACCAATCTCTGATACGTCGCACCTGCATTTTTTAAGCCGAATGGCATAACTTTATAACAAAAAATACCTCTTTCGGTGATGAACGCAGTTTTTTCTTGGTCGCTCGGATGCATCAGAATCTGGTTGTAACCTGAATAAGCGTCCATGAAGCTAAGTAGTTCATGTCCTGCTTGTCGCGTCGACCAACATATCGATGTGAGGTAGTGGGAAAGGATCTTTGGGACATGTTGTTGGAACCTAGGGTTACAGATTGCGCAGCGGAAGGTTTTAAAAATTTTATGCAATCATTAAACTAACCCATTTGTACAGTAATAATCAAATGAAATAATAAAGTGATGAAACATTTTCATACCTACGTAGGAGGCTCCTTCACTTTAATATGAACTGCTCCTAATTTGAACCACGTGATCTTCCTCGCTATCTCCTGGAACTGGTAACAGCGTGTGGGCGCAGCACGATATTCAGGACCTGTATGGAGGAAGAAGAGAAGAACACACACAAAAAACCAACTCTAGAAGTGTAGCACTTATGGTCTCACCACACCCTAACTTTTTCTATTTGTTTGCTCTTTGCTTTCGCTGTGCACGAACACTTTTTTTTTTCTTCTCTCTTTCAAAGTAATCTAATTACTTTTTATTTGTTGTGTCATATTCTCTCATTCGGTTTCATTTTTTTTAATTAAATATATATCTCATATATATCAAATAAAAACAAACCAAAATCTTATTTGATTTTTAAAACTTTTCAAAAAGAATATCTCATATCCTTTTAAATTAAATATTTATTTTTTTGAATTCAAACATTTCAAATTCAATTTCAAATATTTATTTAATAAAATAAAATAATCATATTATCTTATTTTATTCAAAATCAAATATCAACTAACACCCTCCATTTAGTGATTAACAACATAATTAAATAATCTTATTATTTAATTTATTTAATCACCATTATTCATTAATTAAATAATCTCATTATTCAATTAATTCCCGAATTAATACGTGTCACTTTCGTAACACAATTAATTGGACAATCCAATTAATTAACCGTGACCCTTGTTACCTAAATCGATCGGGCTAGCAAGGGGACCTAATGGACCCACAGTATTTTGAGCTCCAATAATCCTTAGAAATTATTAACTAAACTCTTTAATTAATATTTCATGATTATTAACTTCGGTGTTATTCCACTAAAAACCCGAAGCTGCACTCTCTCAACTGTAGACGTTTTTACACAAACCAATAACTCTCGGTGTCCATCGATATAGCTATTACATATGGTATAATCCTCCACAAGTAGTTCATAATTAGAGTTGGGTCATAACGTCTGTTATACCCCTCTAATCATATATTTCCATTAAGTACCATTGATTCTCTAATGAACAATAAATCCTACATTCCTTACGGAATTAGGAGAGCGCTCATATTGTTCAAGCCCCGAATCAACCCTTAAGGGAACTACCATCTACTTCTCACAAGAAGGAGTGGATTCCACTATTGTGTACAAACCTTCCCAGCCACAAGCCAAACCGCGATCCCAACATACGGAGTATATTGATCGGGAATGCAACTCCGACCTCACCCATGGTATATCAAAGACCACGATCTAACCTGAAGGAGTCGATAAGACACTCAGGATTAAGATCACCCACATATAGCCATCATTAGTTGATATATATGAATCTCATCGTTAAACGGATCTTAGTGAGAGATTCATATAGATCATGGCCCAGTCCTATATGATCACATCATACAAGGTGCCTCCATTCTCATATCTACATATGAATGATCCAAGATAGGATCACCGTATACTACGAAATGGACCGCAGCTATAGATTAACCACAAATAAAGTACCCAGCTTTATTTGCTATCTACGGACTCTTTAAATTGATCGTTTCAAACTGAATCCATCTATATATGACATTCATATACTCAGTTCGAAATTACATCCGGTAATTTTGGATGTTAAGTGCACATGTTATATAAAGTATGACACAAAATGAATGAATATACTACTTAATTTATTTATGTTCAAATTATATTTACATATTACAAGCTTTAGGGCAAAAACCCCAACACATGCCTTGTTGAGGTCTGTGAAATAGAGGCATACTGGTCATTTCCCGTTCTTCTTCTTTACGACCACGACGTTTGCCAGCCAGTCAGGGTATTTCACCTCTTTGACAGATCCGACGTCGATCAGCTTTTGGATTTCTTCATTTATGATTTTGTTTCGTTCTAGCGCGAATTTCCTTCTTTTTTGCTTTACTAGCTGTTGGTTGGTGTCGACCTGTAACTGATGAACAATAATGTCAGGGTCGATTCCAATCATATCCGAATGGGACCAAGCGAAGCTTTTTCGATGTTCCTTAAGGAAATTAATCAGCTGTTCTTGTAATTCTTCTAGTAGTCTCGATCCAATTTGTACTTTATGTTCTGGTTCGTCTGGGTCGATCGACACTTCGTCAAGATCTTCAACATTTGGCTCGCTATTTGTCGACTCGACCTTCGTTTCCTGTAATTGCTATAATTGCTCCTTCCTCTTTTTCATTGCGTTTTGATAGCATTCCCTGGCTGCCCGTTGTTCACCTTTAATCTCACATGCTCCCCATTTAGTAGGGAATTTAATCATCTGATGGTAGGTCGATGGGACTGCTTTCATTTCGTGGATCCAAGGTCTTCCTAAGATTGCATTGTAGGGGAGACTGGCAGTCGATTACCAAAAAGTTGATAGTACAAATTCACTCCTTCTTCATAGACTGGCAGTATGATTTCTCCGAGTGTGGACTTTTGTTCGCCGCTGAATCCTGTTAGGACTGTCGTTCGGCGACTGACTTTGGATTCTTCAACCTGCATTTCTCTGAGCGCAGAGTTAAATAAAATATTACAGGAGCTACCGTTGTCAATTAAAATTCTCTTAGTTAGGCAATTAGCAATGTGTAATGAAATAACTAGAGCATCATGGTGAGGAGAAAACAAATCTGATTTATCGGTCGACTTGAACGTGACCATTTCGTCGATATTGTTTGGACGGTTCCTACCTGGCTGAATCTCTGCGTTTGACACCTGTCGAGTGTGTCTTTTGGCGGATGAATAATCTGAGCCGCCTGCTATGTAATTAATAATTCGTTCTTGTTGAGGTGGTGCTAGTGGTTAGTCTTCCAGGTTTGTCTGTTGTTTTTCCTCACGTCGAACGACAGTTTGTGTCCCTTTGTCGATTAGATACTCTAGTAAGTGCCCTTTTTTTCAATAATTCTGCTACTTCAAGCTTCAGGGCGACACAATCTTCTGTCTTGTATCGGTGGTCTCCATAGAATTCGCATCGAAAACGGGGGTCTCGATGTTCTGGTGGTGCATTCATCTTTCTTGGTCATTTGACCGTTCTACCCATCTCTTTCATTACTGCTACTAGGTCGATTGGTTCTATACAGAGGTTGTATTCTGGGATCGAGGCTCGTGATCGACCTGTTTTAGGGGGATTCTGGTTGTATGATCTTCCACTGTCGCTCCCATTGTATAGGGAATTATTGCGTCGATTCCCTGTTGGATAGGGTTCGACTCTTCTATCGTTTGATCTTTGGTCAACTCTGTCATTGCGCCTAATATGGTTGTTTGATTTAGCAACGTAGTTCGCCTCATCTTCCTCCCATTTAATCTGTGCCCATGCTTTTGCTAACATGTCTTCCATCGTCTTGCAAGGATATTTGGTAAGTTCCTTATATAGGTCTGAGTCGAACCGTAATCCTTTCTTGAAGGCCGAAATGGCTGTCTATTGGTTGCAATTTGAGATCTGCACCTTTTCTCTATTGAATCGTCTGACGTAGGCTTTCAGATTTTCCCTGCTTCTTTGGGCAATCAGTGTATAGGTCGTCCGACTGTTTTTTCAGTTTTATGCTGCTTGCAAATTGCTCCACAAATGTATCTGTTAACTGCACAAAAGAGGAAATCGAGTTATTAGGTAAGTTTGTATACCATTGCAAGGCTGGACCACCAAGACTGGATCTGAACGCCTTGCACATGCATGCTTCCCTAAGGTCACGTGGGATTACAGCAGTGAACATGCGCTGCTTGTATTGCGCTATGTGGTCGTCTGGATCTGTGGTTCCCTCGAACTGTTTCATGTTGGGGAAGTTGAACTTCCTGGGCATCTCCACTAGCGCGATTGCGTCGACAAACGGTGAATCTGCGAAGCTATTCGCGGTACTTTTCTTTATAGGGGTTGGTACTCCCGGGATCCTGTGAATAAGAGCCTCCATTTCTGCAAACCTGCGAGAGAGCTCAGGGTCAGCAAACAAATGTAATCCAAAGTCTCTGGTTACCAGATTCGGTATCGATTGCAGCGATACATGGGTTTTTAACACGTTCTCCTAACGTTGATCGACGATTGGGATTGGCGCTGGTGGCACTTCATGCTGGGTTTGTGAATCAGGTTGGTTTGCCTCAGCGCGTGTTATTTGTGACTCATTACGGCTCGAGCCTTGATTGTTGCTCCCCAAAGTTGAGGGGTTGGCTTCGTCTGCGTTTTGCTCCATGTTGAGTACTGGGATTGGAGGTGCTGGGGTTACGTTGTTGGGTACTCCATCAATGATGGCTCGTAATTTAGCGTTGCGAGTCCGGACTGCAACATTCTCTGCCTCCAACACTCGTAGTCGTTCGGCGTTCACAGTCATCTACGCAGTCAGAGTTGCGATCTTTTCTTCGATGGTAAGAATGTTTTCCTCTCCAGACATGTTGAGAACGTTTCAAACGATTCAACTGATTTGGTTGTCAAGCTGTAGTGGGCCCCACGGTGGGCGCCAAACTGTAGATGGTCGTTCTACAATTAGTGGGTCGGATTAGTTTTTGGTAGGCCCACACAGCCTGCTGACTCGGTCGACTTCGTTGAATCTTCTTCTCTAGAGAAACACCTGTAAAAAATATGAAATGAAACAGAAACAAAAACAAGAAAAATGGTGGTGGGAGTTTGTATTTTGGCCTTAGATTCGCTTGGGCTGAGCGTTCATAATAAGTATATTGAAACGAGATTGAGTGACTGATTTCAGTGATTGGAGAGGTGATTCCAGGCAGAGTTTCGGCTAGCTTGATAGCGTTTTTAAGAGGTTTTTTCTAGAGAGATTTATGTTGAGAGTCCCGTCCTTTTTATAGAGATGGAGGGGCTCTAAACGGCTCTTGATCGTGGTTTAGTTGAATCCCCCGAATCTCTCCTGTTGAAATCCAGAATCTCTCATTAAGATCACGATGTGATCGTGATCTTATCAGTTTGTTTTAGGTTTTTATCTGGAAGAAACAATCAACAAAACCTTGTGAAAATAGTCAGGGTCGACCCGGATTACTTGGTCCTAATCCAAGCCCCACACGATTTTTGATGGGCTTCAGGCGATAAAGCCCATAGGCCACTTTTGGCTACCACATCCATCACTGATTCACTGGACGGAACATCGATATCCATAAATAATATAAGAACACTTATATTTTAATAAATAGTGGTGCTATTAGCACACCCCTACTGATCTATTCATGCCCCATTTTTTAATTATATAATATTCTTTTTTTCCTTTATCAAAATTACTTAAAGAGACATATAATTTAAGAAAGAAATCTTCTACAAAGTAAATCTATTAAAATCTCATATTATTTTCCAAAAAAAAAAACAAACCTAGTAATCTGTTTCTTCAAAAAAAAAATTTAACTCTTAAACCATAAAATCTGATTCTTACATACATCTAAAATATTATGAAAGAGTTTGAGAACGATATCAAGAAAATTGAAGAATTGTCTAAATACAATATCAAACATCTTGAAGAATTATCTGAGAATGACATAAAGAAAGAATTGTCTGACAATGATAGTAAGCATCTGGAAACAATTCATTCTTTGGAAATAAAGTTGAAGTTAATTTTTTCTTTAGAATGATATCAAGTTGTCGTTGTGTTAAAGTACCCTGTTATTTTTTATTTTTTCGTTTCCGAAATAAGAAGTAAAAAAAAACCAAAAATAAAGAAATAAGAAGAAAAAAAATAAACCAATCAATGGAAGTAAGAGAGATGTATACAGATACAGAGATAAGAGATATAAGATCATATATGATATGTATTAAGTTTGAAAAATAAGTAAAATGGGTAGTTTTGGAAATAAACAAAAAAATTTAATAAAAACATTTAATTTTATTTAATTAAATCAAAATTTTAAAAAGTGGGGCATGAATAGATCAGTAGGGGGTGTGCCAATAGCACCACTCTTTAATAAAAAATTTAATAACAAAAATATCCCAATAGGAATTTATCAATTAGGATAAATTAGTTTAATCAAAAATAAACAAAATATTATTTACATTCATTAATTACACTCATAGTCTTCAACTATATCACTTTATTAAAAAAAAAATCAAACCCTAATTCTTTTTTTTGTAAAATTTTATTCCTTAATTCTATTAGTGTATTGGTTGTCAGTATTTTGGTGTTGCTCGTTCTGAGCTGATGTCTCTGTTTTGTTGGGTTGATGTTGTTTTTATGGTTTTTGCTATCTTTACTGTTTTGTTTTGTTGTGTTTCTAGGGCCCGTTGCTCTTTGTTTTTTTTTTTTGTTGATGTGGTTGCTTGATGGATCCTTGGTTTGGTCCGATTCTGGGGGGCTACCAGTTGTTGCCTATTTGGTTTAAAGAAGTTTTACCTGTTCAAAAAATATATATATCATAAGCATGTCTTAGGTAAATACATAATTTGAAATTAGCATGAAGTAGAGATTCTTGAAATTTAATAATTTAAGAATTCTCAAGACTGTGTTTTTGAGCCTAGAAAACTTAAAAAATTATCTTTTATAAAATTGGGTATGTTAATAACTTATGAGGGTTTATAAATAAATTGTATTAAAATGAAAACATTCATATAAATAAGGGTACTATTGGGATTAAGATAGGTGATTCTAGTAATGTTTTAATTTTAAATTTTAGACATGGATGTAATTATAAATAGGGAAATTATCATTTTCCCTCCTAAGGTTTGCTATATTAGATAAACTGGTTCATCTAGTTTCAATAATGGCCAGTCAACCCTCTGAAACCCAAACTATTAGTCATTTTGCCTCTTCTGTCAAGTTTTCCATCCAAAAAGCACTTGACTGTTAATTGAAAAAATAAAATGTTTCCATCAAGTATTGAACACTTGACCATGTAATTAAAAACCACACAATCTAACCGGCTAAGCTACTCCAATTCATTGTTGGAGTTATGTTGATTTAAATGTATATATATAGTTATCTAATTTGTTTAAAATTATTTAAATATGTTTGTATAATTTAAAATAAACTCATATATATAATTTAAAATAAACTTATATTTAATAATAATATATATAAATAGATTTATGAAAAAGAAAAAAATAAGAAAATAAAAGGAAATCCAGAAAATCAAAGCCCGTAAATTCCCATAATTGTTTTTTGAATTCCTTTTCAAAAAATATATTATTTCAATTTCATAAAAAAAAAAACCCCTAAAAATCAAGACCCATAAATTGAAAAGGGAAAAATTTTAAATAAGAAAAAGAAAGAAAGAAAAATAATAATAATAAATTCTTTTTAAATATATGAGTTTATGTACAGTTTAAAATAAGCTCATATATTTAAAAGGAATTTTCAAAAAAGAAAGAAAAAAATTTACGGGTTTTGATATTCTGGATATTCTAGGTTTCCTTCTGTTTTTGTTTTTGTTTTTTTTTTGTTTTTTTTCTTTTCATAAATCCTTTTTGTATATTATTATTAAATATAAGTTTATTTTAAATTATATATATGAGTTTATTTTAAATTATACAAACAGATTTAAATTATTTAAACAAATTAGATAACTATATATATACATGTAAATCAACATAACTCTCACAATGAGTTAGAGTAGCTCAGTTAGTTAGCTTGTATGGTTTATAATTACAAGGTCAGGTGTTCAATACCTGATGGGAACATTTAAGGGGCAAAATGACTTATAGTTTGGGTTTCAGGGGGTTGACTGACCATTATTGAAACTAGAGGAACCAGTTTATCTAATATGGCAAACCTCAGGGGGGGAAATGATAATTTCCCTTATAAATATGGGTGTGTTTATCATATTTATGAGTGTCAATATCCGTACCCTTCACCATACTCTTGTCAGTGGCTTTTTGTAGTAATTTTAAAATCTTTGAAGGATATAAATGTAATCAACAGAAATGATAGTCAAATTTTAGCTAGTGTTGAACTGTTACCAGTCAAACTTCTGTTACCAGTCAAACTTCAGAAGCCTCACCTTATTCAACTAACACCATTTTACATATCTTTTTATATGGACGGTTTCTATGAGAGTAAGAGTTTGTTTGGTTAGGCTTTTGAAAAAGCTCTATTGATAAAATATCTACTTGTAGTAGACCTATTAGAAATAGAGTTTTTGAAAAAAAAATTATAGTTATTTGGTTAGTTGACTTTTTTTTTTAAATGTCTATTTGAAGAAGCACCTCATGTTTAAACTCTACTAACATTTACTCAATTTAAAATAAACAATATCAAAAGCCAAACCACACAATTCTAAAAAATTCAAATAGACGTTTGTAGATCTTTTGAGGCAGTAGAAAGCTCAACCAAATGAGCGCTAATACTACTTTGTTCAAATTTAGTGTCCAAATCTGGTGTCCAAATGGGATCAAGATCATCTCCTTGTCTTGTTTTTCCTTGACTTTAAATAATCTGATAACACCTAAGCAAAGTAAAAAAATTCATAATCAAGATTTGATAACTTTTTTCTATCTCATGCAACTTGATATTTTAATTACACTTGAAAAATGCTAAGGAAAAACAAGGACCAAGGAGAGGATCTTGATCCGTCCAAATGATGTGGTATTTATTTAAATCATGCAAATCTAATACAATTTAAATGAATAGATTAGAGTGTTACCACATCATTTGGATATCATATTTGAACATCAAATTTGGACAAGTAGTAGAATTATTGTTTCAGTAATTGTAAATTTTTTTAAGGATGCAATTGTCTTTTTAAATTACAATTAATTGTAAAAGAAATAAAAATTGCCAAATGACATATATATCCCTCTTCTTGTTAACAATTGTAGCTGTTCTATGTAATATTCAAGTGTCTTGAAGGATTCAAAAGTCATTTTAGTTTCAAACAAAATAAATAGGGTCATAATTCTTCGGACAACAATGTTAAGTAGTTCATCATTTGTCTGCCTAAAAAAGGAGTAAAAGTTAAATAAAATAAAATAAAAAACACACATGTAAGTCGTATTTGTCACTTGGTCTTGGGCTAATACCGATCCAGTCAACGAAAAATGGGCCATTTAAAAGGCCAACCTACAGCAACCATTTTAAAAGCCCATCGGTATCATGCTCGATCACGTATGTCACAAACTCATTATTTAATGGTGATAAAATTACACATCTTAAAAACCGATACGTATTACCAAATATATCATTTCTTTTATATATATATATATATATATTCCTTTTTTATATACACCTCATTAAAACTTTTAAAATGTTACGTATTACCAAATATATCCTTTCTTTTAGCTTCTGATTAAATACAATAAACTAATCGATTAAAAGATAATTTTAAAAAAATCAACCATTCCGAGGATTCGAGGAAGATCAGTCCAGTTTCTAGTTCCACTGCAAATTTTGGGATCGGCTGTTGGCATCCGCTTCTATACCAAATCTGCTAATTTCATAGTTATTAACATTATAATTAACAATTGTCCAGTTAACTTCATAGCTACAGTAGTAACAAATTGACCATAGATTGAATCAGTGAGTTGGGTATCAGTACCAAGTAGTGCATAGCATCTCAACTCTCAAGATCTCAATTCTCAAGCAAGGTTTTTTTTTTTATGGAATTATTTTATTAATATTAAATTGAATGTAAATATGCAGTTCTAGTGCTCAACTGCAAAGTTATCAAAAAGCAGATTTGCGGAAAGACAAGACAAGACAAGAAAAAAGGACAATGAGAAGCAAGTTCATGTCCTCATCGAGCTTAAGCTGAATTCATCAAAACATGTGGTCCTGGATAGCTGTATAAGCTGTTAGTCTGTTACTAGACTTATTATTATATATGAAATTACAGGTCATACAATTCGAAATTTATACGTGTGAGGAAAAACAACGGCAGAGTATCTGGTTTCAGTGCGTGGAAAAACAATGGCAGATTCACCATACCTCTTTCAAAAAAGACAGATTCACCATCATCAAAATCAACTCAAAACAATCACATTAACAGTTGTATTCAAATTTTCAAAAGTACATACAAAAAATAAAAATAAAAATCTTAATTTGATGCATATTCTTGTCTTTCAATGAATAACCATTTGAGACCAAAGTCAGGAACATTAAGAGACCAGAGTCGTATTAAGATTAGTTGATAATAACAATATTTAACTACAACACACATATCCAAACATGGACCAGAAATGGGAAGAAAACGGACATAGTAGAAGATGCAATAAAGATTAATTAAAAATAACAATCCAGGCCATTAACAATTGCCAAAATACATTTACAGGGTCAACGACCAACATTAAATAACCATTGGGCTCTATACAGTTTTTTTTCCACAGCAATCACAAAACGAATAGAAAGATCCCCCCGACACTAATCATCTTATCTTATATTACAAAAAGAGCCATGCTCTTCAAAATGTCCGAGTCACAAGGTTTGCCATTCTTTCTTTGCTCAAATCAAACTAATTACAAAGACATCAGCAAAGGATATCGCTCACCAACAAAAAAAAAAAAAAAAAAAACACTTGGTATATACACTACTAACATATCATCTTAATTCTCTCCAAAAAAATATTCAAAATTCCCTTCTCTTGTTAGGTCTGCTGTGCTTGTGAATTATGGTTGCGTTTAGCTTCCTTCTATGTACAGTTTCTTTTATGGAGTTCTAAGCCACAGCAGGGATGCTTGAGTTTTGGCGATCCCTGTTGAGGCAATCAAATCCTTCTACTCTAACAGTGGCAGGTTTAAGCCCGAAGTTCATCCTAACACACCCACCCTTACGTGATGAAGATGATGGAGATGATAAACCTGTTGGGGATGGTATTTGCAATGGTGACAAAGGATTCGGTTTCTCATCTACAAACCGAGCATCCTGAATTAATGGGTTGGCAGCCCTACTTGGAGGAGACCCGGAAAAAAATGGGGGAGAAGATGCTACCTGAGATGCAGATTGTTCCACCCCATAGCCCTCCTGTAATGTTCAAAACAAAAGATTACTGATTACATCACTCAAAAGAAAAGTACCTCATAAACCATCTAACAATAAAACCAAATAATTCATATCTTAAAAAAAAGCAAGTAAATGCACAGTCAAATAATATCAATAATTTCAAAGAAAACTCTTTTTAGATTCAACAAAACCAAACTATAGTTAGAATGAGGTTCGGATTCTACATAACAAAACTAATTAGGATGAGGTTCATAATCATACAAAAATCTTCTACAACATGTTTCTTGTAGTTATAATATCTTCGTGATGAATCTTCTAGGGGTCTATCGCCATCCGTGACTACTAGTTTCAAGAACTTGAAGTACATGACTTTCCAATTGGATGATACAGCTTATTATACAATTTTGAAATCAAGTATACTAAGCTTGATTATCATCATAGTTTGACTCCAATCTCTTTGTATCATCCAATTGGGTTGTTAGCACATTCGGTAGAAATATGTCCAAAGCCATTGCATTCATAGTTCGTTATGAAAAAGCTTTTTGTTCTGTTCTAAAAAGAGTTTTCTTTAAAATTATTGATGTTCAATAAAAAAAATTGGTACAGGAACAATAATCTTATACATCTCAAAATACAAAAAAGGAAACATAGAATTACCTTCATGAGAATGATGTCTAAAAGCTCTGCCCCAGCTTTCAGATCGGACACCTCAGCCTGATGACTACACAATCGAAACCGAAAACCCCGTAAAAATTAACTTCGAAAAGATCACACGATGGAAAAATTAACAATATACAAAAACTGACTGCGTCAAAAAAAAAATTTATTATCACCTCATGTGCCATCTCAATGGCCTGGTAGGATTATTAGCCAAAATCCCAACACGCCGCGGCTTCGGACAGACAACAGATTCCCTCTGATCAGATATCAAGCCCGAAACCGGACGGCGCATCTCTTCACGAGCGCCAAAGGCGTTCTTCTGATGATACCATGGATTCATTTTTGCCGACCCACTTCAATTCAACAGAAAAACGCCTGTTCTTAGCAAAATTCAACAAAAAATAGAAAAAAAAAACCATCAATAAACAAGATCTAAATTACAAATCAGCCAAAAAATCCCTAAATTAGATAAAATCGAGAAAAAAAAAACAGAATTTTCTCAGCAACCAAACAAAAAAAATCAATAGATCTTAGATCCAAACCTTTGAAAGAAACAAAATTTCGATTTCCAACTACCTCATGCACAAATCAACCACTGAACACTCCAAGAAGAAGAAATTGATTCGAGTAGAAAACGAAAAACCTTGATTTAAATTCACAAGATACCATCAAAAACAGCGAATTTTAAGGAATTGCTAAGAGGAAAAAAAATAAGAGATAGAGAGAGAAACAGAGTTGAAACGCGTAACAAAAAAAAATCGATAGTAGAATTTTTTACAGCTATTACACACACCAGATCTGTTGTACGACAACAACGCAAGGGTTTTTTGAATTTTGACTCGTGACCAGACAGAAATTAATTCGTAACAGAAAAACAAGACGAATCGGACCTATATACATACACACATAAAAATTATATTTATATATAAAAAAAGAGTGAGGAAGAAACGACGGCGTATGAGAAGGGAGTACCTGAAGAAATCCTGAGAGCATAAGAGAGAGAAGCAGAGATGGATGGATGGGTGCCACGAAGAAGGGAAAGAGAAAAAGAGAAGGTGGCTACTCTTTTATACTAATTTCGTACAAACGGAGTCGTTTTTCGGTGCATGTTTTGGAGATTTTTATTTTTTTATTTTTTATATGTCAAATTTGGCTGCTTTGGGATTTATTTTACTATTCGGTGATAATTTCCTTTGACACATGACAATTCAAATATCCAATTCAATTCCCCTTTCAAAAAAAAAAAATATACAATTCAATTCAGTGATATTCGATTTTTGAAATTAATCAAATCTGGAAATTATTAAGAAGAAAAAATTAATTTAAACCGTTAACTTTTAACTTTAACCAAATCAACAAACGACATGGTACTAAAGTGTAATTATAACTAAATTAATGGTTTTTGTGTAATTATATCAAATATCAGGGATTTATTATACTATGCCCTTGATTTTTTTTAATTACATGGGTAATTTAGCTTTTTCCTTTTGCCATCAAAACTTTTACTTAGTCAACCGAGCACTTGACGATTTCTAGAGGTGTCCGTGTAACTAAGAGATTAATTGTTGGAGAATGCAATTTCGTATATATACAGGGAAAATAATGTTATTTTCTCTACTATTTATTAAGTTAAAACTTTTTTCTTTTACTTTTTGAATTAATTGATTTTAGTGGTCATTTAAAATATTTTATTACTTAATAAATCAAATAGAATCACTTGATGAATCATTGAATATCATTACGTGATATGTTGGAAGAAAAAAAAAACCTAATTATCCATGACTATATATTAATACAAGTATAGAATTAATAAAGAATATTAATTGGGTTGGACTGTTTTGTTTAAGGATGTCAAAAATTCTCGCAAGACTTGTCCTTATTTGTGGTAAAAAGTAATCCAAAAACGAAGACTTCCTTTCTAAAATGTATTTTTTTTAAGAAATTAATTATTTTAAATTAATATTTACTTTAGATGAAATTATATCACAAATAATTAAATTTTACTATATTATTAAAGAGAGAAAAAAAAACATTTATTTATGATTATTTTCTAATTCAAGTCAAATTAGGGATGATGGGCCGAGAAAAATAAGTCAAGCAAAGGTCAAATTAGGGATGGGAACGGGTATGGGTAGAAATACCTCCCCCCAATCCATCGTTGCCTGCAATTCCACCAATGGGGTAGTCGAACGGGTTCCCATGTTGCAAATGACCCATTGACATCCCTAGATTTGTTAAATTTCAATTTTATTTTCTTTTTCTTTTTTTCAATAAATCATTGGATGGCATGCGGCCTATTTTTGTTTCATTTCCTAATTTTCCCCACACATATATAGAAATTAATCTAGAAGGTTTACTAGTGGCAAGTAAAATCCACCCACATTAGGAAGTAGTAATAAACAATACAATCTTTACCAAATTTAATGAACTTTAATTAATCACTTTTTTATTTAAAAAATAAAAACTCATAAGTAAGAATATCACTAATTTTCAATAACTTTTGAGTTAATTAGGATTTAGGATAGACTTGAGTACCAAAAAATTTCAAAAACTTTTCTGGTAAGAAAAGGTTAAGACACATTTTAATTAAAATAATTAATTAATTAATTTTAAAGAATATTTTCGATTGAACCTCTTTGCCTCTTTGGTGCATAGACTCTGATAAATCAATTTTTTTTCATTATACAGTACAGATATTTACAGAAAAGGTAATGTTTTAGATGACACTTGTGGACATAATTTATAATTACCATTTTTTTAATACAATCTAAGGTATAGCGACTTGCAATCTGAGACATTGCTAGACTGAATACACTCTTTACTATCAAGTCATGGTGCCTTGTGATGCTACGAAGAAAAATCTTTTGGAAACATAATCACATTGATTTGATTTATGTTTCAAACATTCATTCTATTGTTTTTATTTAAAATTTGCCATTTTATGCATAAATATATATATTAATTACAAGTTTTTCTAGTAGACTATAGATTTTTTTTATTAAAAAAATTAAAGTTAGTTAGGTCATCATTAGAAAAAATATTTTTTTTAACCCTTTTCACAATAAAAAATAATTTTACTAAAAACTAAAGTTGACCTTTAAATTTAAGTGTTCAGTAAGTTTGACAGTTTAAAAGATAAAAATATAGTGGTGCTATTGGCACACCCCCTACTGATCTATTCATGCCCCATTTTTTAATTATATAATATTCTTTTTTTTCCTTTATCAAATTACTTAAAGAGACATACAATTTAGGAAAGAAATCTTCTACAAAGTAAATCTATTAAAATCTCATATTCCTTTCCAAAAAAAAAAACTCGGTAATCCGTTTCTTCAAAAAAAAATTTAACTCTTAAACCCTAAAATCTTTTTCTTACATAAATATAAAATATTATAAAAGAGTTTGAGAAGGATATCAAGAAAATTGAAGAATTGTCTAAGAACGATATCAAACATCTTGAAGAATTATCTGAGAATGACATAAAGTAAGAATTGTATGACAATGTTAGTAAGCATCTGGAAACAATTCATTCTTTGGAAATAAGTTTGAATTTTATTTTTTCTTTAGAATGATATCAAATTGTCGTTGTGTTGAAGTACCCTGTTATTTTTTATTTTTTCGTTTCCGAAATAAGAAGAAAAAAAAACTAAAAATAATGAAATAAGAAGAAAAAAAATAAATCAATCAATGGAGGTGAGAGAGATGTATACAAATACATAGATAAGATATAGAGATCATATATGGTATGTATTAAGTTTGAAAAATAAGTAAAATTGGTAGTTTTGGAAATAAACAAAAAAATTTAATAAAAGCATTTAATTTTATTTAATTAAATCAAGATTTTAAAAAATGGGGCATGAATAGATTAGTAAGGGGTGTGTCAGTAGCACCACTCTAAAAATATCCATGAGATAATAAGTAGAATTACTAAAATACCCTTACATATAAACATTAAATAAAAAATTAACAAAATAAAAAATAGAAAATGAAATAAAAATGGAAATCAAGATTGTGTCTCCACCCACTGCCCATATAATGGACGATGAAGATCCAATTGGAATCTCCATTAACAAGATCTCCATCGTGTTGCAAATGGAGATCTCCATCGTCCAATGAGATCCATCTTCATATTTTTATAAGATTTTTGATAAAATGTTAAAAATGGGATGATATGATGAAAATATATTTCAAACCATTATATTTGACCGAGTTTGGTTAAGAACAGAGGATATCAATATCAAGGCCAGTTTGGTATTGATATATCTTTTATAATAATCACGGTTTGTTATGCCGAAAGAATAATCAGTTGTGAAATTAATCAGTAGATGTTTGGTTAATGTATTTTTATTGCTCAAAAGCAGTATATATACGTTTGGTAATTTTATTGCAAAAGTGCTGAGATTAGTTACAATGACTAAAATACACATAAGTTTATGACCATATTTCATTTTTTTTATTAATTATATATATTAAATCAATATTTATGTAGAATATTTAAATTGGAAAAAACAATCCCATAGAACAATAAAAAGATTTAAAAAAGATTTTATAAATCAAATCAATATTTAAATAGAATATTTAATTTTGAGATGAAATAAGGTATATAAATGATTTTAATTTGAATTCATAAGGATAATAATGATATTTTAAAAATTGCATTAAATGCTGAAATAGATTATTTCATAATCACTTTCAAAAAGTAACCCTCAACCTACTTCTCAAAATCACTATCAAAACTTGTCAGATTATCAATTAATCACTTTTGAGAGTTTTACAAAGCATCATTTTATGTCAAAATTATAAAATAATCTGATTTTAATTTTTCAAAAGCAATATCAATATGGCTCTCAATTGATGATAAATTTGTTTCGGGTTATATAAGAGCATCTCCAATGCTATTATGCATTTGGAGAAAATGGAATGCCACATAGGATAGATACTAAAGAAGTTAAAAAAACTCTCTCCAATGCAATTATCTAAGTTGAATATGGAGATGATGTGGCAAAAAAAAAGTTAGAGAATATGGAGTTGAGTTTCTAATTCTATAAACTCTCCTAGAAATGCTGACTAGGATTTCTAACTATTTCCACCAATAATATTAAAACTCATTTACACTCCTAACTATTTCCACAAATAATATTAAAGCTCATTTAATTGTAAAATAAAAAATGAGAGAGATTGTAATAATTGTTTTATTATGATTGGTCAAAAAATAGATACATATTTGATTTTAGATAATTGCATTGGAGATGTAAATATGCATTTGACTAAAAAAAAATTGAAAAATGGATCCATATTGAATAGAAATGCTGACGTGGCACTATTTAGAAACTCAAAAATGCATAATAGCATTGGAGATGCTCTAAAGTCGGTAGTTATTTGTTCTTTCATTTTTTATTTTTTAAGAATGGCAACTTTCACAAATACGCCCAAACTTTGGTCATATTGCACACATAAGCAACTTGTCTATTACTTACATAGACAACAGCATAAAAATATTGATTATTGTCGATCACAAAAATCTCTTCATTGTTTCCCTATAGATGACTAATCTCTACGGCCTCCTTCTCCAATTGTCTCCCTCTTTCCTTCTCCTCCTTTCGTCGCTACCAAGCTACTTTGGTCATTGTTTCATTTTTCTTCATACTTTTTTTTTCGTTAACTTTGTTGGGTTAGTGTTAAAGATTTTGTTAAATCAAGGCAATGTTATAGGTGTTGTCTGTACTTTGGGTTATTTGTGTTGGTTGATTTTGGTTCTAAGAGATGGGGTGTAGAATTGATGATGTAAGATATTTGGACAAGTTATAACCCATACATGAGATCGATCAAATTTCTTCATTTGATTTTTTTTTTCCTTAATTTTTTTATTGTTATTAATTAATTTGTAAATAAAAATTTTTGGGTGGTGATGAGCTAAGTTATGATTGGATAACATAGTTTTCTTTCATTATTTATTAGCTTTCAATACACAAAATGATCAAATTATTCTTCCACTGTTATGTCACGTAAAGTCAATCGTTAATTCAACGGATTTGAATAGATGTTTGTGTATAATATGTCCAAAGTTTAGGGATATTTATGCAAATTGTCCACACAAAAAAACAAGGATAAAAGAATGTTGTGATTGGAAAAGAAAGCATGGTCGGCGACTCGGCGTTAGAGTTATGGACTAAAAGTAAAAGGAAGATGCAGTTTCATGGCTGGCTTCCATGAGTTTACAACTCACATGCATCTCGATCTCAATCTCGATCTCAATCTCAATCTCAATCTAATCAAATTATTTTATTTTTAGAATTTCAGGCGAAACATCTTCGAAACATGTTTCACGCGCTAATTACGCTAATGGTTGCGTGCTCTGACTTTTCATGATTCTCTAACCTATACGCGGTGGATCCCACTCTCTCGCTTTACCTAGATCTGATTTTGACACGTGTATTCTCTCATGGTAGGGACCACTTTCGGATTTCTGTATAAGGTTGGTTTGCAGCCATGGTGGGTAATGGGTATAAAAACAATCTCATTGCATTTTTCCAGATTTTTTTTTTAACCATTAGATTTTTGTTCAGGAATAAGAGGACTCAAACCCTTGATGTAGTATTCTACTAGATCAACTTTATCTCGTCAGATTTATTTTATTTTCAGTCATCTTATAAATAGTTAAGACTTTGTTTTTATTTTTTAATATTTGTTTGGCCGTGTTAACATCTGAAATCAGGGAATATATATATATATATATATATATATATATGAAACTTTTCCTATCAACACACCACTTATTTTAATACAATGAGAACCTTTGATAAAATTGCATACAATTGAATGTGTTTCGATGATATTTTTTATATGTTTCCAAGGAAAATTAAAATATACATTTGGTAAAAATTTAAAAATTTTTTTGGATTAGATAACTATTTTTTTTCTGATTTTATCTTATTTTTAAATATTTTATCTTCAAAAAAGTAGGAAAATAATCGATTATTGTGCCTGAAAAATTTTCAATTTTTTTCCACAAATGTATTTCATCTTTTTTATCATCTATACAAAAAAAATATATCAAGATTCAATAAATTCCATTAAATGTCACCAAAGGTTCTTAAGGTGTGTATTGTAAAGTCATCATTGGAAAATTTATATATATATATATATACATTTATTGAAATTTATAAATTTCAATTTAGGGTTTTTTTAAGGGAGGACTTGAACCCGTAACCTCATGGTGTAGGTGTGAGGTATATACTACTAGACCAACTTCATATCATCAATTAGTGAATATATATTAAAATGAATCAACAATTATATATACAGTGGTTCTCTTATAAGGGATCTCTTATTTTAATTTCGGTAAAAACTTTGATGAAATCACATCCATTTTTATGAATTTTGATCTGAATTTTTTTGTAGATGATATGTTCAATGAAATCTAGTTATAAATAAAATTTGAGAATTTTTCAAACGCTACAACTATTTTTCTTGAGTTTTCCCATATTTGGCCCATTTTTGATGCCTTCATATTTAACAAAATCATGATGAATAGTTGTAGTGCTTGAAAAATTCTTAAATTTTATTGATATGTATATTTCATTAAACTTATCATTCATAAAAAATTCATATCAAAATTCATAGAAATCGACGTGATTTCATCAAGGTTCTTGCCGAAATTAAAATAAGGGATCCCTTATGAGAGAACCACTAAGGGGCCGTTTGGTATGGGGTAATCAAAATAATGTGATTCCCGGGAAAGTTAAACACTGGAATGTGATTCCTAGGAAACTTGTGTACATGTGTTTGGTTGGGTATAGGAATATTATATTGGATTCCTGAGAATATCAAGTAAAAGTGTTTGGTTGTATATGGGAATTTGTTTATTTATTTATTTATGTATTAAAAACTAAAAAATTAAAAAGATAAATTCAAAGCTCCTTTTCTCTCTCCAGACACATTTCATATCTTTCTTTCCATTTCTATCTCTCTCTTTGTCTTTCTCTCCGATCTTGTTCTTCGTCGTCGTCGTCATCCTGAACTCGTCGTCGTCGTCGTCATCCTCAGCTCGTCGTCCTCCTCCTCCTCAGCTCGTCGTCGTCGTCAGCTCGTCGCCGTCACAGCTCATCGCTGTCGCAGCTCGTCGTCGTCGTCCTCAGCTCGTCGTCGTCGTTAGCTCATCGCAGATCGTCGTCGTCGTCGTCGGGCCGGGTTCTTGATCTTCATCGTCGTCTGCAATTTTTTTTTTTTGGTGTTCACTTGCTGTAAATTTGTTTTTTGGGTGTTAATGATGCTGTTTGATGATGCTGTTTTGATGAAGATGAATTTGTCAATGGTTTAGTTGATGAAATTAGGTTTCGAAATCTGGAAATTTAGTGTTTGGGTAGTGAGAAGGTGTAAGAAAATGTGGAAATTTTTTGGACGAATTGTTTTTAAAATTACCAATTGTCATTTTTTTAATTAAATGTGGGTCCCACGGTGGGAATCTGATGAAGGGTAATCTGAAACCCACCTGTTGGGAAGGGTTTCAGATTACCCCCTTGAAGGGTAATGTGATTCCCCTCTTTGAGGGTAATGTGATTCCCATGGGATTCACTTTCTCGGGAAACCAAAAACCTAAACCTCCTACCAAACATGGGAATGTTATGAGATTCTCATTCTCATGTAAAGATGACGGTATACCAAACGGCCCCTAAGATATAATGAGTTTTAAGATGTGTGTGTGTATAATGAGTTTTAAGATGTGTGTGTGTGTGTGTGTGTGTGTGTGTGTGTGTGTGTGTGTGTGTGTGTTACACTTTAAAGAGTGAGTTTTAAGATTATTATCAGCTTAATAACTCAAGTTTTAATAACACTTAAAGTGTGGATCTAACAAAAATACCCTTATGTCTTGAGTTTTTTTTTGTGTTTTCGAGACTTATTTTAGTATTTTCGAGACTTGTTTTCTAATTTCCGAGACTTATTTTGTTGTTTCCAAGACTTATTAGGTATGTTTACAATATTTTAGATTTATTGGACAAAAATGAAATTTTTCAAAAAAATAAAAATTTGTGGTCATCTTTTTCATCGAGGACCTCCATTGGAGGCCGATTTAAACATCCAATGGAAGTCTTTCATCTCCATTGATGGATGACCTCCATTGGTCCTCCATCAATGGAGGTTTTTGAAGAAAAAAAACATAAAAATGGCATAAATGTAATAAAAGAAGGAGATCGAGGTATTTTAGGACTCTTTAAAGAGTGAGTTTTAAGATTATTATCAACTTAATAACTTAAGTTTTAATAGCACTTAAACTGTGGATCTGACAAATATACCCTTAAGTCTCGAGTTTTTTTTTATGTTTCTAAGACTTATTTTAGTATTTTCGAGACTTGTTTTCTAATTTCCGAGTCTTATTTTGTTTTTTCCGAAACTTATTAGGTATATTTACAATTTTCAAAATTTATTGGGTAAAAATGAAATTTTTCAAAAAAAATAAAAATTTGTGGTCATCTTTTTCATCGAGGACCTCCATTAGAGGTCGATTTAGATATCCGATGGAAGTCTTTCATCTCAATTGATGGAGGACCTCCATTGGTCCTCCAACAATGGAAGTTTTTGAAAAAAAAAAACATAAAAATGGCATAAATATAATAAAAGAATAAGGTTAAGGTATTTTAGTCCATTGATGCCATTTAAACTTAACGTAAACTAGTGATACACTTAAAATTCAATATAAAAAGATTGTTATTTCCCATCATTTCCAATATATGTATGTGTGTGTATATATATATATATATATATATATATATTTAATAGTTTGATTATGTTTTCTTTTGTCTCGGTGTCGAAGTCTTTAAAATGGAGATGTGACTTTAAAATGGAGATCCGTCACATGGTTCAAACCCTTGCATTGTATATTGTTAGATTCAGTCGCCCATCAACACTAACCAAATCCATTTGTTGTTCTCTACATACTTTTTTATTTCTCAAATCGTAAGTCATAATAAAGAGACATGATATTGCATTAATTTCCAAAAAAACAGCCATCTATTTATAACATCAACCTTAATTTATCTTTCATTCTACGACAATGCCATCAAAGACCAAAATCCACATCAATTGCCTTCAATTGCATAAAAATAACTTTCTCCTCATCTCTTTAACTTCTTAGCAAGAAAGCATCATCTCTATTTAAATTTCAGAAATTTCTATTCAAAGAAAGATAGATGCAAGAAAAGAATTTGAAGTAAAATTAACGGGTATTTCTTTTATTTATATTTAATATATATATATATATATATAATCGCATCAAAATTATATTTTTTATTGTATATGAACAATTTAAATTTCATTTGAAATTTTTGTGTTGAGTTGTGATTTTTTTTCCATTTATTTAGTGCCATATTTTTATTTACTTAAATGAAATCTGTAGTGTAGTAACCATGAAATTTTTTCTCTCTTTCTCTTAAATTATTGTTAAATTATTATTATTTTTTTTAACTTTTAGGCGTTACATCTATATAAAATATGTATCACTCATTTTCTCCTTAGTGCGCACTGATATAGTTTATATCAGTGCGTTGCATGTTGACCACTGATTATAGAGAAGTTTTGATAAGTGCATACAGTTTGAGTTAAAGTATTTAAATCTAATGGTTCATATCCAACGCACTGATGAAATTATATCAGTGTATACTTACTTGAAATTTTTTGAATATATATATATTAATTAAACAAATGAAGAAACAAATGACGTTGTCATTTTGTGTTATTGTTCAGTTTTTTTTTCCTCAATGGTTTTGGACTTGTATATGTTTTTTTTATTTCCCCTATTTCGGACAAAAAAAAAATGAAGAGACGAGGAGAAATTTTTTTAATGCATTTGCAAAAAAAAAAAATATATGGCACTAAAGAAATGAAAAAGAATCACAACTCAATACAAAAAAGTTAAATGAAACTGTTCATAACAATCAAAAATATAATTTTGATGCGATTATATATATTTATTAAATAAAAATAAAAGAAATACCTATTAATTTTACTCTAAATTTTCTTCTTGCATCTATCTTACTTTGAACAAAAATTTCAAAAATTTAAATAGTGATCGGGCTATCTTGTTGAGAAGTTGAAGAGACAATGAGGAAAAGAAATTTATACAGTCGAAGGGAATTGATGTGGAATTTTATCTTTGATGGCATTGCCATAAAATGAAAGATAAATTAAGGTTGATATTATAAGTGGATGATTGTTTTTTTGGAAATAAAAGCAATAGCATATCTCTTTATTATGGCTTATGATTTAAAAAAAAAAGTAAATGAGTCTAAATGTCATGTAGAGAACAACACGTGGATTTGGGGAGTGTTGATGGGCGACAGAATCTATCAATTCTCTATTGTCTTTACGGTTACTCATAAAACCACAAAGTGTGGAGAGATCCTCTCATATAATGGGAGATCGGAGGAGATACTAGATACATCTGATTATGGAAGTATTTAAATAAAAGTTAAAAATATTTATAAAATTGTCAAGAATAAGGTGTCATTTATGTTTTGACCCTTGCTAATTTTAAAATATTATGATTTAGACCCCTAAACGTTAAATTTCTCCTTCCTTCCTTGACAATAACTTTTTTTTTTTAAGTTGACAATATTGTGGTTTGGACTTGGTGAGATTAGAATCTACAACTACAAGCACAACCCGTAATCCAACTCACTCAAGCGGAGGGTATTCCCACACTTTATGGTTTTAATAGGCAAATGTGAGTATATATTTACGATACCAAAATTTGAATTTTGTGGTCTAAGGTAATAAACCCTTGGTCACTAGGCAAAAACTATTGAACTTGTATTCTCCTGCTCAAACATTAACTCATTTCAAATTTGATAAATCCATAAAGGTTGTTGTATGACGCGTATCATTTTTTTTTGAAGGATTGACCTATCATATTGATCATAAACTTATTTATAAGTACTGAAACATTTGGTCACTTGGTAACCTATTCGATTATAAATTTATAATATACAGTAAGTTAAATGATACATATAGTGGTGGACCTAGAAATTTATATCTGACGGGGTACTTGAAAAAATAATAATGACAACTACAATTAGCTTATTTATTATTATTAATTTTATCACATGAAGAAGTTTATGTAAAACAGCCAAGAAGATATTATATTTTTATAATCTTTTTATAATAATCCCTATCAATTTTATTGAAAATAATTCTCTACGTGTGTGAACAGGATATCATTCATATATTAATCTTCAATTTGATTATGTAGTCAAAACTATTTATATTTGTTGAGTGTAGAGAAACTATATAATATAGTAAAATAGAACCCTAAAAGCAACACATGTCGTCGTGTAGAAGATTTGGAATTAAATTCGGTACATTAATTTGTATTTTTCCCATTCATTATTATTATTATTATTATTATTATTATTATTATTATTATATTGGTTAGCTTAAAAAATTATTAAATCAGTGCAACAATAATACAATAAATCTAAAGGTTTTATATTCTTAATTATAAAATTTAAAGTTATGTATTTATTTTTTTTCCAAGAGATACACTAATATTAATTGATTAATCAAATTATTAATTTAGTAAATTCAAAATCAAAAGACACTACGTTAATAGGCCTTAGCTATCAATTTATTATTGTTTTCTTTAAAAAAAAAAATTATTGTGGTCATTCTTCATTTCTTTGTATGAATGATTTTTGGAGTGTAGACTAGTAGTGGATAACTTAATTAATACTTTTTGAAAAATGATTGAGAAGCTCAAAGCCTTAAAGAAAACTCTTAGATTAAATAAAAAAAACTTTAACACTCTTCTCAAAACTTATTCATTGATATTTGCATCTTTTGGTATTCTCCCTAATTTATTGTTTATATAAATGATATCCTATTATATAATGGGTTATTATCAGTTATGTCCCTATCTTTTTTTGAATGATCAATTTTTTAAACGAGTTTACTTTTTTATCAAAAGTTTCCCTGACTTTTGAAAAGTATATCAAATAGGCCCATCTGTTACTCCACTGTTAGTCCAACTTAACAGTTCTAGGGGTATTTTTGTCATTAAACCAAGTTAATTCCACATGTCAATAAAACAAAAATAGAATATAAAAAAATCAATATTTTATTTATAATTATATATTATTTTAAATTAAAAAGAAACAAAAATGAAAAAAAAGTAAGAAAAAACCGAAAAAAAAAACTGAAAAATTTGAAAAAAATAAAATAAAGAACAAACAAATTTTTTTTTAAAAAAAACAAACGAAAACAATGAGGTATAGATCCGGCTCAAATCATCAACAAAACCATCATCTTCTTCACTGAACCTCTTCATATTCTCTCTAAAAAAACCCTTATCTCTCATCTCTCTCTCTTCTTTGTCGCCTATCATCTCTCGTCTCTTGGTCGCCGCGTCGATCGTCAATCTTCTCCGGCAATAGGAGTTCGAATCTTGGTCGCCGATCTCTTTTTGCGATAGGAGTTCGAATCTTGATCGCCGATCTCTCGTCTCTTGGTCGCCGCGTCGATCGTCGATCTCCTCCGGCAATAGGAGTTTTCTCTCATCTCTCTCTTTTCTTGATCACCTGATCTCTTCCGCCGAATCGAATTTGATGGGGCGCTGGCGAGATTGTGGGATGGTGGTGGTGGTTTATGGATTTTGGGGGTTTGGTTGTGAAGCTGTTGGTGATTGGGTTGGGATTGGTGGTGGTAAATTGGTGAATTAATTTCTGGTTTTTGGAATTAATTTATGGGTTTGTGGAACTGTTCATGTTTGGAGACCGAGAAAGTGTAAGAAAAAAAATATTTTCGGTTGAGAATAAATTTTTTGTTTGTGGCTTAATGATTATGTTTGATAAAGATGAAAAATATTTTCGGTTGAGAATTAATTTCAGTTGGATTTTGGAGGATGAATGATGAAGTGAGAGAAGATGATGTTAAAAAAATCTAGAAATTTTGAGTTAAAAAAATATCTGGAAATTTTTTTTAACATTAATTTCAAACATTAAAATACTAAAATTTTAAGGAATAAAAAAAAATTTGGCATACAAGGGCAAAAGCGATATTACACCTTTTATGTGACGTTTGGCCGTTAAAAAAGAAGTCAACATGACCCATTTGATATACTTTTCAAAAGTCAGGGAAACTTTTGATAAAAAAAGTAAACTCGTTTAAAAAATTGATCATTCAAAAAAAGATAGGGATCCAACTGATAATAACCCTTATATAATATAAAGCACATGATAATCTACAACAATTCCAAAACCGAAACAAACATGAAACATAATTGATTAATTGCTCCCTCTCCTTCTTTTTCTCTTTTTTATTTTACCACCAAAGCTGTGTGTCATTTTCTCCTTTAGCCTATTGAAATAAGTAGTTTTTTCTACAAGTTAGCACTTTTTATTATGTCTCAACGATGACTAAAAGTGCTTTTTAATTATTGATTACATATATATCAGATTAAGTATGGCGGCTTCGAGAGGGAGAATGAATTTGAGTTCTGTAATGAAAATAATGTCGTTCGTGAGATTACAATGAAGACACGATCAACTGAGACTATCGAGACCTCCGAGTCTGTTGATGAGATAACATCATTCACTCTTTACTCTACTTTGATTAGCCATACAAAACAACAAAAGAAAGTGAAAATGATAAAATTACAATATAAATGGTTGACAAGTTGGCAGTGCTGCAATAACTAGGGAGGTGAATGCTTTATGCTGGAAAGTGGATACAATGAGGAATTTGTCCCAGCAGTTGAGGGGTCTTGCACTATTATAATCCAGAAAGGTAAAAAGTTGGTTATAGGAGATCAACCATTTCGTAACATTATGAATCCGCTAAAGTCGTCCTCGCAATACAGAATGGATCAAACAAGAAAATAATAATTTTCTATTATTATTTGGTAGAAATAAACGAAAGGAGTTTAAAGTTGGGTATTATTATTCATTGTTAGATTTCTAAAAATTGGGATTTTTTTTTTTTTGCTTGATTATAATGATCCTGTGAGATTCATTTGTTTGAGTGTAAAAACAGGTCTTTGTAATATTTAAATTTCTTCCACTTTGACTGAAATAATTTCCGAAATGTTTATGTATATAGTCCAAAATGCAATTATCTGCATTTCATTTCCAATTTCTGTTATTAATTTAAGGTAACAATTCATATGTCTCATTTTTATTTAGAGATTAATTTAATGACCTCATATCATAATTTTTATTTTAAGGAATAGAGAACTGCGACACTATTATTGTATATAAACTGCTTCTATTAATTGTTTTTTGTCAATAGAATATAATATATTTTTTAAGGAAGTAGTAAGCCGTAACCCTATTTTACGTTGTATATAAATAGTTTATGTTTGTCTTTTGTTAAAGAATAAAGAGCCGTGCCACAATAATTTTATTTTTATTTTTGCAAGTTCTATAATAATAATAAATGGCTTCCGTTAATTTTTATTTTGTTAAAGATGTAGATCGAGATCCCTTTATGGCCATTGTTATTGTGTATGAATGGCTTCTATTTTTTCTGACATTTTATATCCCTTTTATGCAATATACCTTTTATTAATCTATATAATATTAAAAATATAAATTAAATCAACCCTAATTTTCAAGTCCACATTTTATAAATTTAAATTCTCCATTAAATTCTTCAGCTGAGTTTTAGAGATTACAGAGAGAGCAATTGAGGAAGAAGATTATATATAGAAATCAATGAATATTTGTTTTAAATAATGATCAGAAATGTGTTCATATTTTTGGGTTGTTTGAAATCGTATTTTATTTTTGTTTTTGCACGGTCAGTGGCTCTTTGGGAGGAAGAATGATGTTTTTTTTTTCTTATTATTTGAAACAATGGAAGCCTGGTCTTGAAATTAGTGATTTTTTTTTTACTCTTTCGATTCTACTCCCTACTAATTAAACATTTGACTTAGATAAACTTTTTAATTATCCAATGCCGTTAATAAACAAACCCTTGAGTTTTCAAGAAATGTGACTTTACACTTCTCCCACTTAATTAACATTAATTTTTCCGATATCAGTAAAAGAGTTAATATTAAAAAAAACTCTCACCTTTGAACTATTGTCGGATGTATATTTATAAATGCTTTTGTTTTAGAAACCTCACATATGAACTAACACCTGTTAGTATTCATTTGTGTTGATTGAGTTTGACTTTTAAAAAGTATAAAATATCACAATTTAAGTTTCAATTATATGAATTGATCATTATACCCTCATATTTTTACCAAATAAATTAATAAAATGATACAAAAAGCGAGAATGTTAACTTGCAAAGGAAAAATTATTTTGTGAACAATTTTATCCCTACAAATAACAAAATTACAAACTAACCAAAAGCATTGAAAATGAGTATTTGTTTGGATTTATAAAAAAAGACAAATAAATACATATTCTGGTTTATTTTAAATGTTTTTGGTTCATTTGTAATTTTGTTATTTTTAGAGATAAATTTGTCCACAAATAACTTCTCCTCGCAAGTTAATATTCCCGCCTTTTGTATCATTTTAGTAATTTTTATTTGGCAAACGTATGAGAGTATAATGGATCAATTCATATAATTGAAGCTTATATATAGATATTTTAGACTTTTAAACGATCAAACTCAGTCAACACAAACAGAATATTAATGGTGTTAATCTATAGGGGATGTTTCTAACATAAAAGCATTTATAACTATACATCCAATAATAGTTCAAAGGTAAGAGGAGATTTTTAATATTAATCCTTAGTAAAATCTTGATTACGGTTTTTCCATCTCATTGTTAAATTTTAGTTGATGACTATCCAAAAACTCATTCTTAGTTGTTGGTAGATAATTTATGGAATGTAATATCTTTAAAATAAGAGTGATGATATTGACACACCCACCGTTAAACTATTTATACCTCACTTTTAAAATTATTTAGTATTTTTTTTCCTTTATCAAATTACTTAAAAAGACATACAATTTTTAATTGTTTTAAAAAAAAATAGCACTAGACACCATTAATTGGTGGGTTGAGTCCCAAAAAGACCATTAACTATTTAAATTTTTAAATTTTTCCAAAATCACCACCCTGACAAAATATTGTTCCAAAATCACCATTTTAACAAAACATTGTTCATTGACAGTCATTTTGTTACAATCTAACAGAAAGCTACCGACCGTTATCTGTGACATGGCACCCATAAAAAATTTTATAGGCAATATTTTATGTATTTTGATTATTTAATTATATATAAAAAGTAATGATTTGATTAATTTATTATTTTTATGGACAATATTTCCTGTTTATGGGTCACATCAAATTTATTATTATTCCCAAAATCAAACTTATTCCATGATTAACTTATTATTTAATTATATATAAAGTAATGATTTGATTATAATAATTTTATGGGCAATATTTTCTGTTTTATAAAGTAATCATGATCAAAAAATAGTCAAAACACAAGTAAAAAACCAGTTTAAAACTCGTTAAAAACTAGTTCAAAAACCGGTGCAAACATGTTTTACTATTTTGACCCATATTCTAATAGGTTATGATACAAGCAAACGGACTTCAAACAATTAATGGACAACGTAGAAACAATTGATAATTTCTTTCTATGAAATGACTAATTTGAGTAATTTTGAAAAATTGATGGTCATTTATTGACCACCTCACCAAATCAGTGGCTCTAGATATCACTGACCCTAAAAAAGATCATGTACAAAGTAAAACTAATAAATCACTATTTTCCTTAATTTGAAACCCTAATGATATAGATTATTTCAAAAAAATCAATGAATGTTTACTATTTTTATTTATATTCTCTTTTAGATCTCGAACTCATGTTTCCAATGTTTAGTATTTATTGATTTTATTATTTCATAATTTCTTTTTCTTTTTCTTTTCAAATTCCAGATATGATCCATATTTACTATTTTTTTTATCTCTCGGTTTATTTTCTTTCAGATTTTCTATGTATTCTATGATTTATATCAATTCTTTTGTAGATTTTATTCTGGATATAATTATTTTTTGTTAATAGAATATAATATATATTTTTTGAAGGAAGTAGTAAGCTGTGACCTTATTGTCCATTGTATATAAATGGCTTCTATTTATCTTTTGTTCAAGAACAAAGAGTAGTGCCACAGTAATTTTATTTTTATTTTTGCAAGTTCTATAATAATATATAAATGGCTTCCGTTAATTTTCGTTTTGTTAAAGATGTAGATCGAGATCCCTTTATTGCCATTGTTATTGTGTATAAATGGTTTCTATTTTTTCCATGACATTTTATATCCCTTTTATGCAATATACCTTTTATTAATCTATATTATATTAAAAATATAAATTAAATCAACCCTAATTTTCAAGTCCATATTTTATAAATTTAAATTCTCCATTAAATTCTGAAAGATTCAAGAATTAAATATCATAACAAAAATTATATATTTAAAAAACAGAATATGAATACAGATTATTACTAGCATATGTAGAGATTATTATTAAACAATTATAGAGCAAATTCAACAAAATGAAGATTACATGCACATATATTCACAGTTTCACACTTAACTATATTTAAGAATATTAATAAATATTTAAAATTCTTTAGATATTCTTCTAAAAAATGTATCATAGTGTTAACTATTTAATATATGATTTAATATATTTTGGACTATTAATAAATATTTCAAGCTTTAGTCTTAAATTCTTATTAATATTAATATTATAATCATCAATAATACGCACCTCTTTTCACACTTAAATATATTTAAGAATACTAATCAATATTAAAATTATTTTTTCATTTCTCTAATTTAATATGTGATTAAATTTATTTTTTAAGGATATTAATAAATCTATATATCTATATCTATATCTAATAAATAACGTTGAATTGTAATGTCAATGACTATTATCTCGTGTTTAAAATCATTTTAATTTGTTTTATTTATATCATTTAATTCTAATCTAGTTAATAAAAAAATTGTCATTTAAGAACATGATCTGAGATCAAATTTTCATTTTTTTTTCGTAAAGTTGTTGGAGATTATAATCAGTAGGTGCACTATTAATTGAATAAATTTATTGATAAAAATTCATATTCTTCCTTCAACATCAAAGGATAATGCATGCATGACTCTTAAAGCACAGAACAAATAGTACTAGATGCCTTTAATACTATTTGAAACACTCAAAGAATACCTCTTAAATCTTTTCAAAAGTAATTTACTGATATCTGTATTTTTTTTGTTTTTTTTTTACAAGAACTGTTTTCTATATATATATATATATATATATATATATTCTCAAATCAGTACGCACTAATATAACTTTATCAGTGCGTTGGATGTGGACCATTAGATACTTTGACTCAAAGTGTATGCACTTGTCAAAACTTCTCCATAACTAGTGGTCCACATGCAACGTACTGATATAAGTTATATCAGTGTGCATTGAAGAGAAAATGACTGTATAAATAAATAAATAAATAATATATATATATATATATATATATATGGTATGTTTGGTATGGTTTTTCAAATAGAGCTTTTAGAGTAGATTTTTTTTGAGTAGAGCTTCTTAGGAGTAGAGCTTCTAACAAAAAGTTGTATGTTGTTTGGTATTCAGTTACAGAAGTGTTTTTCAGTTACTAGATTGTTTGTCAATGTATTTCCAAAAGTGCTGTTGGTTGTGATAAATTACAATAAGGGCACAAATATATGAGTTTAAAACAAAAATTACAGACACATGAGTTTTTTTTAAATAAAAAAAATCACAGCTAAATGATTTTTTTAAAAAACACAATAAAAACAAAATCACATGTGACTGAATTTAAAAAAAAATATAACACAGATACACAAGTATAGGTATATGAAATTTTTTTAAATCTTAGGTAGATGATTTTTTTTTAAAAAAAAATCAAGTAAACATATTTATAACTTCTTAACAATAAACATTAAGCATACATATATATTATTGTTTATAATTATCAAAAAAAAAAAAAATTAAGTGTTGATTTGAACTTACAGGTAATAGATGAAAACTTGTCGTTTGAATGCCAATGAAGATGAGAGAAACAAAAATGATATCTGATAAATATTCAAATATAATAGGGTTGTGTAATAGAAGGGGTATCTGATGGAATATTTAAAATTCATAGAGGGTATTATTGACAATACAACTGTATTAAAAAAGCTCAAATGAGCTTCTTAGGAAAAGCCCAAAATCTGAGAGAAGGCAACACTCTAATCCATTTATTTAGATTGTATTAGATTTATATGATTTAAATGAAAGTGCCACATCATTTGGACACCAGATTTAAATAAAGTAGCATTACTCAATTATTAAATAATCTAATTTTAACTTCTTAAAAGCAATATCCAAACATAGCCTTACTAGAGTGCAACTTTAGGCTTTTAGTGATTTAAAAAATTAGTGGATCATAAGATGATTTGGATTGAATACCCATGGGGTTGTTAGTAGACATGACCAAGGTTCAGTTCCAACCGTGGATCATGGAACCGAACGGGAACCACCACTAAAAAAATCGAATTAGAACCAGTACCTTTAAGGTTCCAGTTCTGGCACTCAAATATGCAAAACCGAAGAGGAACCGATGGTACCACCGATTTTTTTTTAAAAAAAAACTTTTGAAATATTTTTATGGCCGTTGGAGGCCCCAACAGCCAAGCTGAATCAATTGACAGCCAGTGTCAACTAATCATTGGGCCTCCAACGGCCTGCAAATTTATTTTTTCTTTTTTTTCCATTTCTTATTTTCCTATAAATACTCAATTATTTATATTTATTTTATTGCAATTACATTTTTTTATTCAATTCAAATTCATTTCCAACAATTTTTTCAAATTTATTTCTAAGAAATTTTTCAAATTTATTTCCAAGAAATTTTTCAAATTTATTTCTATCCATTTTTCCACATTTTTTTCTAGAATTTTTATAATTCAATTTTTTAAATGGTAAGTGGAAGTGAAGATAATCCAAGACGTTCCATTTCCGGGAGATGTAAGGGTTATATGCTAGACAATGTCAGTTATGACGACACCACTTATCATGAGTACCTGCAATAACAAGCCTATCTTGAATCCCTAAACTCTCCTAATCCCCCATTAATAATTTCTAAACCCGACGCCCACCCTAATTTCACAAGCCAATCAGAAAATATGCCCGACCCCCCTCCAGCTTTTGTACCACCTACTGAAGGGAACGTAGAGAAGCAACCGAAATCTAATCTCTTCGTACTCTATATGAATAAAATTACGAAAGACGTTGGAATCATGGCATTGGTTTGCAATTGCTGCCATAAAGAATTTAAGTGGAGTAAATATGGAGTATATGGCACATATCCGAAGCATATAACGTCCCAGCATTCAGTCGAACATGCCAAATCGAGTTCACAAACCCACATTTCTAGGTTCCCTACCCCTAACACTCAATTACTTAAATATAGTGATCCAAATAATAGAGAAGAATTAGTTAAAATGGTTGCTGTAGAACATTTACCTTTTAGTTTTGGTGAGACGGTTGATTTTATTAATTATTGTCAAAAAGTATTAAATTCTACTGCATGTTGTGTTCCTAGAACCACTCCCACATGTACACTTTATGATACTTATAAAAGAGAAAAAAGGATTTTGCAATTTTTTTTTGATAATTATAAAGGTCATGTTTCTATATGTGCCGACATATGGAGTGACTATTGGCAATACACTTTATGATACTTATAAAAGAGAAAAAAAGATTTTGCAATTTTTTTTGATAATTATAAAGGTCGTGTTTCCATATGTGCCGACATATGGAGTGACCATTGGCAAAATCATTCATACTTGAGTGTCACTTGTCATTATATAGATAATGAGTGGACAATGCAAAAAACAATTCTTGCATTTAGAGTTTTTGATGATTCACATACTGCTGATAATATTTACAAAAAGATTAAACATATTTTTGAAGAGTATAAAATTGAAAACAAAATTTTTGCAATTAGTTTTGATAATGCTTCCAACAATATCACAAATATTCCTTTTTAATTGAATTATGCAAACCTTATTTTTGTAGTAAATGTTTTCATCAAAGATGTGATTGACATGCTTTAAATTTATGTGTTCAAAATGGTTTACAAATTCTTCAAGCTTTTATTAAACCTATTAGAGGTGTCCTCTATTATTTGTTGAAATATTCTTCTACAATGAAAGCATGAGCAAGAATTTGTAAACAAAGTGGTAGGCATCCAAATTGCTTGCTGAAAGTTATGATTATAGGGATTTATTAATTTCTTTTATGCAATATAATGTTAATAACATTTATCTTTATACACACCACTGAGATGTTTGTACAAAAAATTGTAATTTGTTAAAAGTCTTTAATAATGCTACTATCAATTTTTTTGGTATTTATTATCTTACTGGTCATTTATTTATTATTGAAAGTGTTAATATTGTTGATGTATTTTCCGAGTATGCATCCGAAGTACAATACAGGCTTGCATTAATGCTATGAAAAAAATGGTTAGACTATTATAAGGAGTTTCTAACTATTTATTTGCTTGCATTGTGTTTTGATCCACGTTGAAAATTAGAAAATTTGTCTAATTATTTAACTTTTTATTATCAATGTTTAGAAATAGATTTTGATGTTATTAGTTACTTTTCTAAAATTAAGACATTATTTTGTGAGTTATATGATGAGTATCTTAGAGTTTATAGTCTATCACTGAGCATTGATGTTCCACAAACTCAAACTGCATCTAATACATGATCCTCTGGATTCATGGCCAACTGTTATCCCAAAAAAAAAATATTACGAGGTTCTTCTTCATCAAGCTCGACCTCGCATTCTGAGGTTTAAACTTATATAAGTACCTCTTTTGAGTTTATGAGAGACTGTGATTTGGAAAAATGTGATATCTTACATTGGTAGAGGGAGTATGAAAAATGCTTTCCAATCTTTGCTATTATAGCTAAACAAATTCTTGCAACACCATTTTCTACTGTGGTTGTGGAACAAGAGTTTAGCGTTGGTGGAAATATTTTGGACGAAAGACTGTTCGCTTTTGAGTCAATAATCAATTTAAGTCCAAGTTTGTGTTGATGATTAGACCAAGGCACAAAACAGACAACAAGAAATCTATCAAGAAGCACTCTATGATTTCTTCGACGATGACCATACCACTGGAATGGATGACAGCGATTAGTTACGGTCTCAACTCACATCTCCTAAATATGAACAAATCCATCATGCTTTTAGCTTTTGTTAACAACTAACTAAATATATTTTGTTGGTTGACCGATTTTAAACAACAAACATAGTAAAATATCTCAAATCTCTCTCATAATATTTATTATCCGAAAAATCGACGCGAAGTCTTTTCCGTACAACATTTAGACCGGATGGAGCGGTGCTCTACGGTCGGAAGGGGAGAGGTATGGGTACCTCGACCGTTGGGGCTTTAAGGATTAGGAAAAGAGATGGTGCTAGAGGTTCCCTTAGCTGATTTGAGAGGCTGGTCCTGATTCCTGGTCCTTGGTCCCTGGTCCTGGTACACAGTCCTGGTACCCGGTCTTTTCTCTAGGTCTCCTTTGTGGTTCCTTGATTTGAATAACATGCAAGGAGGAATGAGCTCCTCAATGATATAAGTGTGGTCTTGAAGGATGAGACCATCCTGTAGTGATGCTTCACCTCTAGGTCCTTCCGGTCGGGGCCAAAACCCGTTCCGATTCTTCTAGCTGGTCCAATGGCTCTGATAGGATGTGCTTGAGCAATCTCCTCTATCTCCGATGTCTGATCCTCAAGAAGGCTGCTAGCTCCCATAGAGAGGGTACGGGGGAGCTCCGTAGCTCCACTGTTCTTCAACTCTTTTCTAGCGGATTCAGATGGTTTTTCTCATCTTTATATGTGACTTGGCATGCAGATAGGTGGATAAGAGAGTTAGAACCAGTAGGGTCGGAGTCTAAATTACATACATGCATAATAAAAGAGATAGATGGGAGAATGACAACTTATTTAATATAATTGGACTGACCTAGGGGGGAAAAGCATCATGAGTGATCATATGCTGAAAAACCCCTAGGTAGTATCCAGAAGAGGAATATAGTCCATTCTTTATATATATATATATATATATATATATCACAAGAAATGCTCCGGGAAGCTTACACAATTAGCAAAGTAGTACAACATAAGTGCTTGGGAGAGCTTACAGTCGTGGTAGTCAGGTCGATTCTTTTTCTTTCTTTCTTCTTTTCGCCCCCCATTAAGAGAGAGAGCTCTGCCATATTTATACTCTTTCGTGACCAGATTCAATCCTGCTGTCCATCCCCATTAATTGGGTCAACTTTTTAGTAATTAAGGGAATTGGAGTTGATGGTGGCCATGCTTAATGGAGTTGGCTATTTTCTCATTAATGGCGTTGTGAATGACCATTAAAGAGTTGACTAATTTCTCATTAATGCCGTTGTGAATGTCCATCAAAGAGTTGTCTGGTTTCTTATTAATAGCGTTGTGAATAGCCATCAAAAGAGTTAACTAATTTCTTATTAATTATGTTGTGAATGGCCATTTTGATGGGAGAGCTTAACTTTCTCCTTTTTTATGGTTGGAGGGTACTGCTGGCTTCGTTCCTTTGGACGCGGTCTTGTTGTAGGTTGGCTTCCTGGCGCACCGGTCCCTTCTTTCTGGGCGGTCTTTCCCTTGGCGTGTTGGAGCCTTCCTGCCATTGTTTCCCATTCTAGATGGGTGGGAGGTGCTTGGTGGATCGTTTTGGGACAGGAATCGTGGTACTGGGGTATTGGGTACTATGGACAGTGGTACCGGTGCTCTTAGGTATTAGGGAACCGGGATGATCCCGATCTCGGTCCTAGTCCACACATGGTTGCTGTAGGTATACCAGTCCCGATTCTTTCATAATGCCCCATGTAGCCTTCTTCTAATCCAGGTAGCATTGGTAGGGAGATAAAATTCTTCTTTGGACCCCTGCCAAAAAAAGTTGTTAACAATATGGAATTCACAATTCTAGTGTGGTACCATGTGGTTATTGTAACCTGTAAGAAACTTCAAAGACAAATAAGAGGTTTTGTCACTCTTTTAAAGTGAGTTTGTAAGACTATCACCACTTTAATAATTTGAGTTAAAATGACACATATTATGGTGAATGGACAAAAATGCCCCTATAGTTTTGATTTTTTTTTTTACTTTCAGTTTTCCATTTTTTTTAATTTTTTGTTCTTCTTTATCTTCTTCGTGCGACCTCCATTGGAGATCAAAATCGAGCTCCATTGGAGGTCGAATCGACCTTTAATGGAGGTTTGTTTGTTTGTTTGACCTCCAATGGAGGTTGAAGTCGTTTGACCACTATTGGAGGTCTAATCGACCTCCCTGGAGCTTGACCTTTATAGAGGTCGAAATCGACCTTCAATGGAGATTGATGAAGAAGATGGAAAAAATTGAAAATTTTCATTTTTGTCCACCAAGTCTCAGAAATAACGAAAATACCCCAAAAGTCTTGGAAAGTACTCGAAAATGCCGAATAAGTCTCGGTCCGAGACTTAATCGAGACTTATTTTGTATTTTTCGAGACTTTTAGGGTATTTTTATAATTTTCGAGACTTGTTAGACAGTAAATGAAAATTTTCAATTTTTTATATTTTTTCATCTTCTTCTACATTGACCTCCAACGGAGGTCAAATGACTTCTACCTCCAATGAAGGTCGAATCGACGTTTAATACCTTCATTGGAGGTCGAACGAAGAGGTGTGTTTGACCTCCGATGGAGGTCCAATGAAGAAAATGAAGAACAAAAAAAAATGGAAAACTTATAAGTTAAAAACAAAAATATGAAAAAAATCAAAACTGTTGGGACATTTTTATCCATTCACTATAATAAGTGTCATTTAAACTTATATTATTAAAATGATGATAGTTTTAAAATGCACCCATAAAAAAATGCTATATAATTTTCGAACCCTCAAATTCAATGGCCTTGATTCATGATTTCATGGCTTCACTACGTGCCTTCAACTTATACCGCCATATAATATAATACAAATAATCAATTATATTTAGGGAAAATCGTATTTTAGTCCATGTAGTTTGTTTTAATCTGCGTTTAGTCCACAGTTTTTTAGAATCGTAAGTTTTAATCCATATGTGACGGAATCCATTAAAAGTACATTTTTGTTACTGTCAGAAGGTAAAATGACCCTAATGCCCATGGAAAATGATGATAGTATTGAAAAGACACTGATACCCTCACTTTTGTCTTATATGTGCAAAAGAAAAATAAGAAATATTTACCATTTTACCCCTTTTTGTCTTAATTCTAAAAATTAATATTTAATAAATAATAAATAATATTACATATGAAAAATATTAAATAATAAAATGAAAAATATTATTAAACATTAAAAACTTACAAATTTATAATTAAAATAAAAAAAATTAAAAATAATACAAAAAAATATCATAAGAAATCTGGAAATCATAAAGAAAAAAATTAAAAATTAAAAAAGCTTTTTTAAAATTAGAAATATGGAAATCATGAACAACTTCAGCTAATTTGATTAAGAATTCAAGATGATACCCTTCAAATATCTGCCAAACATGAATATATATGAAGTGGAAATATATGGAGCTAAAGTTAAGGATAGTTTGATCGACATAAAAACACTCAAAGCAGTGAAATGTTTGATAAAAGTTCTCAGACAACTTTAACACAAAAAATGAAGAACTTGAGAAAACTCCATTAATGGAGAAGAGCAGACCAGAGCAATCTTATTGAATGTAGAAGAAAATGATTGATACAATTCGATTACAATGAATTACATGTATATATCAGCAACCTCTAATCATGCTAAAAATAATACCACTTTTTCAATTTTAAAAAAATTTGGATTCAACATCACACCAGATTCAACAAACCCAGATTCAACAACCCAGTTCATCTACATAACCCAGATGCAACAACCCAGTTCATCTACACAACCCAGATTCAACAACCCAGTTCATCTACACAACCCAGATTCAACAAACCTGGTTGTTCATCTACACAACCCAGATTCAACAAAAAAAAAAAATCATAAAACATCTTGAACAAAACCATAAAACATAAATAAAAAAAAACAAACAAACCCAGAAAACACCATTATCATCAACCTCAAACCTCAATCATACACCATCATCACCACAAAACTCATAAACATCATCACACTATATTCACAAAAAAAAAATTTGCAATCCCTATCTCACACAAGTCTTCTTCTTCTTCGATCAACCCTGTTCTGGGTTTTTTCACTTAGGTCACCCAGTCACGTGATCGATCTCGGGTCAACGCCTCCCCAGACCATTGATCTCACCCGAGTTGGCCGGTTTTCGCACCAGACCTGTGCGATTCGCGGCGACGATCATGATCTTCGGTTCAAATTATCCACGATTTGGTCCAGATCGAGCGACCCAAACCCAGATCGGCCGCCGTTGGTTCGATCAGTTGCTGTTCGTTCGATTGGTGTTGATCGATCGCAGGTCTTCGCTGTTCGTTCGTTTGATTTGATTTTGGCATCTGATTTGATTTTGGCATCTTGTTGTTTGGGTGGATTAAGGTTTGTGATTGAGTTGATGATGGGGTTTGAAGTTTGATGGCGATGAATGAAGAAGAATATAAGGATGTGAGAGATGATGATTTAGGTCGATGATGATGTTTTGTTATGTTTTCTTTTTTATTTATTTTATTTTAGTTTTGTAAATTTGTTTTATTTATTAGTTGGTTTTTTTAATATATATAATTTGTTTTAATTGTTTTTAATTTAAATAAATTTAATATTTAGTTTTTTATTTTATTTTTAATATTAATATTTTATTAATTATTTTAATATTACTTATTTTAAATTAATTGTTTAATTTTTTGATTAAATTAATTATTATTTAATTTAATAATAATATTTATTTGTTTTTTAAAATAAATTTCTAAATTACTACTATACCCTTATGTTAAATAAGATTCTAGAACATCAGATGTTGTTTTACCTTTTTACCCTCGTTGACTCTCGTTGACTTGACGGAATCCTAACAGAATTGGACGGTAGGAACTACAATGGGTATTGTCAGAGAAATTATGGACTAAAAATTATAATTTCAAAAAACTGTAGACTAAACGCAGATTAAGGCAAAATGTAGGGACTAAAATACGATTTTCCCTTAAATTTAATATCATTACGCACGTCAAATTGACAATCATATTGTTATAGAATCTAGAATCTGATTCTCAACCGAAACGTGTCGAGTGATGATTGGCAGTCACCCAGCAAGAAAACAGCATCGTTCCCTAATAATATCCAATTCCTGTCGTGTTGTATTTTGAAGATTCGAACCAGTCTAAAAAACAAAATGACGTGTTCAATCTGCAATTAACTTAATAAAATAAAATAATTTGAATAAAAAAGAGTTTGAAACGGAATCATCTCCCACTTGAATCGCATCTTCAAAGTCAGATTTGTTATCATTTTTGGCCACTTTCACGGACCACACAGAACACAACACAATCATAACGTAAAAAACGCTCACATGGCTTTGAAGTCCGTAAAGTTGTACGCTTACCCATTGGAGGCTACTTTACAAAGTATATACACATAAAAATCAGACCCCAATTGCTTTTTCTTCTGTTTTTGGTGTTTGAAAGTTGAATTGACCAGTGGGTTTAGAGTTTTGGTGTTGTAGAGAGAAGAAACGGCTCATGGCTGCGGCGTTGAAGTTTGATGGGGTGAGTGAGGAGTTGCATAAGATTCTGGATGCCAACATGGACCAGGCACCGGCTAGACGGCGGGTTCGTGAGTCGTTTAAGGACATTCAGCTTAATATTGACCATATCTTGTTCAAGGTAATTCTTTGATTAATGCGATGAAATTCTGTACAAGCAGCTAAGCTAATTTGTAACATTTTATATTTGATCTGTTAGTGAATTTGGATGGTTACAAATTGATCATTTGTGCAGTGAGAAATTTCAATTGTTTGATATTTACATTTGTTTTCAAGTTTCATTCTGAGTTGTTTGTGTTGGATGGTGATAATGGGTATTTGTCACGTTATTGGAGGATTTTGATTAATTAGACAATTCAAAGAATGACCTTGGGTTAACACAACTTTACTGACTGAATGTGTGTGTGTGTATATATATCACTTTCGTAGTCTGGCATTCACGGCGAATGTGACTAGTTTTCTGATGACTGTTCCATTTAGAAAATGTGTTACTTATTCCACTAGAGTTCGTTGTAGGGTGTGCTTGATTCTGATCCAAGTACAATTCTTTGTTTTTGAAAACAAGGGGAGTATAAATTCAGTAAAAGAGTTGTTTGATTGACGATTGTATTGTATCAGAAAACAGTTCTGGGATGCAATCTTAATTCTTAACAATCAGTTCAAAATCTAAAGACATGGAAAGATTGTTTTATTTATTTATTTATTTATTTTTTAAAGTTTCTGTAGGATTGCATTTGCACCCAAACCATTTCCCACAACTAAATTCTGAAAACTAATTTTGGATCATCAGAACGTCCCTTACTTTCTAGACTCTACTCTTTGCAATTTGGGGAATTGCAAAGGCTAACATATGTTTAATGGTGTTGATAAAGCATTTCATTTAAAGAATTATACGAGTGATGTTTATATTCGTTGAATGTTTACTGAGCAGTATATCTAATCGTATTACTTTGGCTATGTTGCAGACTCCGTATAGTGGATTGAAAATGAAGGAGGTAAGAACAGTAGACTCAATCTTTTTTCTTTTCAGTTTCTTCTGTATATGCAGGGAAAGCTTTTGGCACCAGTAGTTTGTTTAATAGCACTGGAAAATGAAAATTCTAATGGTCCTTGCATCCATCTCATTAGTCACTACTACATCTTTCTTTACTTTTTTGACGTGTCATGCAAGTATTTTCCGATTCTTATGGTAAAAAAGGTTGTTCAGATTGTCCATGAAACAATTGATAATCCTGTGCAATTTAAAAAAAGTGTTTCACTATCCTTTCCTCTGTAATTGTGAAAGGTCATAGAAAGGCTGTTTTTAACGATGCAGCTAAATTATAAATAAATCTTGTGGTTTGCCTTATATGTCCTTTGAAGTTCCTATACTCTTCTTGTAGCTGAAGATGATTACTTGATATTTTGTGCCAGTCATATGAGGTGAATTCTAGAGGACTGGAAATTTTCTCTAAGAGTTGGCTCCCGGAGGCCTCTCAACCCAAAGCAGTTGTGTGTTTTTGTCATGGTTATGGAGATACTTGCACATTTTTCGTAGAAGGTATGTAGCTCAAAGCAAGAAGTAGTTACCCCTTTGTAGTCTTAGGTATTTATTGAGCATAACCATTTTGTGGAATTTTGGCAGGAATAGCGAGGAAATTGGCCTCAGCTGGATATGGAGTTTTTGCAATGGATTATCCAGGATTTGGTCTTTCTGAAGGTCTTCATGGCTTTATCCCCAGCTTTGCCAGTATCGTTGATGATGTCATTGAGCATTACTCCAAAGTCAAAGGTGCATTATTTTTTTATTTTTATTTTTTTAATGTTATATTTGCATCCTTGTGTTGGAATCTTTGATGGTGACTTAAGTTTGATTGGAGAGTAGGGTTGGTTTCTCCGAATTGTTCTAATCCATGAGGCTAGGATTCTTATCTTTTATTAATTTTTCATTATAAAAAGTTGAAGTACATGAGATGATTATAGACCTTTTGAAGTCCTCTTGGCAAATGTTAAATTTCTGGTGAAAGTAAGTTGAACGAACTGGGGGATAACTAATGGGGGTTTAATGACGTTTTATGAATTTATCTATTTACTTCTCTTTCTTATCTACCTTCTAGCATGTTTTTTATGGAACTATAGTGGGATGCAGTGATTGACAAAAAATAAGTTTACATTTTGAAAGTGAGGCGCATGCTCTTTTTGTTTCTGAGCTCAAAAAAGATAAAAAAAAAAATTGGGTTTGAGGCCTACTGTCTAAGAGGAACTGCGCTGACTTCATTGGGAGTATTTTGTTAAGTTTTCCTGTCCATACATTGTCATTCATGATTTATTTTGGAGTGGCCAAGAAGTCAGGTTTTGACAAATTTGTTGTTTTCCTCTGGTTATATTCAATTTTTATTCTCTGTCCTTGGTGAAAGTAGGCAAGACATTTGTGAAGCTGTGAAGAATTTTTTTATGGTTGAGTTTCAGGGTACAAGAAAAAGGGTATTCTGGTGGCTTTTGTGTTGTGCTGGTCTTACATTGCTAGTAATTTCTCCTATGGTCTCTAATAACTTGCTTTATAAAGATACCGGTTCTTGGTATTCAAAAAGATTCTTCTTGCCTGTGGCCTACTGTATGTGACTGTAAGTTGATGTCGATATTATTTTAAAGGACATGAATTGAAACCATCATTTAGGAAACATCATTTTGCTGTATTTAAAGGAATTAAATTGCATTAGAATTGATTATAGTGATTCAGCTGAAATCTTATTAGGTGATAGACTTCTAGTTGGGAAAAGAGCTTTGGCATTTCTAGTTTTTCTTAGTTAGATTACAAATTTCCTTCTTTTCTTTACTTTGAAGGGAACCCATTCCCTTTTGTTCAATGTTTATGTCATGGGACGACGCGACCACTATGATTACAAGCTTTTATGCTAGATATCATAAACACATTAACTTTTATCTGTTAGAATGTGGTCAGAATGACAATTGTGTCAAATGCTGATCTGTTCCTGATGTTTATGTTTGGTTGATTTGCAATGCAGAGAACCCTGAGTTTCGTATTTTGCCAAGCTTCCTTTTTGGGGAGTCTATGGGTGGAGCTGTAGCTCTGAAGGTGCACCTAAAACAACCTAATGCATGGAGTGGTGCTATTCTCGTCGCGCCAATGTGCAAAGTATTACCTCAAAATTAAGTGTATTAGAAAACCTCTTAGTATGAGATTGGCTTTAACTAAAAATTTTGTGTAGATTGCAGATGACATGGTTCCTCCATGGTTGGTAAAACAAATGCTGATTGGTGTAGCTTATATTCTTCCGAAGCAGAAGTTGGTTCCACAAAAGGATTTGGCTGAGGCAGCATTTAGAGACTTGGAGAAGAGAAAGCTGGTTTGTATCTTCTCTTAACTTAAAACTGATCATTTCAAGATTTAAAACTATAGCATGTGTATTTTTTTCATAAATCTTGTAGCAAATAAAATGAATGAAGCCATGAGAGATTCTTGTGTCCCGTGGTATGAATAAATTTCTCTTTTGTCCCAACCATTGACTGAATTTTGGATCAAATTCTTCATCATTTTACTCATCACCTTTCAATTGTAAATGCACTCAATATCTTTTGAATATGGTGCCCAAATGTATGTTATATTCTTTGGATGCAGGCAGCCTATAATGTTATTGCATACAAGGATAAGCCACGCTTGCAGACTGCTCTAGAGATGCTCCGAACCACTCAAGAGATAGAACATAAGTTAGAAAAGGTATGCCAATTTCCTTTCTTTTATGAAACATATTGCGAAATTTGATATTAACTGCTCATAACGTATAAGAGGAATGCTAGGGAACCTGTTCATGAACATCTTTAGTCTTTTCAATTTAAATTGCTTGATCAAGCTTGTTCAAGCTGGTTCACTAACTAAATGAACCTATCTTAACCACAAACTTTATCATGATTGCCTTACTGAACCAAGTTTCTTTATCTTGATACTAAACCAAGTTTGAATGGCACCACACTTGGCTCAAGTTGTCGGGTGAATAAGTTTTTCCTTTATAGTCATAGGATTAATCTCAAAAGAAAATTGCTAGAAGACGGTTCATTTTATCATTGTAGTTAACTAAAGATCATAACCAATTTGATATAGTTATACTGTTTCACCGTCTTAACATATAACATATTATAATTCTACCGCCTTCCAGTGAAGAAATGTAGAAATCTCAATTGGAAACTGTGTGATCCATTTATCGAACTTGTTCTATGAAGTTCATGACCAAGTTTGAGCTCATCTGATGAATTCATATACCAAGCTTGAAATTTTTTTTCTCTCTCAGGATTTACTGCATAGGAAACTAGCTATTTACTTGATAAGGCAACTGACATTCTAAATGTTCTCGAGTATTTAGGATCTCAAAACATCCATTTGACTTTGTTTTAAGTTAATTTAAAATAATTCTTGTACAAATATTTTAAGCACTGTAACCTGTTCTGTGTAACTTGTAAACTACTATTACAGGTATCTCTGCCATTGTTAATATTGCATGGAGAGGCTGATATTGTAACTGACCCATCTGTGAGCAAATCCTTGTATGAGAAAGCAAGTAGTTCAGACAAGAAGATCATGCTTTACAAGGATGCTTATCATTCTCTTCTGGAAGGTGAGCCTGATGAAATGATAATTCGAGTTTTTAACGACATCTTTTTGTGGCTTGAAGAACACAGTGTGAAAAGTACTCCTAGTTGATCTCTGTGTTTCACAAAAAAGAGATAGAAGGAGCTTGATTGTTGCTGAATGAAAAAAAAAAGGTGAGGTTGTTATTGAATGTGTGAATTTCTGTTGTACATACATTGGAATATTGTATTTATCATAATAATTCATATTTGAGCTATATTGCTTGCATTGTAACACAAGTGTATAAATACAATATGCAAGATGAATTTGTAATTATTTTATGTATACTTTTTTTATTCTTCTTTCTTATATTTTAAACAATAAGGGCTCAATTTGATTAGGATAGATTTTTACGGAAAAATTAATCAACCCAACGAATTAAATCAAATTTTCTACCGATTTAGGATTGCATTAATCAATTATAAGATTTGATTAAAAAAATTAAACAATAGTAGCACCATTGATATTTCTTGCAATTACAAGCAAAATCATTAAAAATTAAACTTTTAAATTTTGTCTAAAACAAGATTACAATTAAAATGAAAAAGGACTATGATTTTTTTGAAGCTTAATAAAAACAAACTTTACAAACTTGCATATCTTAAACTCTACCAACAAGAGCCATCAGTCATCAGTGTCACTATCTTGTCTGTGATCCAAAATTTTAAAACGATCACTAATAAATAGAAGAATAATATTTGTTTATACACTGAACAAGAACAAGCACGTGAAAGCCACATGTGACGATGCGAGAAATGTATTTCTGTGGTTAACTAGTGTAACGTGTGATAGATAGTAAAACCCAATAAACAACGTTGAACTTGACACACAGCGGTGGGGGACATCAACCTTTGTCTTTGTCTCCGTCTCTGTCTTTGCTTTGCCTTCTCAGTGCTCTCTCTCTGTTTCTCTACAGTGCGTGTTATTACTTATTAGTGCTTGGAAGGGAAATGAGTGACGTTTCATCCTCTACTTCTACATAGTGGGTTGCTTGCTTGTCTCTACGACTCTACTTCTTTTTTTTTTAATCATTTTAGTGGAACACACCCACCTCACCATTTTTCTTCACTTCAATTTTTCCCCTTAAAAAAGTCGGTTACCTTTTATGTAGTGATGATATTGTATTAAACGAATGAAGAAGCCATTATTGTTGCTGGGATTCTCTGCTTTAATCAAAATATGGCCTTCTCTTCTTGCTTATGTCTCCCTTCATTGCCACTCAAGGTTTGCTTCTTCACTTTCTCTTTTTCAGGATCATGGTTCAATTTCTTGTGTTTTCTTGGTGCTTATTTGTTGTGGTTTATTTTTCGGTGTCTTTGTAATCTGGGTTTTTTTTTTGAATTTTTGTATTTATGTTTTGATTGATAAATGTGGTTGCATGGATGGATTTAACAATAATCAAACTTGGGATATATGTATATATTTTGGAAAAAGAAGAATTCTTTACTGATTTTATTCTCCTTTTTTGGGGCTATCATTGGTTGATTAGTTCAATAAATCAATCTTGTGTGGGGGATTAAATCCAGTTCATTGATTGAATCTGGTTCAATTTCCATCTTGGCTCTGGAGTTGAGTATGATCATAAAACTTGTACAAGCACTATGCAGCAGCAGTGATATTATGAGACAAACACGTTTTCAATTCCAAGACTTTTTTATTCTGCTCTTTTCATCGGTTTACGTTACTTGATAAATAGCTAGAAGTATGATCAATTGTTTCATTATTGCAAGTTAAAAGTTTTGTGTTTATTGTCCGAGCTTGAACGGTTCTCTTTGTTAAGTTTAAGGTCTATTGCTTATATTTGACTGTTTGAAGCAGCCTATAGGATCTTGGCGTAATGTTGGAGTGGATCAAAGATTAACTTGTGCTCACAAAAGCTTGAACTCTGAACTTTTTGGCCAACGAGTTGCAGGAATTGGAACTGGATTGCGAAGGAATTGGAATTTTTTAGGAGGATCGAGGGTTATTATAAGGCCACAAGATGAAACATTTATTCGCCATCAGAAAGCCTCAGGAATACAAGCATCATGTAAGCTTACTTGTTAGTTCTATTTCTTGTATCTTATAAATGTTTTAGGCATAGTTGTACAATGAAGACTATGAAGTGTTTCCCTGCTGCATTAAATTTCCTATTGCTCCCGTATTAGTTTTAGTATCATTCGATTGCTTCTCATTTTATACTCTATTTTTGTTTCATCAAAGTACAGGGGGTGAAACATGATTTGAGAAGATAGATATCTTGCTACACAGGGATCAAGAACTGTATTCCTATATTTGTGAAAAAAAACACCAAAATAAATGTGTAAAGAACAAATCTATACAATTTTTTAATCACATGAACAAAAATAAATTCATTTGGGCTAGAAAAGCTGTAATTGATATACAGTTTTGCCTGTCTTAGAAGGATTTTGCTTGCTCGTCTATTAATTATGGTTTCTAAATTGAGTATCAGGTGCGACTTCATTAAAACCACCATACTTGCTGTGTAGTTCATACAAATAGATTATGTGTAAATGAAGAATGAACGCTTGAAAGAGGTTAAATCGTTGAAAAAAAAATGAATTGATTATGTTTCAACAGAAAAATATTTCATACTTGGTTTATGGTTGACATGAGAGCCTCAGATTTAGGGATTGTTTAATTATGGTGTGTAGTTCAAACTATTGCATCCTGGGGAAAGGATGTTCACATTGGTCACAGGGATCAACGTCATTGAAGATATAAGGATACATGATTATTATTAAGGTTATAAGGTTCCAGTCCACATAAAACATCTGCCAAAGACGAATAAGCGAAATTGACTTGCTTGTACAACTTTAACTGAAACTCAGTATAAGTTCACAAGTTTTAGCAGTATAATTTGGATTGATCTCTCTTCTACTCTTTTTTGATCCCATATGAACTTTTCTGTAGTTATGGTCATCTCATGATTAGGATAGTCTTTAATATATACTCTTCTTAACCTTCACTATCTTAATACATTGAGCAGAAAGCATATGCACGTGTGATGAATTTTCCGGTCTCTTGCAGCGTTGCCTCTGTGATTTTTTAAAAGTCTACCTGTAAGCCAGCTTTAGATTATTTCCTCTCTTTTTCTTAGTTCCATTCTATTGGGAACATTTATCTACATCATGTTCGAGCCTAACCCTTTCATACAAAACCACCAAACTTCTTGGGTGTCTCCTCCCTTGGTAATACCCTTCCCAAACTACTGCGGCAGTTTCGGTTTAATGCCTGCTCCTTTGTGCCAGTTTTCCTTTAAATATATTCCAACATGGTACTTTGTTGTTGCTGCTTTGCTTCAACATCAACTAGACATCTGTGCAGAATGTTTGAAACAGGAGCTAGCTTTTCATCGTTTCCCCTTGTTGCTAAAGGTATATTCCATACTAATGGTTTAAATAGACAGTCAAATCGCCCCCAATGTTTACAAATTCTCATTTTGATCACAAAAGCAGCATTACCCCTTATTGAAGAGTAAACCTAAAAACTTTTTTTTAATTCCTTAGTCCTAATAAGTTTATCTTACATATGGGACTATCTTTGTGAGGCACCTAATAGAGTGGAGTCCACCAGGCAGAGAAAGGAAAATTGTAAAATTATTTCTTGAACTGTATAGTGTTGAAATCTTCCAAGAAAGTAGGTGTCAAGTGGAACTGTGGAAGTGCAATGATGTATGCAGCTGAGGCATCCTAACAGACTTTGTAGACTTGAACCTTGTTCTTACTTCTTACACGACTCGATCAATTCGATTAGTTACTTGTCGTCTATTTTCGTTGTTCAACTCTTTGACAACATTTAAAAACCAAAAGCTCTGCACTCTCTCTCTATCTATCCAAGGGATGGCAGTGCAGAGGTCTTGGGTGTCCCCTCCAGTAAAAAATGCTTGGATTTTTTTTGTTTTCGCATCTTCGAAAAAGTAACTTCTTGTTGCTGAAGCTTGAATGAGATAGGTTACCCGATTAATTTATAATTATATTATACATATGCTCTTGCAGGCTTAAAGACACTGAATTAGTTTCTGTTTTTTTCTTTCACGGGTGCAGTTTTTACTTTTAGTTTTATTTTTCTCATGAACTGCAACATTTAATTTTTAAAGTTTTCTGAAATCATCAAAAAATCAATTTACCTGCGACTTTTCAAATAGTAGATAGAGCTTTACCATCTAGAAGCTTCAAACATGCATCAATCCTTGTAATTCAACTTTGGTTTAACATACTGCATCTAGGTTTTATCTTATTAGAATCAATGTCTAGGAAGTGTAGAGTTCAGTGTGCATGGTTCCCTTCTATCAATCTCTTGTTCATGAAGCTCAGGTAAAAGTTCAGACGAAGCAAATGTTAGAAGCCTTAGTTGCAAAATCTTTGTTGTCTTACAGGAATAATATTTTCTTCCCTGCATTTTTTTTATCAGGGATAGCAAGTTCTCAGATCGCTAGTACTGCTTTTACCTTGGGAACAGCAGCTGTGCTGCCATTCTATACTCTCATGGTTTGTGCTCCTAAAGCTGAACTGGTAAGTTTTTTGTGTTTATCTGGGAACTTAATACATCCTTGTACTTCAAAATTTTCAGTGCTTGCTTATCGAATAGTATTTACAGTCTGAAATTTCTGAGTTCCTTAGGAGCTATGCGTTACAAACATTACAAACATATTGTTTCATTCCAATTACTTCAATTCTTGGACATTTATATTGCCTGTCATTTCACTAGCATAATGACATACCGGTTTCATTTGTTCCAAAAATTGTCCCCCGAACCTTGATTGAATTGATAAGTGGGGGACTATCACTTGACATTGTTTACATGGTCTGTCTTCTTCACCCTGTATAAGTTACAAAGTACGTTGAGTCTGAGTTGAATAGTTTTGAGGAGCCGTTTGATATGGGGTAATCCTTTCATAGGAATGGGAATCTGATAGTATTACCATGTTTGGTAGCAGGTTTGAATTTTTTGTTTCCCGGGAAAGTGAATCCCATGGGAATCAGATTACCCTCCAAGGGGGTAATGTGAAACCCATCCCAATAGGTGGGTTTCACATTACCTCCATCTGATTCCCACAGTGGGACCCACCCTTATTAAAAAAAATTATTATTTTTCTTTCTTCAATTATTTTCTTTTTCTTCTTCTTCACCGGCATCTCTTTCCCTTTTTTTTTTTTCTGGTTCTTATTTTTTCGTTCTTCTTCTCGTTCTTCTTCTCGTTCTTGATCTCCTTCTTCATTCTTCTTCGTTTTTTCGTTCTTCTTCTCATTCTTGATCTCCTTCTTCATTCTTCTTCCCTTCTTCGTTCTTCTTCACCGACCCTCCATCTGATTCCTATTTTTTTTTCTGGTTTTTGACCTTCATCGAAGAGTGGTGGAGATGGTGATGATGGGGTCTTCTTCCCTTCTTCTTACCTTCTTCGTTCTTCTTCACCGACCCTCAATCTGATCCCTGATTTTTTTTTTCTGGTTTGTGACCTTCATCGAAGAGTGGTGGAGAGATGGGGACGCTTCAATTTTTTTTCTGGTTTGTGACCTCCATCTCCGATGCAGCCTCCTCCTTTACCGCCGTAGTGGTCGTCGTCGTCGTCTTCTCCGATTGTTGATGTTTCCGATCTGTTCTTATGATCACTAGGTTTTGTGGATTTTGTGGGTTTGGGGTTTTGTGTTACACGTCAGCAACATGTGCTACAGAATAGCTGATTGATTTGGGTCCTGATCTGTAGCTAGTTAGTTGTGTACGAGTTGTATAAAACAGCTCCATTTCCTTCAATAAAGAACAAGCTTTTGAGTTCAATTTAAGTCAAGATTAGGAGGCAGGGTTACCTCGAATCAACCCAGTTTATTCACTTTGTTTTTTCTATTTTTGTTTTATGCTCTACAGCATTCACAAGCTAACATTTTGGTTTCTAGGTTTGTGATGGTGCTGATTGATTTTATGAAAGAATTTGGTGACAGATTTTCTAGTAATGGTTGATCAATATTTTTGGAAATTCGGTTTGTCTTTTGATCGATTCTAGGATGGAATTTTTTTTTTTAACGAACTGGGTTTGTTTGTTTGGTTGTCTGATCATCATCATTTCCGGTTTCAATCTCCACCATCTATCTTAGAGATGGACGGTGAAGATTGCATCAGGAAATATTTTTTTTTTCTTTTTTAGTGTAATATTTTTTTTTATTAGAATAAAGTAATTTGTAATTTTTTTTCTAATTTCAAAATTATTTATTATATGATTAGTATCATTTTTTAAAATAAATATTATTATTTTTATGTAATTATGAAAAAAAAAACATTCCCATTTTCAACCAAACACTGATATTTGATATTCCCAGGAATCCGACGTAATATTCCCATATACAACAAAGCACATGCATACAGGTTTCCCAGGAATCACATTACTGGATTTCACTTTCCCAGAAATCACATTATTTTGATTACCCCATACCAAATGGCCCCTGAGTGAAATAATATATTCACAATGTTGAATGATCAATCTGAGCTTCTAAACTGCGGCCTGTTATTTTGTATCGTGTATGCAGTCCAGGGTTTTAATTTCCTTTTCTTAAATCTTGGGATCATCCCAAAGTTTTCAATGATCTCTTGAATGATGCATATAATCGATTTGTATCACTCAAAATGCAGACAAAGAAGACTATGCAAAGTAGCATACCCTATATTGTGCTTGGACTTCTCTATGGATATCTACTGTTTCTCTCCTGGACGCCTGACACATTACGGTTGATGTTTGCTAGTAAATACTGGCTTCCTGAGGTATAAAATTGTGTTTTCTTGAGTGCATGCAAACTTAAAACTGTCAATTGAAGGCAAATACATGATTCTTATATGAGACAGTTTATTTCTCATTATGTGTAGCTATCTGGTATAGCAAAGATGTTCTCAAGTGAGATGACTCTAGCTTCTGCTTGGATTCACTTGATGGCTGTGGATCTCTTTGCCGCAAGGTGACTTTCTTTCTTTTACTGTGTGTGTATGTGTTTGTTTTTTTGACTCCTGATTCCTCTTATGTTGTCACCTATCCAGGCAGGTTTTCCAAGACGGGATTAAAAATCAAATTGAAACCCGACATTCAGTTTCGTTTTGCCTCCTTTTTTGTCCCATCGGAATCATTACTCATTTCATCACCAAAGCACTGACAAAAAGCACTGGACATGGCAACAAGTAACAACTCATGCAGAAACAATTAAACAATGGATTCAAAAGTTGAAAGAAGTCAAAGAACTTGTGATTCTAATGAAACATTATTTCAAATTTATCAAAGACGATTTCACAACTATATTCTTCCTTTGCTAACATTGTTTGATCTTCAATTTTGGGAATTGAATGTTTCGTTACTAGTTATCTCAGCTGTCTCTCATTTAGTCAAGACCGGTACAATGTGGATGAAAATATAATACTTCCTCCTTAAGTTGTACTCCGAACTTCTGATCAACCTTGTCCTTAACCAAAGCAATCAGATCAAGCATGTCTCGAGAAGTTGAGTTGCCGATGTTTACGAAGAAGTTGGCATGAAAGTTGGAAACCACCGCTCCTCCGATTCTAAATCCTTTCAGCCCAGCTTTCTCAATCAACTCAGCTGCTGCAACTCCTACATTCAAAGGATTCCGGAACACTGAGCCAGCCGTTTGCTCTCCTAGAGGTTGAGTCGTCCGCCTCCTGTAATTAAATCATACTTACATAAACATCTAATGAGAGAAAGCATCAATGCAATATCATCACAAAAGAAAAAAAACCTCTCCAAACATTCTTGCTGCTTTGCCCTTGCTGATCCTGACTCTTGCAGTTGAAATGTGACTGCAACAATGGCTGCCAAATCTTTCATATCTTGAAACGTTGAAGACCGATAGCCAAAGTTGAGATCATTTTTCTCAAGCCTCTGAAGATTTCCTTGGACTGTAACAACATCCACACTATCAATAACATCACCAGTCTCCTTCATATGCCCACATGAAAATGAATACCAATCAGCCCCTGAGCACCAAGGTTTCAAATAACCAACATCTATCTATACAAGTAATGAGGGTCAAACATTTCCGATTCACTGAAAAACAATATCCGCATGGAGACTTCCTAGATAGAGAATACCTGGGCATTTGCTCCAGCATTCATGTAAGTGGCACCACCGACTGTGGCGGGAATTGCTCCAGCAAACTCAAGACCAGTGAATCCCTGATTGGAGCAATGGATCCCCAGTCGATTAAATCGAAAACCACTTCCAACCCTGTACATTCCAGCTTCTTTCCTCTCCAAGAAGTCGATTCGGTTCAGGATCACACAACCATCGAAACCCAGATCATCAAAGAGACAATTTGATCCTTTACCAATAATAATGTATCGAATGGAATGCTCATGACAGTACCTGCATTGTTTGATGATAAGCCAGCTGATTGAAAATGGAAAGAAGAACAGGACAGGAAAAGAACCTGATGGCAGAAACAAGTTGGTTCTGGTCGGAAACTTGAAGGAAGTAAGTGCAAGGTCCACCGATGCCCCAAGTAGTGAGATCTTTCAACAGTTTCTTTCCTCTGATAAATTTCAGACCATTCCAGTTGTGGGTTTGTTGTTTCTCGTTGAATATTGAGAGGCTTGTTATTGGTCGTGGTGGTAGCAAAACATGAGGATTGTTAGAGGGAGGGAAGGACATGGAAGGAATTTTGAACAAGTGAAGGGAGTCCATTGGAGGGTTTTTGCTCTTAAAAGTTATACAGCAATTCTTCCTGGGATTTGAAATCTATCAGTATAGTATTCAGTATTCAGTAATCAGTACCTTTGACTCCTTTCAGATACATGTTATTATTAGAATGCGAGACATAAAACTCATATATCAAAATTACTTTGACTCCTTTCAGATACATGTTATTATTAGAATGCGAGACATAAAACTCATATATAAAAATTACTTTCTTTTCATCTCCACTATCTCATCAAAATTACTAAATTACACAAAATTAATTTCTTTTCATCTCCACTGTTCATCTTCCGACTGTGGAGATCCATTTTTTTATTTTCTTTTCTCAGTTTAATATTCTAAAACTTTTGTTTTTATTAATTTAAGGGGCATTTAAATCTTTTAACTATTTTAATGTGGTCAACTGTTAAATTTAACATTCAACACTAATAGCAGGAGAAGTGTGTGTAAATTTTAAAAAAGTTGTTGCTATCCGTGAATAGCTAAACACAGTTGTCGTACTACTTCCAAGTTTTTTAAAAGTGAAAGTTACAAATAACCTCACCTTTGATGAAATGTCTAATTAACCCCTTGATTTTAATTTTTGTTTTTTATTTTAAAAAAAATGTGTGCCATTAGGTTTTTTTTTTTCTTTTTTTTTTTGAGAGGAGAAACTAGGGGTGGACATGGTTCGGTTCAGTTCGATTTTATTCTGTTCAATTTTGGACAAAACCGAACTGAACCGAAAATATTTCGGTTTATCCAAAATTGAACCGGTTTAAATCGAAAAAGAGATGGTAACCGAACTGAACTGAACTTATTTTAATCGGTTCGGTTCGATTCGGTTCAATTCGGTTTTGGGTCTAATGGGCCTGATGGGCTTAATGAGTTTTTTCAATATGTTTTTAAATTTATTGGGTTGTTAGATACTAATTTTGGTCATTTCAATAGCCAAAAGCTAAAAATACTCAAATCAAACCTAACTAAAAATATATAAATATAATCAAATCAGTTAAAAAACATATGACATTATAATAACAAATCCATTCCAAAATATAAAAAAAAACATATTAATACATTCCAATCTCTAAAATAAAAGTTTAAAAATCCGTTAATAATTGTACATTACATAATAATACCTCCCCAAAAATAAATAATCCAAACTCCAAATCAAAATTACAATTAAAATAACTCCAAATCAAAATTACAATTAAAATAACTCCAAATCAAAATTACAACTAATCAACTAAAATAACATTTCAATTATAGTTTGCAGTTTCCATACCACATTCTCCATTTTGTCACTCCACCTGCAGATACAAATAGAATCCACTTTTATCCATTATCAAAGTATCAAACAAGCAAGGCAGGACAAAATTCAAACATTAAACTAGGATTCATGAAACTGCCAACAATAAGAGTGTATCAACACAGATTACTCACAAATTATATCAACACGATTACTCACAAATTATATCAAGGAAGCTGCCAACAATTGAAACATATATAATGATATACAAAGGAAGCTTCTCTAATTAATATCAAATAAAAATGAACAATTATTAAATAGTATCTAACTAACAACCCAGGCTGCTACGAATATATATATATATATATATATATATATATTTATATCTTTTTTTTGGGTTAAAGTTTATTATAAATTTAACATCCTTCCTAATCCTATCTGAAAACAGGTCATTGATAAATAAATATTATTGATCACTTGCTAATACACAACAACACAAATTGTCTATAAACATATATATCAACACATATTCATATATATATATATATATATATATATATATATCAACACTGTCTAATATACACAAACAAAATAGAAATAAACAATAGAGATTGATACATCACAAATGAACAATCACAGATTAATAAATTAACCTTTGTTAACCAAATCAAGAAAGAAAAGCTAACTCAAAAAAAGAAAGAATGCAAGCAAAATCAATAACAACCTTTGAAGTTTTGTCTCGTTGAAGCAGATCGGACGACCAGATCGACGACCAGATCAGATGTGAAACAAAAAAAAAGACAAGAAGAAAATTAGAAAAAGAAGAAGAGAAAATGACAAACCTTATATGAGCAGATCAGATGTTGAGATGAGCAGCAGAGCAGATCAAATGTTAAGCAAATCGGCTATTGAGGAACAGACTTGAGGAAGAGATAAGAGAAGTTAGAGAAGTCGGCTAAGTCAAATAATGAAAGAAAGAAGTAGGTTAGGTTTTTTTTTTCTCTTATATAGGCGGTATATTCGGTTCAAATCGGTTTTAAGTTCAAATCAGTTGTAAGAAACCAAACCGGTTTGAACCGAAATTTATCGGTTTTAAAATTTTTAAACCGGTTTAAACCGAATCCATTCTACGAACTGAACCGAACACCCTTTTTTTTGGTTCGGTTAGGTTCGATTCGCAACTTAATGCCCATCCCTAGGATAAACAACAGAAAACACAAAGGAGAAAACATTACAGCCTCATTCGGCTCTCGGCCACAACGATCTTACTAACATAAGGAGGGGACTCCTCCAACCAGAACCTATCATCACAACAGGAGAGGGCATTTTTAGCTATGCAATGAGCCACCTGGTTCTCCGAACTGGGAACAAAGCACACATCAGCACAATGAATCTGTTGTAACAGGTTTTTTATGTCTAAAATGATAACACCAAAATTGGATAACAAGTCATTCCCACTATTAATCCAATCCATCACCACAGTTGCATCAGGTTCGACCATGACCAGTTTCAGTCCTGAGTCGATAGCCAGCTGAATGCCCCAAAGAATCGCAGTTGCTTCAGCACTATAAGGCGGGAAATAGGCCACCATTCTTTGGGAGCTAGCTTTCATAATAAGGCCCTCCGCTTTACGGATCACAGCATCACAACCCACCAAGCATCCAGCTAAATCAATAGCGGCATCACAATTAATTTTGTACAGGCATTGGTTTGGAGGCTTCTAGACTCTATTTTGATCATTTAATCTCACAGTAGCAATTTTCAACTCAGGAGCAGCAACATTGCATTCCTTGAGAAAATTGTTAGCCCACTCAACAATATCCCTGCCAGCATCAATAGAGGTTCCATGAACTACGGCATTTCTGATGCACCAAGTTCTCCACAAGACCGCACAAAGCAAAATCATCCCCTCAGAGTTTAGATAAGAGAAACAGTCAAGAATAAATTTGAAAAAATGGATTTTTCCCCCCAAACCAGGTAACCTTACTAGTTGGCCACATCAAACAAGCGGACTTAAGAAGCCTGCACCCCCATAGGGCATGCATAATTGTCTCGTCCTTACACTTACATAAAAGGCACCTCAAATCAACATTGATTTTCCGGTTCACCAGGCACACATTTGTAGGAAGAAAATTATTGCAAGCCATCCACAAGAATAACTTGATTTTCGCAGGAATGAGAAATTTCCATAAGCCTTTCCAGAAGGTAGTAATAGCACCAGAGACCCATCATTCACCAGAAGAACCAGGATCTGCAATTAGAGAGCGCCCCACCCAGTATCCGCTTTTAACAGTGTAGGAACCTTTTGGGTCATAATGCCAAATGGGGGAATCCTCTCGCTGACTTCTGCCAAGAGGGATACTTAGGATATCTGCAACATCTTCAATTCTAAAATTATTTTTAATCATCTCCACGTTCCAATCACTCGAAGGTGTTAATAATTGGGAAACCATGGCATTTTCGTTGAGATTTGGAGGTGAAAGGGGTCTAAATGTGGTGGGGCGGGGGATCCAGTGATCCTTGTATATGAGAATTTTCGATCTATTCCCAACTCTCCAACCTGAACTAGCAGCAATAATCTCCCCCCCAACCCTGACTCTTCCAGGCTTTATTTCCGCTTCCAGGAACTTCCTATCATTGAAATAATAGCCTTTTAAAACCCTGGCTGCTAACGAGTTTTTATTTTTCAAAATCCTCCAACAATGTTTTGCTAAAAGGACTTTATTGAAAGTCTCAAAATCTTTGAAGCCCAGACCACTTTTCTCTTTAGCATTACATAATCATGTCCATTAGCACTAGTAAAGTTTCTGCTTATCTTGAGTACTCCCCTACCAAAATCGGGCAGAGAGTCCATAAGTTTCATTTATCAGACTTTTTAGCAGCTGAAAAAGATTCATAGTGTAGGCAGGAATCGATTGTATGACAGCCTTGATCAGAATTTCCTTGCCACCTGCCGATAAGAATTTATCTCGCCAACCCTTGATCTTTTCCCAGACTCTGATAGAAATATCTGTAAAAATTTTCCGTTTGTGCTTCCTCGTAAAGCAAAGAAGACCCAGATATTTCTCATGGCACTCCACATAACCCACCCCCATGATGGAAGCCAAATGAGCACTAGTCTGACTGGGGAGAGATGGACTAACGCACATTGCCGATTTGTTGATATTAACTGCCTGTCCAGAGGCTCTCGTATAGCAGTCAAAAATACGGCGAATTGACATGCAATTTGAGGGAGTGGCCTTTCCAAATAAGAGGCAATCATTAACGAAAAAAAGGTAGGAGATGATAGCCCTAATTTGCTGCATTTGAAGCCTGTGATATTCTTTTTCATAACAGCCTGGTTAACTAAGCATGAGAGTCCTTTCGCACAAAACATGAATAGATAAGGTGAAAGAGGGTCTCCCTGTCTTAAACCACGGGTGGGCTTGACACAACCACAAATCTCACCATTCAGCAAATAGGAGTAGGACATTGATGAGACACAGTTAATAATCCGATTCACCCAAAGCTCAGAGAATCCCAATTTCCGCATCATTTTTTCGATAAAATTCCACTTCACTCGGTCATAGGCCTTTGACATGTCCAATTTTATAGCCATCGACCCATGCTTCCTTTTTCTTCTCTTTATTATGTGCATGCATTCAAAACCCACAATGGTGCTATTAGAGATAAGTCTACCCGGTATGAAGGCACTTTGAGACTCCGAAATAACTTCATCCATAGCCCGACGTAACCTGTTTGCTAAGACCTTTGTAATAATTTTTATAGATGACATTACAAAGACTAATCGGTCTGAAGTCTGAGACCCTTTCCGCCACTTAAAATTTTGGGATCAGAATTATTACAGTCTCATTCATATTTTCTAAGGAAGCACCCTCATTCAAAAATTTTAAGCAAACATCTACCACATCTTTACCCATAGTACCCCAAAATTTATGATAAAAGATTGCTGGGAGCCCATCTCTCCTAGGAGCTTTTAGCGGTCCCATGTTGAAGACCGTTTTTCGAACTTTATCACCTAAGAAAGGGAAATCCAAGTACCAGCTCATAACAGGAGAAAGCTTTGGTTGCACATTATCCAGAACAAGTTGAATATCCTCATGCGTGGGATTGCTAGTGTGGAAAAGATTACCAAAAAAATCTTGAATAATTGTTTCATACTTGATTTAGTGTCATCCCATCTTCCATCAATATCAATATGGTCTTTGATCTTATTTCGAGCTTGTCTGCCAGTAGCCTTCATGTGGCAGAAGCGTGTGTTACGATCCCCAAACTTGAGCCATTCAATCCTTGATCTCTGGCGCCAATACCGTTCCTCAGTCTCCAGCTTACAGTCCAGCTGATTCTCGATATCTCTAATTTTTTTCCAGTTTCCCGATCCATTACTGACATTATTATTCTCATCATGAAGCTCTTTTTTCATGTTTGAGATATCACTACGAAGTTGTTGTCTACAATGCCTATTCCAGAATGCAAATTTCTCTCTACATGCTTGGATCTTTCTTAGGACTGATCAGTTCACCCCTTTGCCTGTGTCTCCACGGCCCCACATATTGGAAATCAGATTTTGACATTCCAAGTTGTCAACCCAACACTCCTCAAAATGGAAACGCATCTGATCCTTTCCACCACTTCTTTTACAAGCCATTTCCAAAAATTCTAGCAGAATTGGCCTGTGATCAAACCTCCAGTAATTTAAGTGAGACACCTTAAAAATAAGGAAGAGGAGTTTCCAAGGTAGAGTACTAGTGCACCTGTCCAGTCTTTCTTGTATCATTGCGTCCCCCTCCCTTTATTTGCACCAAGTGAACTGCGGGCCAATGAACCTCAAATCTTCCAAACTACACTCGTCCAGCGTCTCACGGAAATTCGACAACATTCTCTGGTCCTTTGTGGCACCCCCGATCTTTACAGAATCATCCGCCACTTCATTGAAGTCTCCTACACATAACCAAGGTAAATTCAACATGCCCGCAACCCGGTTCAGAAGCGTCCAAGAATGAGCTCTTTGTTTCGGGTCGGGGTTTCCTTAGAATCCCATGAAACGCCACCACTGTTTTCGAAAGGGTTCCACACGAATGTCAATATGAGTTATTGAGTAGCTCAACAAACCCACCTGAACCTCCGCAGTCCAAAACAAACAAAGGCCACCTGATCTACCAATATTGTTAACTACTAGTTTACCTGAGAATCCAAGCTTCAAATGCAGCCTCTCCAGTCTACTCTCATCTGACTTTGTTTCCAGCAAAAACAACATCTTCGGCTTTATTTCCTACACTTGACAATGCAGGACATTAAACGGTAGAGGACTTCCAAGTCCCCGAACGTTCCACGACATGATTTTCATTGCGGGTGGCGGGCCGATAGAGATCAGCCGGCTGATAAATCTGCTTTAGAAGCTTCAACTACTGCAAGTAAAACCTCTGAATCGATAATACAAACAAGACATTCAACCCGGTACTATCCTGAATTACCTTAGTGTGTCATTAGTTGATCGATAAGTATATCATTTATTAAATTAATCAATTAAAAAACAAACTAAAATAAAAAATAATAATAATAATAATATAGTCTAAGAATAATTTTTTTTTTCAAAACATATGTTACTATGTTAGTATATTTTGTTTTTTATCTCGGTTATATAAAAAATGATATAAATAGTTTTATTCAATTAGATTTAACTAAACTTAACTATGATCTAAATAGTCTACTGTATTATGTTAGATTTAACAACAGTTAATGTAGGAATTGTTTTTGTTGATTTTTCAAACCATATAATTTAATTTGGAATTTCATTAAACTTAGGAGATTATTTGCAATTTCCCTTTTGAAAAGGGCACAGATTTCAAATTTTGGAAAAAACTTACATATTTATTTAATAAAATACCAAAAACGACCCCTAAAATGGATAACCATACCTTTGATAATCTTAAAGGTTAATAATCAACAAAAAAAAAAAGGAATTTATCTCTTTTACTCAAGTGGAAGTGGTAAAATTTATAAGTAATATATATATATATATATATTTAAAGTATTACACTATTACATAAATTCAGGGATTTTTAGGGAAAAGTGGGGACTCAAACCCTCAACCTCGTAGTGCTGGTGTGAGCAGGGGCGGAGGCCAGTGTAGACAAGACTGGGCTATAGCCCGGTCCAAAATTTTCAAAAAAAAAAAATATAATAATTATATGAATTACGTTAACTTCGGGGTCGTTTGTTTTTTCCACTTAGAACTTAATGGGTCTGAATCATAATTATTAAGTTGTTTTGTTTATTTTTTTAAGTGGTCAAACAACTTAAAGATACAAAAAAAAACAACTTAAAATAAAAAGTAAAAAATCATGATTTTTCACTTAATTGCAAATCACTTAATTGCATTCAATGCAATTCAAAATCTTTTATTCCGATATTATCCCTCATATATAACATATTTATAATTTTATCATAATTATATATAGTATAGAAATCTTTATTATAATATATTGCTTATTTTAAATAGTTTTAAAAATAAAAAAGAACCCTAATCACTTCTCATATTGGTGTTTAATATCAATATTTTATTATGATATTATGGTGATGCATTTATATATTATTATTTTTAGAGTGTTTTGTGTGAGTTTTACTACCCTCCTTTTATTTTTTGAAAAAAAAAACATTTTCTTTTCTTAGTAAAAACGAAGTTTATTTGTAATCGAAGAAGAATATCATGATCATATGTGTTCATATATAATTATTATTTTTGGATTGTTTTTATTCCATATTATATGTATAATTGTTTAACATGAGTATAAATGTAAAATTAATTGGTTTCAAACAATTTTACTTTTAAAAAACAAACGTGTTGACAATACATGCAGATGTGAGGAAAAAAAACATGTCATTCAAGTTTAGATTTCAACCTCTATTCAGTCTTCAGACAAAAAAACAAACGATCCCTTCCTCTTCAAAAAACAAAATTATATTAAGTTTTATTTCATTTCTATTAAGATCAAAAGCTAAAACCTAAATTCTATATTGTTGAGTCCAAACAATTAACTTAGTTTAGAGTCCAATAGGCCCAACTAACCAAATGGTTTTCCTTTTACCAACTAATTTCCTTTTAAAACAAGAAAAACAAATCCTTATGATCCACTGATTTTCTAAAACCTTTACAACATCTCTATTTAACCACCTAAAACCGAATACAACGTCATACATCTCCAACACCCAATCACCAAGAAATCGATTTTAACCTCTCCAACTCTAACAACCATAAGATAAAAATTTCATTTTTTTTCCTCCTTTCTATATTTTACAAACTGTTTTTTTAGTCATAAAAAATTAAAACAAAGAAAAATATTTTAGATTTTTTCCCGAAAAATCAATTGTTAAGTAAGATATTATCTCCATCAAATGATATTCCAATTATTGACAAGGGGGAATTGCACAAACATCTCTCGAGGTTTGATGAAATTGCACAAATATGGCAGTTTTGGCCATATACACACAAACTTCCCTCAGCATTTGAAAATTGTTGTACAAACATCCCATGTCATTAGATGGATCCGTTAGTCATTGGTCAAAAGTGTAAAAAGTCTAAAATACCCTTTATTTTTATTTTAAATAAACTAAAAAATAAAAATAAATAATATAATATATATATATATATATTAGATAACATGAATGTATCTTAAATCTAAACCTGGAAAAAAATTCATCTTTACAAATAAAAAAATGGTTTTTTAAACAATTTAGTAATAAATAAATTTTAAAATTTAAATTTCTTTAAAATGAAAGGGGAACTGCACAAACTAATTTTGTTTTGAAAATAAATTTTTTTCCTGCTTTCAGATTTAAGATACATTTATATTTTCTAAATATTTTTTATCTTATTTTAAAATTTTTTGTTTTGTTTAAAATAAAAATATAGAGTATTTTAGACTTTTTACACATTTGACCATTGACTAACAGATTCATTTAACGGTAAGGGATGTTTATGCAACAATTTTTAAATGTTGATGGGAGTTTGTGCGTATATAGTTAAAACTGTCATATTCATGCAATTTTATCAAATCTCGGGGAATGTTTGTGCAATTCCTCCTACTGACAATCAACATGCTTCTAAGCCTAATAGATCAGTTGAGGTTAAAGAAATTGATATTAGTGCTTTTGAAACTGATCTGGGATTACATATTCCAATAATAGCATATCTTATTAACTGTTGTGATGATGTTCGTAGAGCATAAATTATCATGGGACCATGTCAACCAAAATTAAAAGAGTATAAACATACACTAGTTAGGAGTTGAAATCGTTGATTTAATTATTTTTAGTTTAGCCCACTCACTACTAGAAGAAAGTTGGATTTGTGATGGTTAAAAACCATCATAAACGTTATTTTATTACGGTTTTAAAACATCAACGAATCCAGTGTCAAGAACCACTTTATGATGGTTTATATTTATGACGATTTTTAATGTAATAACTCTTTGACGGTTTTTATCCGTCAATAAATTATGAGGGGTAAAAATCATCATAAATTTTGAAACATTTTTTTACAAAAATTAATTTTCAGTAGTATATATATATATATATATATATATATATATCCCAATGAAAATTAATTTTTAAAATTTGAATAAATCACCAAATATATAAATACAATTCAAAGATCTTAATAATTACACAAAATCAATAAAATTGAATATAAACACATTTTATTAATAAAACAAAACAATTACATTATCATATGCAATAAAGTATATACTCCATTTACAAGAATGTGTATATATATATATATATATATATACACTTTAATTATATATATCCTCTCTATAAAAAAATTGTAAGAGGAGAAAAAATAACCCTAAAAATTTCTTCACTTCAAATGTCTGTAAAACAAACATAATGTCATTAAAACAAAACATTTGCATACTTCAAACTTAAAATTTAATTTACTACAAACAAGAACTACACCAATTGGAAATAATGAGATTGAGCAAACCTTTATCAAGAATATATATATATTTTTTAAAATCTCTTTTTTTAAAACCTCACTTAGGACAATCAAACTAAAAACCAAAATTAATATCACACGGAATAAAATTTAACACAATAATATAAAATTAGATTAGTGAAAAGAGAAAATAAAAGGATAATATAAAATTGATTAAATATAACTAAATTGTTAAAGAAAGAAAGGAAAAAAAAAAACCAGACTAAAGAATTAGGAAGACGACGAAAAACGGGACATAGAAGAAGAGGACAAAGAATTAAGAAGAAAATGAGGAAGAAAGTGAAAGAACAAAAAAAAATATTTTGATTTGAAATGGGAAAGATGGGTTACACACGTCCACACCAACTCCAAGAGCATGAGAAGTTGAAAAATTATAAGTTAGGGTTGTGATTTAAAATACTTTAAAAAACCAAATAGTAATGATGTGACCTATTTTGTTTCTCTCTTTAACTTTTTAACTTTTTAACTTTTTATTTTTCCTTTTTTAGTTTTAAATTTCTTTTTAACTTTTTAGTTTTTTTCCCTTAATTTTAAATTGTTTTTTATCATTTTATTTTCCCTCCTTCAATTTTAAGATACTCTTTAACTTTTTAATATAACATTTTTTTTAAAAGCTTATTATAACATTCTTTAATTTAACTCTACATAATCAATTTTTAATACTAATTTATATTTTTCTGTTTTATTATAATTTTAAAAATTGATTCAGTAATATAATTATAAAATGAAATTTATAATCATGGTATAATATAGCATATCTAAAATGCTATGACTTTAAAATTGAATAAAAAATTTAATAATATCTTATAAAATACATAAAATTTAAAAAATAATAGAATTTACCATTGACATTTTATTTTGTCTTTATTTAAAAACCACCATGATATGGTGATGTCTTTTTAAAAAGTGTCATGACGTTAGGATGGTTTTTAAAAAATTTTAAAACTCAAATCAAGTCATTTATACAACTTATATTGATTTCCAAAAATGAAAATAAGACAGAAACTAGAGATGTTGAGATAAACCAAAACAAAAATTAAAGAATGTATATTTATAAAGAAAATATTAATTCATTAAATGAAAAAGAATTAATTAGTGTTTAGTCCACAACAAAAAAAAAAATTATCCGGTAAAAAATAATTAACTAATAAATTGAAATTAAAAACGTAAGACCAAGTCAGTAGTGAGTTTCCAAAAAGGAAATAAGAGAGATAATAGGAATGTGAAGTCTCCGAACAATCAAAACGCACCGACCCTTCCCCTTATAAATACCAGTACCACTCACTTGAAACACCTACAGTTTCCTAATTGCTTTTGTTATTCTTTCTTCATTTTCTTGATTCATAAGATTTTGAGAGAGAGAGAGAGAGAGAGAGAGAGAGAGAGAGAGAGAGAGAGAATGCAAGATACCGCAAGATTTTGTTGTGGGCTTTCGGATTCGGTGGGTTGCAAATTCCGTCCGAGCGACGAGGAGCTGTTAGAGTATTTTCTTTACAAGAAGGTTTCAAGAATGGCATTACCTCCTCAATATGATTCTCTCATCAGAGACTGTGATCTTTATGGTGTCCTCCAACCATGGCAGATTTGGGATTTCTACAAAGATGATGATGATGATGATGCTGAAGAAGAGGACATGTTCTTCTTCACCCAGTTGAAGAACAAGTCAAGAATCAACCGCAAGGTGGGTTTGGGTTCTGGTTCATGGCAAAGTGAGGACTCTGCCAACAAAGTTCCACCCGGAGAATTGGAGACCAAGTTAGGGTTCAAGAAATGGTTTCGATACGAGAACAAGGCTTCCCAGGAGCATGACGGGGCTTGGATCATGCATGAGTACTCTCTCGATTCCTCCTTGTTGGAGCCTCGTCAGCCTAACAACTATGTTCTGTGTCGTATCAGGAGGAATGTTAAAGCCGGGAAGAAGATTAAGAACAAGCTGTGAATACAGAGGATGTTGATATTGATGGTGATCGGCAGGGTCGGTCCTGACATGTCAGGGGTCCGGGATAAAAATATAGGTTTTATCAATATTGGGCCCCTTTAAACTAAAATATAATAACAACTATTTATATATTTTTATGGGTCTGGGGTGTGGGCACCTCTTGCACCAGCCCAGGGCTGGCCTTGGTGATCGGTGACCAGTACAGTCGCAGTCTATTGTACTTATGACGACTAATTTTTGGAATTTTGATAATCCAGGTTTCTTTTGAAGGATAAAAAAGTTGTGTATATTTGTTTTTACATAATGAAATTTGTCTATTTTTGTCTTATATTTTTTTTCACAGAATTAATGTTTTTGATAGTTGTATGTATATAGAGTTCTGCTATTCTAACCAGAGAGATTACTTGACTGTATGATCGTTCTTAGTTGTTCATAGTTGCAGTTTTTTTTTTTGACACCCAAATTTTAATGGCATCAATCACACTAATTATTGCATATCCCTTTTTAATTCTAGTGAGTGGTGATGTCCACCTCCCTTGTCACTTTTGTGGCGTGTACCATGCACATTTTTTAATTATGTGGGGAGAATTTTCTTGTATTGCGACAATACCTTTCTCTTCCTCTTGAATCTTGAATGTGAATGTGGGAGTAGATATATGAACTATGTATATACTGATTGATCTTAATACGTCTTTACAAAATTTTAACATGTTCCATGTTAGATTTCAAAATATATTTATATAAAAAAAATCACACCAAAACTATCATCGATATCACTACAATTGAGAGATGAATACTTATATTTTTCAAAGATAATGGAATAAGCATACAATATTTTGTTCAGTCATTTTCTCCTTAGTGCACACTGATATAGCTTATATCAATACGTTGCATGTGGACCACAGATTTTAGAGAAGTTTTGACAAGTGCATACACTTTGAGTCAAATATGTAAATCTAATGGTACACATCCAACGCACTGATGACGAAGTTATATCAGTGCGTACTAACTTGAAAATTTCTGATACTTTTTTATAATTAACTTCTAAAAGTCGAGATAATCTTACATGAGACTGTCACGTGGTGAGACTGTGAGACCGTTCAATAAAATTGCATCATTTATCTTGATAACATAAAAGTAAAGAGTAGTGCTATTGACACACCCCCTATTGATCTATTTATGCCCCACTTTTTTAATTATATAATATTCTTTTTTTTTCTTTATCAAAATTACTTAAAGAGACATATAATTTAGGAAAGAAATTTTCTACAAAATAAATCTATTAAAATCTCACATTCCTTTTCAATAAAAAAAACCCAGTAATCTGTTTTTTTTTTTAAATTTTAAATTTAACTCTTAAACCTTAAAATCTAACTCTTAAACCCTAAAATCTGACTCTTAAACCCTAAAATCTGCTTCTTATATATATATATAAAATATTATGGAAGAGTTTGAGAACGATATCAAAAATATGGAAGAATTGTCTAAGAACGATATCAAACATCTTGAAGAATTGTCTGAGAATGACATAAAGTAAGAATTGTCTGACAATGATAGTAAGTATCTGGAAACAATTCATTCTCTGGAAATAAGTTTGAAGTTTATTTTTTCTTTAGAATGATATCAAACTATCGTTGTGTTGAAGTACCCTGTTATTTTTTTTTCCATCATGAAATAAGAAAAAAAAAGTAAAAAAAAAGAAATAAGAAGAAAAAAAAAATCAATCAATGGAGGTGAGAGAGATGTATACAGATACAGAGATCAAAGATAGAGAGATCATACATGGTATGTATTAAGTTTGAAAAATAAGTAAAATGGGTGGTTTTGGAAATAAACCAAAAAATTTAATAAAAACATTTAATTTTATTAATTAAATCAAAATTTTAAAAAGTGTATTATGAATAGATCAGTAGGAGGTGTGCCAATAGCACCACTTAAAAGTAAATTATAAAATTCTAATTTTATACAATCTCATTGAACGGTCTCACTTATGGTAGTTTGATTCAAGATTTTCTCCGAAAAGTCATTCTATCAAAAACTAATCAATAATGCTACATTAATTCTAGGAGGACACAAATCTTTGATCTGCCTCAATCCAGCGCTTCTATTTGTCTGTGACTGGTTTGGAACACTTTAAATGGGGTAGGTCAAACTTTTTGACCCGATTTTATAATTGGATTAGGTATAAATCAAACCATTATATCTTGTTCCATCGCGTTTGGTCATGTATTTATATAACTATATTTTTAAAATATTAAAATATAGAAGGAAAAACAAAATTTAATCTTTTTATCTTTTTGACTAGTTGTATTTTATGCTAGAAAAGTTTATTAAATTTAGAGGTTATGTATTTATGTTTAAATTTAAATATATTTTTCAATTTAAGTGAATTGTTTTTATTGAAAAAATAGATCTTGTGTGTACAAGTTTCAAATGAGCACATTATCTAATAAAAACAATTTTTGTTGAACTTTTCATACGACTGATATTATTCATAAAATGATAGATAATTAGCTATATCATATTCGATAAATGTTTCCCAACAATGTATGCCAGATTTATTTTCTCATTGGTAAATTAAAAAAAAAAAGTATGCCAACGTTTCAGTTCTCCATTTTTGCCAAAACAAAGAAAACTCTTAAAGAAACTACGACAGGGTTTCAAACCATGCCAAATTGTTGTTTTACCAATTGGAGTTTTCAACTTTCCATAAAAATGAAAAAATAAATGTAACATACAGTAAAATTATATGTAAAATCCCTCACAGGTTCAGCATTAGCTATAAACAATAGAGATACCCTGTAGAAAAATTTTACAATCTCATTTTCTCAAGAGTTTCCTAATGTGCAACATTGAAGTTCCAAGTTAGGACTATCGATGATAATAATCGACAGTTTGTTTCAGAGTTTCCTACCATTTCAATTTCCAACAGTTGCTTGTGAGTTCCCTATAATTTCAACAATAAAGAATTTGGCTGGGAGTTGCTGAGCAAGCAGTGCAAGATGATACCCCCATGCTTGCTTGGAGACAAAATCGACACCAGTGTAACAAATGCTGCTAACAGAATGGCTTGTGCTATGAATATACATGTACTGCAACTGCATAGAAAAAGTAAGCAACTCAATGCTGGTGCCTACTCGATTCAAAAGGTTAAGCTTTTCGGTAAAGGCTCAAAATATATATAGTATATAAGCTAAACACACACCCTCACAAGAATAACGAGCTTGTCAATTGTCATATCGACCAAACCTCAAAAGTCAAAACAACACAGATTTAGATGTATAACAAAATTGGATAAAAAATACAATCATTTGCGGGAACTTGGACTTATGACTATTGGAAGATTGACTCTAAAATCATGAAATTACTACTTGACCTAAAAGCTTAAGCCGACAAACTTGAAATATATCAAACTTTGAAGTTTGTAAAGACTAGAAATTCCTTTTTTTCCTCTTTGATCAGAAGCAATGAAGAGACAATTTTAACCCAACACCACTCCCACTACTCGAAAGGCAAAATAAAGAAAGCAAAAAAGAGATAGTTGGGGAGAGACATCTTCTCCCTCGCATTTGGAAAGGCCCAGCTGCCTCCATCCATTCATTACCCCTTAAAGGGGTAATTACCCTGGTGACCATCGACTTTTGCCACCACTCTCAAAATGGCCACCAGTTGGGGATTTGGTTTAGAAATGGCCATTTTTGGCAAACAAAGTTACACCGGTGGCCATTCCGTTATAACACCGTTAACTTTTTCAAAAAATGTTACACTAATGGCCATTAATTTGTTCACTTGGTATCAAAATGGCCATTATAATAATTTTTCTCCAAAATTACTCTGGTGGCCATCCATTTGGTCAATTGGTATCAAAATGACCATTATAATTGTCCCATTTTTTCTAAAACATGTGTATTGACCATCCATTTGGTTAATTGGTATCAAAATAATCATTATATGTACAACTATATTCTATTAGAAAAATAAAGTAAGCAATCATTAAAAATAAAATTTCATTTCAATAGAGAAAATAAATAATTCATTTGATTCAATATAATTTTAGCTAGTCATACACATCAAATACTACTTGTCAAACTGCACAAGTATACCAAAATCCCCTACACAAGTATACCAAAAAACTGTTCAAAAACCATACCCGATTGCACCATATTCAAAACCACACAAAAGTCTGCTACTTGTCAAACCATACACTATTGCACCATACCCGATTGCACCAATTTGGTTGGCAAACTTTTGTGTGGTTTTGAATATGGTGCAATCGGGTATGGTTTTTGAACAGTTTTTTAGTATACTTGTGTAGGGGATTTTGGTATACTTGTGCAGTTTGACAAATAGTATTTGATGTGTATGACTAGCTAAAATTATATTGAATCAAATGAATTATTTATTTTCTCTATTGAAATGAAATTTTATTTTTAATGATTGCTTACTTTATTTTTCTAATAGAATATAGTTGTACATATAATGATTATTTTGATACCAATTAACCAAATGGATGGTCAATACACATGTTTTAGAAAAAATGGGACAATTATAATGGTCATTTTGATACCAATTGACCAAATGGATGGCCACTAGAGTAATTTCGGAGAAAAATTATTATAATGGCCATTTTGATACCAAGTGAACAAATTAATGACCATTAGTGTAACATTCTTTGAAAAAGTTAACGGTGTTATAACGGAATGGCCAATAGTGTAACTTTGTTTGCCAAAAATGGCCATTTCTAAACCAAATCCCCAACTGGTGGCCATTTTGAGAGTGGTGGCAAAAGTCGATAGCCACCAGGGTAATTACCCCTTCATTAAACTATGTCATCTATTCTCCTTTAACCATCAACTTTGCATTAAAGTACACAAATTTTCAAAATCACAGTAGAAATCAAAGAACAGATCATGTGGAGATGAAGATGTTTTATTCAAAAAATTAACATACTCTTCAAGTAGGAAGTGATGACATTTGAGGTTCATCCCCTAACATCCCATTTGATTGATCTGGATTTTGTAAAGAGTCTTTCCTTGTACGCTCCAAAGATGTAGCCTCATATATCCCTACAAAATGTAGGCACAATCAAACATATGCTATATAAAAATAAAATATAAAAAAAATTCCTGCATATGCAGCCCTGAGCCCCTTGCACAGGCCAAGGAAGAAAAGGTGAAAAAATGAGAACAATATAAAGAAAAGGAGAAAGGAAAATAGATTATATATACCAAAGCCCAATAATAAGCAGCAAATCACAAAGCCTGGTAAAGAAAAGTCCCTTTTGTACACAATCTCCATGACAATGATGCATCCTCCAGCTACCATCAAATGCCTTGGAGAAGAGAAAACCATGTGCAACCTAAAAACAACAATAGCTGTATTTAAAATTTCACAATCCCACAAGCATCTTTCCACCAAGATTTTGAAGTTAAAATTCCTACTGCTGTTTCACAGAACATTGAAATTACAAATTCTCCAAACATTCTAGCTTCGCAGCTATCAAAGTGGTCCAAGTAGATATGCAAATTCTATCTCTAGCAACTTAATTAGATTTTTTTTTTAAACATCATATCTTGGTTAGTGCACTGCACAGCAGAATTTTAAATAAAAGTAAGAATCACCAAGTATACCATTTCAGAATTATAATTGAGCAGCGCCCAATTAATATGACCAAAAGAAACTTTGTGAAACAATATAATCATATTGCACTAATGTTTCTCCAAAACTTAAGTTCACACAGATTTGCACCATCAAGATGACCAGGACAATATAAATTGTTTTATTATTATATATCACATTAAGCCTTTCCTCACATATGATGGGTTTGAAAGCAGACAGCTAAACATATACAAGCATGCCAACATGCATATTCATTTCTATGCAAAACCATCACTACATTGTGTATACCAGAGAAACACTTTAGGGATATTCTGATAAAGTACCTCTCCTCTGCAATATTGTCAACGAAGAATATCAAGAGAACTCCAAAGAATGTAGTGCTCAGAAAAGCCCAGGCAGAAAATGGCAACTCTACACTGCTACTGGATGACCCCTGAAGTACTCCAACAAAAGCAGGTAGAAGTGTGAAGCAAATGTTCATCAAGCCAACTCCCCAAGAGAAAAGATAATAATATTTTATAAATATACTAAAGTTACACTTAACACTGAATGACATCATAAAACTTACTATGATCAAGTCCCACATGGCCACAGGAAACAGGAAACAAGTTGCAGAAGCAATAGTTATAGCATGAAGTCGCCTCTTGAGTTGATTCTGAAAGCAGAAAAAGGTAACCATAGGCGTCACAAGGTTATTGAATAGTTTTAGCCAGTTGGAGAGAGAGGGAAAATCTAGTAAATTCAATTTTGAGCTGATAAATAAAGCACAAGGTAAATATCAACACCTTCAAGGAAACACGGCGTGCAATCACCCTTCTTAATGCCGATAAGATTCCAGCAAAGATGGGAATTGCCATATCTTTCATACCCAATACATGTTTAGTCTGAACCTCTGTATCAAGACTATCTTTGAAAGGTATATCTAGGTTAAGTTTAACATAATACAACTTGAATTAAGCTAACTATTTCATGACAAGAAAAGGGACAGGATTGAAAGATAAAAGGAGATACGAAAGAAAATTAAGCAATTTTTTTTATTATCAACAGCAAATCTATTAACTTAATAAAATGAAGTTCCAAGGAAAATGCTATCTACACGAGGATATAGATTGGAGATAAAGATGCCATTGCCCAGCCTTGGGATAAGAAGTAGAAAGACGCCAGCATTGCAATAAGCCCACCTACCTGGTAAAAGATGAGGAAATAACAATACAATTAGGGAAGAAAAGAATTTTGGCAACATTTGGTTCGAACATCGAAATAATAACAAATTATGATCACAGTATCACACTAGATCCCAGATACTAATTTCTATTTAATAGATATACTTTAAATTTGAAGTTGAATTCAACATCGCAAGGGTTCAGTTCTCAATTAACATAGGCAAAACAATTGAGTCTCCACTCTCCACAGAGACAAGAATATGATCAGTGGCATCAACAGGTATCACAATTTGTCCTCAAGCACAAAAGAAACAAACTAAGCTTCTTCTCAACAAAAAGACAAACAAATCATAACTAAAGTGTCGAAAAATGGTATTCATTTGAGTGAAGCAACAATCTACGCAACATACTTCAATAGATCAATAGTGTCTATCAGAAAACTACCTTTTTCCAAACAAGGCCCCTCCGTCCATACAATACAGCAGATAATACTCCAAGAACAGCACCAGAATATTCTGCTAATATAGCTCTAGATGCCAGAAAACAAATCGTAGCCAGATTCAGATATAACTTCTAAAATAGTATAGACCACAGACAACAAAGAATACAGTTTGCTTAAGTACAGAAAAAAAAGGGACAAGTATAACAAGGCATCCTTTTGGATTCAAGTAATAGAGGAATAAAGTCAATATCAAACACAAACTATTTGCTTTACTTCTGCATGCCCAGTGCTAGAAGCAAAAACAGAATCAAGTTTCTGTTTCCCTGGCATTACTTGAACCATTTTGTAATTGAAGAAGTATTGATACTCACCCAGGTGCCATAATTAAGTGATAAAAAAAATTTAAGTATCAGGGGAAAAATAAGGGAGGTCTATTCTATTTTCATAAATTTCAGGTGAAATAAATTTTTCGTCCGAATGTCAAATCTCAACTACAGATGCATCTAGCAGGTGATATCTGTTTTACTTTTTACTAAGTTTCCGTAGACTTATAAGAGAATAACATATCTTAGTTCCTTGGATGCATCCGATCTAATGGATTAGAATTCAAGGTCTAGATTTTCTTAAAATAAGGACATTCTAGCTTGAGAAATTGATAAAGCATACAAGCATTAATTTTTCAAAAATTAGAACCTTGTCCAGGAATCATGTGAGTAGGTTAACTGAACATACCATTACGATGAAGTAAAAAACAGATACAGAACATGATATTCAGTACGTTTAAAAAAACATAGTCAGATTATGTACTAGATTCTGTTCACGCTCATTCAGCTGTGTTTGAAAGTATATATAGTGTATACCAAGAAATTAAAAGATTATCATATTTGATTAAATCATATATTAGGCACTGCAACATTTCCAACATTAAGCAGTAACGAAAACCATCAGAAAAAAAATATATAACCGCTAACTCAAATCAAAAGCAAGATTACAAATATTATGCAACATGCATTGCCTCCCAAGTGAACAAAAGACTCAAAGATAATATATGACCAAAAAAGATATCAGATTGACATGGGCCCTTGAGAAACTCTAGAGAACCAGTTGGAATCTTCTTTAAGCATCAGATAACCTACCTGACCGGTCCACATAATTTGAGGCCCTTTCCCCACAAGATAAAGTATAAAGCTGTTATGACACCATTAATTACGGACGGCACTACCTGGAAAACAACTAACATTACACAAGCATATAACAATGGCAAATCATTAAGTATTAAATTCTCTATTATTTCTTCGGTATTTCTAACATATAATTAACCTGTTGATTAGAAAGTGCTCTGCCCTTCCAAGGCTTTTGCAGCAACAAAAATAGGATGGATGAGGGCACCAGACAGCAGAAGATAAAAAGTGTTACCGACGCTCCCGTCTGAGACAAATAGTGATACATGGAGTACACTGACCATATTCTCAAGAAGTTTCCTATAATATGTATTATCTGTAATGGAGTTTGCCTAAAAGAAAACATACTCACATCAGAAAATCAATCGTGGTTGTATGAACAGGCAAGGCCAAAAACACATAATGCACAGACCCAACAAAATGGTAACCTAAAGTTTGGCAATTATATACTCCCAACTGATAATTCTAATTAATTAAAATTTGAAACAAAACAATTTCCCTATTAACACTTAAGCGTAAACTCAAAACTGAAAGTAGTGTACTAAAAAAATTTGGTACTTTTTTCATAGATACCACACAGACATTGGCAATACGCAAATGGATCACAGCTGCAAGAGTCCTATTAAAGCAGGAATAACCAATACTTTTCGAAGACATGGGTTAGAATGCCAACTATTTTCCGCTACAAAATCATCAAATCAGGCAACTAACACAACACTATTTACTCAACTGAGGCCAATATCTAAACCGAATTCATTTAGTTGTTCAAACTAAGCACATAAATAGATTTTATTTACTTTTTGCATCAGCCTACATGAGTTTTTTCTGCTAACAAAATTTTTCCTAAGCAGTGTTTTTTTTCCCCTTTTTATCAGTTACACACTGTTTAGTCCCTGGAGAAATGCAGCACAAAAAAGGAAACTTTTTTTTAAAAAAAAACTCTGAGATTTATGCGTTAATTGACTACAGAGTCAACTTAACCTAAAACAACGCAAAAACACACTATATGATTCTAAAATTTCTAAGTAGCGAAACAGAAGGTTAGGGTTTTGAAAAAAACGCCGGCAATGAAGAACAAAACGACACGTACAAAAAAAAAAGCGAAAGAAAAAGTTAATTGGAGAGAGATTTTAGTGTGGTTACCTGAAGTGAGGAGATCCTCCTCGATCTTCAGAGATTGGCCTTGGAGACATCATTTTAACGCCACAGCGACGACGATACTTACTGATTTATATGACAGAAATTAAAAAACAAAAAAAAATCTCTTAATTAACGAACTTAAAAATTGTTTATGGTGTTGGTGTTTGGTGGTGGTGATGACTGGTGAGTTGGTTCAGTGTTGAACAAGCCGAGTTGAATCTCTCTCTTCCAAAGCTGCAAAATGAAACAGTGTCTTGATATGGACCATTTTATGGGCCTAGCCCATTATGTCAATGTAAGCCCAATATGGGAATTGTTGGGCTCATTTTGGCCTATTAATGCATGGGATGATTACGGATGTCAATGGGGGAGGATTGGGAGGGGAGAACAAATCACAACCCCAAACCCAACCCCAAACCCAGCAAAATTATTTGCCTCCAACCCCGACTATTGCATATGAGAGCAACTTCAACAGACTTGTTAATTGAGGTTGTTAGAAAAGTTAGATGAGTTACATCAGTAGATGTGGCTCCAATAGACTTGTTAAATAGTATTCTTCAATTGAGAAATGCTTTCTCACTCTTCAATATTGCCGAGTGATTTCTCACTCTTCAGATTTTATTTTATTACTTTTTATAACCAGCATTACTATACCAACTGTGTCTTAACAACTTTGTCTGATTTTAAATGTTTGTTTGTTTTTTTCCATTTAAAACTTAATGGGTCTGAATCATAATTATGAAGTTGTTTTGTTTTTTTTAAGTGGTCAAACAACTTAAAAATACCAAAAAACAATTTAAAATAAAAAGTGAAAAATCTCGACTTTTCACTTAATTGCAAATCATTGAATTGCATTAAATACAATCTAAAATCTTTTCTTCCGATATTATCTCCCATATATAACATATTTCCAATTTCATCATGATTAAATATGGTATAGAAATCTTTATTTTATTATATTGCTTATTTTAAATAGCTTTTAAAAAACCCTAATCATTTCTCATATTGGTATTTAATATCAATATTTTATTATGATATTAGGGTGATATCTTTATATATTATATTTTTTAGAGTGTTTTACGTGAGTTTTCCTGCTGTCCTTTTTATTTTTTGAAAGAAAAAAACATGTTCTTTTCTTAGTAAAAATGAAATTTATTTGTAATCGAAGAAGAAGATCATAATCATATGTGTTCATATATAATTATTATTTTTGGATTGTTTTAATTCCATATTGTATATATAATTGTTTAACATGGGTATAAATGTAAAATTACTTAGTTTCAGATAATTTTACTTTAAAAAAACAAACGAGTTGACAATACATTCATATGTGAGGGAAAAAAAATAAACATGTCATTCAAGTTCATATTTCAGTCTCTATTCAGTCTTCATAAAAAATCATGATCGTTCAGTCTTCAGACAAAAAAAAACTGAATTTAACAATTTTGTCTAATTTTAAATTTATATTATCATTAAAATAATATAAAACTATTTCTACTTGAAGAGTCTTTTGGAACGAGTCTTTTGGAACGAGTCTTCTTTTCTCACTCTTCAATTTGCCACATAGGTAAGAAATTGATACTTGAAGAGTGAAATTAGAAGAGACTTTTGGGGTTGATCTTAGGGTTAGGGGATTTTTTGGGCAGGGGTAGGTGGCCCCGACACCCCCCCAAGTTTGTACAATAACTAGGTTTTTTTCTATTATTTTTAGCTTGAATAAAAATTAGGTTTGAATTGAATAAAAAGAATTCATGTTAATTTTTTTATATCTTAATATTGATAATAAAATATATATTATTTTATTAATTAAAAGAATATATTTTAATTTTTTATTGATGAAATATTAATATTATTAATAAATAAATAATAAGCGGGTTTGGACAGGACAACAAATCCCAACCCCGTCCGTTTCAAAAGAAATTGGCATGTGTTACTATAACTTATATTTTTTAAAACAAAAAATACTTAAGAAAATTATATAATTAAATGATGACATAAAATTATTACATAATAACACTTTACACAAAATATGATTCTATATATAAAAATAAAATTACAATTAAAGATTAAAACAATTTTTTAAAGGAATACAAAAATTAACAACAAAATTTGTTTTAAGAAAATAAAATAACTAAAAAAGTTAAAGAATTAAAAACAATTAAAAAAAAGGTGGACCAGAAATGGAGGACTCCTCGGTCCTCCTTACAAAACTGCAGGAAGGAAGCACAGCCTCCTTCGTGCAAAATTGTAGGGACTAGGGAGGAGGCCTCCTCCCCAGCTTTTTTGGTGGAAGCAGAGTCTTCTCCATCCACAATGATGGTCTGGAAATTCTTTTTATTTTTTTAATTTCTTTTAATTTGTAATCACATATTAATTTAATTTTGTGTTATATAATTTTTTTTAATTTTAGTTTTATTGACACATGGCCATGTCCTTTATTTAAAGATAAAAATATCCTAGAATTGTTAATTTTGACTAATAATAGAATTGGCATAAATTAACAGAAGGACCTATTTGGTGTATTTTAGAAAAATTGTGGAACATGCGTAGCATAAAAACAAATACGGTTAATATTTCACAAAAACTTCTTGTAAGGGTTTTTCATTTGTTATTTTTCAAAAAGAAAAACTAAAATGAAAACATTGTTTTCGGTTTCAATTTCGAAATCCGAAAACGCGACTGATAACATATGCTAAAAGCTATATTCTTAAAATAAAAACACTAAAAACACGTCAGGTAGGTTAATCGAAAAATATCAAAATTTGACAATAATTCATCCCAAATAATTATCAACTAAGTCAGAATTTTTTATTTCACATTATAACCTAAAAACAATTTGGTTAAACATTTTATTTAACATTATTTTTTTTTGAAAGAAAACACATTAATATAAATTATAAATTGTTATAGGGATTTTTTTGATAATGTCAAGTTAGCATGATCACCTGAAAATACGGTGATTCGATATGCCACGTCACTAAAGTTAGCTAGAAAAGATCAACCCAAGGCGACCAATAGATAATCTCAATGCTTGATCAAGTTTAACCAAGATGGTCGGGGGAACTAACCGATCGGTTACAAATAACCTGGTCAGGGAAACTAACCGATCGGGTAGAGACAACTTGGTCAGGTAAAGTCAATCCGGTTGTGGTAAAAGATATCTGGTCGGGTTAGATAATTGGTCAGTTAGATAATGCATGAGAGACATTAAAGGCATCTACGACTCAAATACAAAGAAGAATGATTTTACTCAAAAAAGGAATTTAGAACCACATTCCAGTAAGGAAATATTACTATTTGTCAGAGAGTCCAAATCAGGCAACAAATCTAATTCATTTAATTCAAGGAAGACGCGAAACAGAAAAGAAGACAAAGACGACTTCAACAAGTAACAAGTCCTAATTAAACACCACCAATTTTCCTTACTTGTACAACAAGTATTAGGGTTCTATGCATATATAAATAGACCCATAATCTCATTGTAAAATATATATAGAAATATACACAAATATACATAGAAACAGACAAAAAGAGAGATACGTAAAAAAAAGAGGAACATAGTGTGTAATAGTTTTCATTATAGTGAATTCTCCTTCTCGCTGTTACCGGCAACCGTGGATATTTCCCTGATTTGAGGTTTTACCACGTAAAACCTGTGTTTGCGTGCTTCTCTTCTTTTCTTACTCATAATATTATTGTCAACTCACCATAACTTGTTAGACGCGTGATCAATCCTACATGATCCAAAAATCACCGTCAACAATTGGCGCTAGAAGGAGGGGGGAATTCTAACTTTTGCTAAGTTAACCTCGAAGAACTTGCGAAGCAGTGACATGGCAGATAATAGGGATGGAAGTTAGTCCCCGCATGATGTTGGCACCCCTCGTGGTGTTAACAATTCTGGCCCAATGAACGCTAGCATTGCTGAAGGAAGGCTACCCTCCGTGACTCCGATATCAACTGGTCAAGCAGTGATAACCTCCGCAAACGCTCCCCCAGGAATTTTCTAGACATATTCCAGCAGGCACTATACCAATTATCTACACCTACGGTGGCCCAAGACCCCAAGGTGCATTCTGAGATAGTGGGCGTGACCCCAGGCGCCCCTCATAAGACTGGTAGAGATAAGGCAGATTATCTTGGTAAGGGGGAACACTCCCAAATGGGAGATGGAGGAATTAGCAGAGGGGGTAGGCAAAATCGATATCAAACAGATTTTGAGCCGGAGGAAACGCGCAGAGATGTTCGTAGACGGGATTGATCTAATTCGTCATGAAAATACACAAAGTGTGTCTAATACAACCTAGAGGGGGTGAGTGAGTTGTTAATCGATTAGTTACCAACTTTTTCGATTAATCAATATTAATAACAATTAGCCCAATATAACCAAACATACAAAATCGAGTAAAGTGCGAAAATTAAAGAACACTTGATTTTTACGTGAAAACCCTTCAATAAGGGAAAAACCACGGACTAGCCAAGCTAGTCACCTACGTCGCCAAATCCACTATATGAAGAGAAAGTTACACCCTCAAGTGATACACGAACTTTCACTCTAGATAACCTCAGGCTATGGACACTACCACTCACCACTCTTGGTTCAATTCCTAGTGATATTCCTGGATCCATTACTCTTGGTGTGAGCACCTCCTTAATCTACCTACGGGCTTTTTATAATGGATTACCGACACAATGCTTGCCAACCACACATTTGGTTGCAAGGCTCTCTTGCTTATGCAACTACCACCCTTAGCCACAAGACTTAACTCAATGAAGAGATCAATGTCTAAATGTGAACATGTAAAAGATGCTCAAATGCAATCAAGTGTTATACTTGCACAAATTGCCCAACTAAGAGTTTGTAGAAACAAATCCAAGTTGTCAAATGTCTAAATGCAAAGCATAAAGACTTAGCTAGATGTTATCAATAACAACAATCCTAGCTATCACAAACAATCACAATGAATCAATAAATATACTTCACAATGTATTCAACATATACTTAGCATATATTCATGTGATTGAGACAAAACATTTAATCATATACTAAATGCATGTCTTATACCAAAGTCTATTACAAACAAACTCAATTAGTTGTGTAGAGATTTTTCAACAAACTAATTGTCAACAAACAACCTTGACTATTCAAGAGAGCTCAACTAGATTAATAAATACAAATCTATTAATCTAGTTGTCAATTAATCTCTTAAGAATAATTAAGTCTTAGCTATTTAGGTAAAAACACTTAATCATGCAAGCTATCAAAATACAACATAAGTAAATATTCATGAACATTAACTAGTCGATTAAAACATAATCTATCAACCTAGTCATCAATAAATCACACATGAATATTTATGACCTAGCTTTTAGACAAAAATGACCTAATCAATTAAGCTAGCAAAATACAAACCCAATCATGTCATCATTCAACAATAATATGCATTCAAAAACGATATCTACAAATCATATGCAACAAAAACAAACCATTGGACTTAAAGAACAATAATCAAATATTAAAGGTTTGTTCTTACTTACCAAGTCATGAATGATGAAGACCCATAGAAGATTGATGCAATGGATGCATGGGTTTTGGGTTTGGAGAGTTAATGAAGCTTAAATGAAGCTTTCTCTCTCTTAGGACTGTATTTTTGAGCTCTTGATAGGCCAAGAAGAGAAGAGGAAGAATATATATGAAACCCTAGTTAAAACTACGTCGTTTTGAACTTAGGAAACAAAATCCCGTCAAAACCGCTCTGCGTACCACGGTTCAGGCATGTGTCCAGACCGCGGTACACATAGCAGTGCACCGTCTGGATAACACAGAGGTTAGAACCGTTGTGCATGCAAGTGCACAGGTTGCGGGCCACGCTGCACATGATGCACTGGAGAATATCGCTCAGTGAGCCGCGGTGCAAGCAGAGCTTGCCAAGCGGTCTGGGCCGCGCTAAGAGAAAAATTCTCTTTTCCAGGAATTCAAACACACGTTCAAGCACAACTAACCTATGTGAATGTTGTGCAAGTGTGAAGTGTGATGAAAGACAAAGATGGACATAGCAATAATACACAAATGCAAGCTAACAAATACAAGATAAGTAAATATGCATGCAAGTGTATGTGTGCACCTAATCTCTTCAAGAATTAAAGTCATGGAGATACTTGGAAGCTTGCCAATGAGGACCTAAGCTACCAATTACACAATTATCCCCAATGTGGTGTGGTTTGTCATGAAATAAGCCAATCATAAAATCGAGGTCCTTACATGTCAGATGACAGTGATCAACCACCCCACTGAACATGTCGAATGGGCAAGTCCCGGCTAAGATTCGATACCACAAAGGTGGGCACTTACAAAATCTAGCAAGAGTTCACCGACCGTCAGCGATCAGGAATATATAATGAGCCAAAAGAAGAGTGAGATATCTTGATATGGAAATTAACTCAGAAGGTGGAAGCATTAGAACGTCGTCAGAGGCCACACGATTTATTGGATGATGATTTTGAAAGCCCTTTCGTGAATAACATCCTCTAAAGGAAGTTCCCGGAAAGATTCAGAATGCCTCAGGTTGAGCAATTTAAAGCAGACACAGACCCAAAGGAACATGTGAGACGTTTCTGAAGTGCGATGGCACAGTACACTTACAATGACCCATTGTTATGCTTAACGTTCTCACAAACGCTCGGGGACTTAGAGTCTAGGTGGTTTGGAAGGCTCCCTCAGGGAACAATCATGAATTTTCAAAAATTGACCCAAGCTTTTTCACTATAATTCCTGGGAAATATACAAAGGAGGAAATCAATAACTCACCTCGCCACCCTCAAACAGGGAAAGAATGAATCATTGAAAGATTACCTGAAAAGGTTCTCTCAGGAAGTGTCAGAGATCCATAATCCCAACGATGATGCTGTGGTGGCCGCCTTTACCAACAACCTACAGAAGGGTATGTTATCCTTCGATTTGAAAAGGGAAAACCTAAATACATATGCCAACTTAATGGATGTAACAGGCAGTTATGCAATGGCTGAAGAAGAGGAGTTGGCTCAGGGGGGAATTTATATGCACGGGGGTCGCCCCGAGGAGAACGCCAATGTAAAGAACCAAATGGGTGATCACCATGAGAGTGATGGGAACAAGGATGGTCATCGAGACGAGAATCGTAGAAAAAATCGGAACGATAAAAAGTTCCATGATCAGTACACCAACTACACTCCCTTCACCAAGAGACTAGAGGAAATCCTGGCGATTGTAGAAGACCAGAAGCTAGTTAAATATCCTCATAGACAGTCAACCTACCCTCGAAGAGACACGACAAAATACTGCAGGTTCCACAAGGAAAGTGGTCACTGATACATCAAAGTGCTACCAGCTAAGAGACCACATCGAGACTCTCATTAGGGAGGGTCATCTCAAAGATTTAATTCTTAAAATGGCAGACGATCAATAGAATGACCCCCTCTGGGACAACCAACCTAGGGGAAACCAGGAAAAGAAACGAAGCCCGGACCGAGACAACGGCGAATGGACAGTCTGCACTTATTTTTTAAGGACCAACGCCCAAAAAAACCCTACTATTGAGAGAGATAGCTTAGTTGCTTTCAATTTAAGATATTTTAGTTTGTTTTTTATTTTTAGTTTTTCTTATTATTTTTGGTGTTTTGATACTGTTAATTTGTAGATCAATAATAAAGAAGCCAAGAACGGTGTTCAAATTTTTATAATTATCTCTGTTATCAAAGATAAACTCGTAACACTGCCACCTACAATGGTGGGTGAAGGTGCCCATAGGTTGAGTAGTCGGTTGTTAGAGATTCGACTCACCTGTAGAACTGATTGGGTGCATAGAAAGCACTATCAGCAATCCAGCCACCCCGAGATGCCGGTTTTATAGGGGAAAAAACACTCTGGTATGCCATCAGGGAAAACCTGGTGAGATGCGTTCTGATGTGTTAGTATTGTACTAACGATTCGGCCAAACTCTTGTAAACAAACAAAATCAGGAGACGTCCTTGGTGACTTGTTTACATGGGAAAAACAAGGAAAAAATGGGACAAGGTTCCCAGAACACCTCTTGGCTGAAGACTCAAGACGGTCGGAATTATCCCGAATAAATAATCGGGACACCGACCTAATCAACTTTGAGGACCAAAATGGTCGGGAATTATCCTAGGCAAAGAGCTGGGACACCGACTGGTCCAGCTACAAAATCGGGAATTATCCTAGGCAAGGAGCCGGGATACCCATCGGTCCAGCTATAAGGAAGCAAAAAAATAAGGAGTCATAGATTGATCAGTTTAATAAGATGCTTGATCAGTTTAACAACAAAAAACGATCAGTTTAATAAGATACTTGATCGGGATAAAGTGATAAGATCAGAAACGTCAAAAAATCAAAGGAAAAAGTATTCAAATCCCCTTCGACGAGCAGCCAAGAACTCGTCTCGCGGATTTGAGGGGGTATTGTTATAGGGATTTATTGATAATGTCAAGTTAGCATGATCACCTGAAAATACGGTGATTAGATATGCCACGTCACTAAAGTCAGTTAGAAAAGATCAACCTAAGGCGGCCAATAGATGATCTCAAGGCTTGATCAAGTTTGCCTAAGATGGTCGGGGAAACTAACCGATCGGGTACAAATAACCTAGTAAGGGAAACTAATCGATCGGGTAGAGACAACTTGGTCGGGTAGAGACAACTTGGTCGGGTAAAGTCAATCCGATCGGGGTAAAAGAGATATGGTCGGGTTAGATAATTGGTCAGTTAGATAACGCGTGTGAGACATTAAAGGCAACTACGACTCAAATACAAAGAAGAATGATCTTACTCAAACAAGGAATTTAAAACCACATTCCAGTAAGGAGATATTACTATTTGTCAGAGAGTCCAAATTAGGCAACAAATCTAATTCATTAAATTCAAGGAAAACGTGAAACAGGAAAGAAGACAAAGATGACTTCAACAAGTAACAAGTCTTAATTAAACACCACCATATTTCCTTACTTGTATAACAAAGATTAGAGTTATATGCATATATAAATAGACCCATAATCTCATTGTAATATATATATATATATATATATATATATATATACACACACACAAACATACATAGAAACAGACAAAAAGAGAGATACGCAAAAAAAAAAAAGGAACAGAGTGTGTAATAGTTTTCATTATAGTGAATTCTCCTTTTCGCCGTTACCGGTAACCATGGATGTTTTCTCGATTTGGTAAAACCTGTGTTTGCATGTTTCTCTTCTTTTCTTACTCATAATAATATTGTCAACTCACCATAACTTGTTAGACGCGTGATCAATCCTACATGATCCAAAAATCACCGTCAACATAAATTATAATTTATTTATTAAAAATAAATTATATGAAAAAGATTTAAAATATTTAAAAAAGAAAATAAATAAAATAAAATAAAATAAAAGATATGAGAGTGTTGGATCTGCTCCAAGAGCAGATCCACGGCTTAAACGCTGGAGGAGGTGAGATCTTCCTCCGGCTTTGGTTGCTCCAAATTTCTATCATGGTGAGAAGAAGAAGAAGAAGAATGAAGGCGAATCGGTCGATGAATGAAGAAGAAGAAGAAGATGAGAAGAAGAATGGAGGTCGTTGAACTGGGCGTGAACGAAGAAGAACAAAAGAATAGGTCAGCTTTTTTTTATTTATTTTAAAAAAATGAAAAATATGAAAAACATGTTTAAGGTGTTTTGCGTGTTTTTTAATTTTAACACTAGTTTTGTTTTTCAATTTGCTTTTGTTTTTTAAACAAAATGAAAAACGGTTAACAAACGTGAATTCAAAATCATTTTCGAAAACCAAAAACGAAAAAATGCCAAAAAAATGCCTACTAGACAACCCTTAGAGACTAAGGTTGCGTTTGATTTTACGTCCGAAGACTGAACATTGCCGAATTGTAGTGAAGACTAAATAAATAAATGGTGACTTAAAACTGAAACTGAAAAACATGTTTTTTTTTTCCATTGAAAACCCAATATAAGTGATAAGTTGTTTTTTTAAAGTTACAAATATATGAAAATAAATACTTTTATATCTATGCCCTTTCAACTATTGATTGTTATATATTTATATTTTAATATATTAAAGACAACTAAAAAAATTATTTAATAATAAAATAACAAATTTATAAATAAATTTGCCATATAAAATATAACCATTAAAGTAAAAAAGTTGAACAAATTAATTGAAGTTTAGTTTAAGAAATAACAACATATTAGAGTTAGCCACTAATAATATGTACAATATTTAAATGTAGGCTTATAATAATATAATAACAAATTTATAATAAAATATATATGCTTTATCAATGTTTTTTTTAAAGTGACTGTTAAATTTTTTTTATTTTTAAAATAACGAGAAGGAAAAAAATAGAGAAGATAAAACTAAAAATAAATAAGATTTGTAAGGATAAATTTAGAAGTAATAAATTGATATATATTTCAGTTATTTTTCATTAAGTGAAAAGTGAAAAAAAATTCACTTAAAAAAATGATTTTAGGAGTTCATTTAACTGTTTATAACTTAAAAAATCAAACGAAACAAGTTAATGACACACACATTAAGGGCGCCAGATATGATTGGATTTTTATAAGACATTAGATCGCACTAGTGTCAGAGTTGATGATCGCGACGATGGTCGGCGCAACAGCATTGAGAGGCGTGCGGCGGAAGTTGGAGGAAGTTAGAGGAGTGTGGAGTTGAATCAGATCAAAGAACATGAAAATAGAGGACCCCAAACGAAAAACACTAGAACCTAGATCAGAAAATGAATCAGATATGTATTTGGAAGAAGAAAAAATCAAAGTTGGAGCAGCTTTGTTGGGAATGACGAGTGAAAGTGAGTAGAAAATGACGGGGCTCCGAAGTTACCTGTTCTAACATGATAAAATTGAATACGACTTTATGAGAAAAAATGGTCCGATTGTTTGGATTCACCAAAGGACTGTACTAAAAATAAATAGTCCACTGTCCGGTGTAACAAATGCACGCACTTTAAATACCATTAAATGTTAAATGAAAAAATCAAACAGACCCTAAATCGGTTGTCTCTATTATTCGAGCAATGCCAGTTTACCCGACTCCGTCATTAAAACTTACGAGAGCAAAGCCTGCTTACCCGCGTCCATATCAGCCTCCTAACTCCACGGAATTGCTGTATTCAGACCGAAGAAATACATGTTCACCACGTACGACAAAATTCTCTTACCATGCGAAAAATGTATCCATAGCTTCTCATGAACCACTCAAATTCATACAAATCTCTATTTATTTCATCAAAACCTTTCAAAGAATTTGTTTGAAACTCATTTATAAGAAAGACTTTGACAAATTTTAAATTATATATGAAAGGGAAATTTTAACCTACACTATAAGAGAGGTTGGTCAATTTTTCCCTAAAATTTCTTCAACAAGTTTTGGCCTAAAATATTAGGGAAATAATCTGTAATACAATAAAGCTTTTGTGGAATTGTGAGTATTCTATCTTAGCATAAAACAGAAATTTCAGTAATATATATAGGAAGCAACATAATGAAATATCACATGAATATGAAGCTCATTCAGTTTGATAATGTCTCAGATTTGAGTCTCAGTACATATGCTGGTGGTATAAAAAAAGGAAAAAAATAATAATAAGAGGCAAAGCACTAGTGTTTTGGATGGCTTGACAAGTTTCCTCGTAGCATATAGCAGGACAGTCCATGTGTGTACAGTAATTCAATGCTAACAAAGTTGCTCAACATCTTTAAGACAATAATAACACTGCAAAGCAAAGATACAAAATAATCCATTTCTACCCAGTCTGGCAAAAACAGCTAACATATTTTCATCACTCATGAAATCTGATAAGGGGTCAGCCTGCTTACTATCAACCCACATAGGTCATTGAACAAACAGTCAATAACATCAGATTGGTATGTGTGAGTTGTAATTTTATGCTTACAATTGCTAGGTGATTGCCAAAGAAAAAAAAAAGTACGATCAATTGTTAGACTAACTTAAAAGTTAGACTAACTTAAAAGTTTATACGTGTGTAGGCTCAAACAATGATATAAAGCTATCTAACACGCCTTTCACATGCAATTTCATCAGGCTTATCATCACGTGAGCGAGTCTAGTCCAACAAGGCAACAAGTACACAAGCTAGCTAGGGTGTAGTGTTTCATCAAAATGAAATACATAGCTAAATAATAGGTATGAATTCATAGATAAGATTAGCTAGTGAGCTCTATATATCAACAGAATTTAGCATATATATACTTGTAGTTGGGTCCTAGTCATCTAAGACAAAATTGTAGCTCTTACGGTGACCATGTTACATTTTCTGCAGTTGTAGGAAACAACATTAAATCAGACTTGTAGACAAAGCAACATGTAGACAAACAGAGATGAAATAATGTAATAACTATAGAAGCACATGTAGGCACACACACACATTTTTTTTTGGTGGGGATCGTGGAGTCATTGAAAGGCAGACTTTGTGGTGAGACATCTCATTCAGTCTCTGGTGTTTTGCTGTTGTTTCCCATTCTTCATACTTGGAGTCACATAAAGGGACACTAATTAAACAGTGAAGCAATTTTTAGAGTACAAAGCCAGCAAATTTGTGGTCTTGAGATCATCTATAGAGCCATGCCCTTGTGTGGCTTAGATTACAGGACAAGGAAAGCAAATTTGGATTTTTTTTTTCTTTCTATATATATGACAGCTATGACGAAAAAATCTGATGGTATATAGTTGAGGACGAGAATCTGATGTTGATATGAAACTCTACTCAAACATGAGATATTATTAGTAGGCTGAATGAACGTCATTTGCCACCAAACTATATTGCAAGGTAGTATCATAAGTTTATATTTAGTCAGATAAATTAAAGCTAAGATCAAAAAGGGATTTGGATGAAACTTGAGGAAACAAAAGTATTTATTTGGGCAGATGTTACTGATTTCCCACAAATATTGGACTTATTTGGCTGTGATAGGCATCAAATACTTTTAAAGTTTAAATAATTTAATTCAAGATCATATACAACTCATCAAGATCAAGAGAGAGCATTCTCTTAATGATTATATAATGGAGCTCACTGCTCAACAGCAGGTACATAGTTACTTATAATGAGACTGCTCGATTGTTGTTTTTTTCAATTTGTTTTCTTGCATAGCATTTGCATATAAGTGCTTTCTTTTTTCCTTTCTCATGTGGTTGATAATCCATGTCATTATATATGCATTGCATTTGGGACTGCTTTTAGAAGAAAAAGAGGGTTTTTTTAGTAAATATATTATTCATAAAAATATTAAAAAGTACTTTCTCTGAAAGAACATTCATCAAGTATTTTTCTAGACTAAAGGATATTAATATATATATATATATATATATTATAAAAGAAACTATAAAAATACTTTTATTCATTTTAATCA